>JAWNNB010002095.1:0-251845 GCA_035043285.1 Drosophila subsilvestris | reverse complement strand
TGTTGCGCTCCGTTTTGATCAAGCGCGGCAACGAAATTCTCCCACCAAACACACAGCAAGCAACGGTAGATAAGCGAAAGCGAGAGACGAAAGAATGCACCGGTGCAGCTGCTTGTATGTATGTAGGTATGTGTGGAAGTAAGTGTTATACCGCGGCTTGGGTTAACGAACCAACTGTTTACATATGTACATATGTGCACTAATAAATTAAATGCATGCAAATCAAACTCTACTATATCATACGGCAGTGCCAAGAATTGAAAGCGAGGTAAAATTTTTCCAGCACAAGACAATTTATATATGTACATATGTCTTCGGATCTAGCTTTCAATTTATGAACAAATACCTCATGCTCTGCGTTTGGATCTTTAAGTCCAGCTGCCCCCTCCTTTTGCAAACCGTGCAATCGCAAGGGGCCATTTGTCCTCTGGGTTTTTGGCAACGGAGGCTGATGGTGGAGCAGCAGGCAATCAGCAGGGTAGCAGGAACGGTGAAGCAGCAGGTAATCAGCAGGGTAGCAGGAAAGTTGAAGCAGCAGGCGGTGAGGGTATTGCGCGGCCGACATGTTAATTTTGGCAAGGCTTTTATGCTTTGAATAGACAGCACGACGCGGTCAACTATACAAACACTTTTATTCTATAATAGAATAAATTAGTTATATAGCACTTAACACCAGGGACCGTAAATAATCATTATTTTTATTTTTTCAAATGCAAATATCACACATTGTAATGGACATAGAAAAGAAAAGATTGTACCCAAATTTTAAGTTTTGGACAATCTATGCGTTTTCAGAATGATTTTTAAATTTATGATTTTATCTATAATCTGCAAAAATAATCATTAGATTTGAGTAAAAAAATAAAAATTTCAAATAATAATTGTTTTTGTTAAAAAAAAATAATAATAATAATAATGATTATTAATGATTTATATTTTTTTCGATTAAAATAAAACTCAACAGTAAATAATGGGTCCCGTGTTAGTATTTTCACCAATATTATTTCATATCCTTGTATAAGGACCACAAAGCAACCCCACAGTACTATTTTTTTCAATTATTGCGCCAAGACAACCAATCTCGTGCCAAAGTAATACCTTGGGGACACAAAAGGTCTGCTGCATCAAAACAAACATATTAAGAACGAGCTTAGAAAGAAAAGGTGATAGAACGAGACCATAAATTATAACTGCGCTTGACTTTGCTCTTATCTATTTATACCCATTAATCGTAGAGTGAAAGTGTATACTAGATTCGTTGAAAAGTACGTAACAGGTAAAAGGAAGGGTTTCCGATCGTGTGAGGTATATATATTCTTGATCAGAATCACTAGCCGAGTCGATCTGTCCATGTCCGTCTGTCTTTAGCTGAGTAAGGGGTATCTGATAGTCTAGGAACTTGACTATAGCGCTCTCTCCTGTTTTAGGAATGCTTATCTTACGCCGCGAGTGTTTCTAAATTGCTGCAAATGTTTTGCTCATCATTCTAAATCGTGTATCAAGATGGGTCGCAAGCGTAATTTTATTCTTCGCAATTTGTTTACATTCCACGTGGAAAGTAATGTTTCTAAGTGTAAATTGTGCAATTCAACATTCCGTGGCAACTATGTGTGTAACATGAAGCGGCACTTAGAAGTGAGAAACCATAAGGAATACATTGAAGCGACCGAAAGCTCTGATAGCGTGGTGCCTGACAAAAAAAGAAGTTTTCCGTGATAATGGGAACAGAGGAAGTGAAGAATGCCTGTATTGACCTCGTGACGGCCGCAAAAGTTCCTTTGGCTGTTCTTGACTCAAAAGGCTTTAAAACGTTAACAGCTCAAATATTTAGTGGCTTGGATTGCGTACTGTAACGTCAAAAAATGTTATGAGTTTAGTCACGGAAAAGTACAGCCAAATTAAATGCGCAATGATGAAAACATTCAAAAACAGAATCCTCTGCCTAAAAATGGACACGGCCACACGATGCAATCGCGGAATTCTTGGAGTAAACGTCCAATTCATAGAACACGGTGAAATCTTTGTAAAAACGTTGGGCCTAATAAAGCTGAAAAAATCGCACACGTCACAAAAACTCTGCGCTGAAATTAAGTCCATATTGGCTGATTTCAGCATAACCAAGGAACAACTTTATACAATCACGACTGATAATGGGCGAAACATGGTCAAGGCAGTGGAGCTGCTAAGTAGTTGCGAGGTTGAGGATGAGGACGAAGAAGGCGTGACAGAGGAGTTGGATGATGAAGGGATGCTCCAGAATTTTAAAATTCATTCGATTCGTTCAATAAAATGTGCAGCACACACCCTCCGCTTGCTGTAAAAGATTTTTTACAACGCCTCGAATCGATCGATTTTATTGACAAAGCACGACGAATTGTAAAGCTTTTAAGAACGCCGGCGTACAGGTAATTTTATTGTCTTTTTTAAAAATACTTTTAAATGTAAAAAGCATTAATTACGCAATACTTTTTTTCTGGGGTGTAGGTATATGATAACGGATGAGTCCTTGCCACAACCTGTTTTAGATGTTGCGACTCGATGGAATTCCACTGTTGAGCAAGCTGCAACTTTTTGAAGAATTATGCGAAAGGCGCCTTAAAAATTCCTTGAAACTGACTAAAAAGGCTTGTTAGTAACCTGGAACCGGCGTACCTTGCCACCGAAAAGCTGCAATGCACTCAACTATTTTTGGGTGACTTCTATAAGCTATGGCTGGAGCTCAAGCTCACTGCTGAAGCAGTTGAAACAAATGAAAGCCAAATGATGAGCCAGTGCATCCGCGAGAGGGAAGAGAGCCTGTTGGATTGCGATGCAATCGCTTGCAGCATTTACTTGAACCCAAGAATCCGACGAGTGTTGCTGCAAAATCCGAAAAGGCTAATGCTCGCCAGGGCACAATTAAAACAGCTTTTTTTGAAGCTATTTCATTTGAAAGAACCCGTTAGTATTTTTATCTTTTATATATAAAAAATAACTTATAAAAAAAATATAAATATATGTACTTTTCAGACTAGTCCAGTAACGCAACAAAGCTCAAGCGCATCAACATCGTTCGAGGCAGAAAGTCTATTGCTTTCGCAAAGCTCAAACACCTGCTCGCTCTTAAATAACTTTTTACAATCAATTGAGGTAGCTTCAGGAGATGAAACTGAAGATGGTGAGCCAGCAGACAATGTGAAGAAAGCTTATGCAGAGATAGACGGCTATAGTCCAAAGCCAATTTGCTTGACCTCCAATATTATGCAGTATTGGGAGGAAAAGCGATACGAATATCCGAATTTGTATCAGCTGGCCAAAGTAGTGCACTCGGTGCCTGCAACGCAAGTGAGCGTTGAAAGATCATTTTCGGCTCTTAAAATGATGCTTACAGATCAAAGATGCAACCTCGCGGATGAGTCGTTGGCGAAACTACTTTTTGTCAAGCTAAATAATATTTAATGATTAACCCAATATACATGTATCTATAATACCTATAAAACCTATTATTAAACAAAAACATTTTATTACTGGGGGGTAGCTTTGTGGTCCTTATACAAGGATTAAACGTTTATCTTTGAAGATAAAAGAAAACGAGAAGGAACGTGAGTCGCTTCTAGTCGCGACTCTACTTTTATACCCGTACTCAGTCAGTATATAAATTTATGAGCTTATGATTGAAATTTAAAAAAAAATTTTTAATTTTCAATTTTACATTTTTTTGCTACATTTGTTAACTACATCTACATGTAAAATTTAGATAATACATCTAGAACAAATATTCTATATCTACCATTTAGATTCTACATCTCCTCCGCTAGGGGTTGCTCGCGCATTGCACAGGGCAGAGTGTGTGCGAGCGAGACAGAGAATGAATAGCGTCAACAGCGACAGAGGAGGTGGGGGAAGCAACTGAAAATTTCTTTATTCTGGCTATAATAATGATCCGATCTGGTTCAGATTCGGCAATCTGATAGATATGGTCATTCTCTAAGATACTGCGTTTTAAGTTTTATCGTATCTTCAAAATTGTGGATGCCACAGATTCTCGTCCTTTGTGAAGGCGGAAGGGGGCGGGGCGAAATTTTGAAATACACTTGTAACAGTGTGATATCACATGAGTCTGGAAAAAAAATTTCGTTGCTCTAGCTTTTATAGTCTCTGAGAATGAGGCGCTCATCAAGACGGACAGACGGACGGACAGACAGACATGGCTCTATCGACTCTGCTATTGATACTGATCAAGAATATATATACTTTATGGGGTCGGAAAATTTTCCTTCTCTGCGTTACACACATCCACTTTTACCACAAACACAGTATACCCCTTAACTCTTTTTGAGTACGGGTATAAAAATCGAAATATAATCATTACCATATAATTTTTATAATATAACTTATAATGATTACGATCCCTGCCTATAACTTTATATGTGTATGTATTTTTATTTGTGTCACTGTCACTTATTTTCTTGCCTTTTAAATTTGTTGTTCTTTACTGTCCACCCGGGGGCGCCATGAAAAATTAGAAGAGTTTTTCTAACGAAACAAACCGACAAACTTGTGGTGGCGTAAAGACTTTTTATTTTAAGGCGGGGCGAAAAGAATGTACGTGCTCGATCGAAATTCAATGTAACATTATATTCTAAAATTCTATACATTTCATTCTAAGCCTAGCTAACCTATTGTGGTAAAGCGGTGCGAATTCGCCTTGAACGAAAGAGAGAGCTTTCATTTCGCTCCCGCCTTGCCCTAACCTACTTTCACTAGACTTCAAACTTCGAACCAATTCCAAAATAATCTTAACAAAAAAAAACATTTAATTTTACGACGACATGAAGAAACACAGCAGTAGCCAGCAATATTTTGAAACAAACGATTCAGTGTGATATTATATATGTATGTAAGTCTTAAAACAACATTTGGTGGTTATAGCTCTTATAGTCTCTGAGAACTAGGCGTCAAACAAAACAGACAGACAGACATAGACTCGGCTATTGATGCTGATCAAGAATATAGGTATGTACATATATACTTTATGGGGTCGGAAATGTTTCCTTCTGTGCTTCGACCACAAATCTTATATGTATACGCCTCAACTCTTAGAGTACGGGTATAATAATGTGGAAACTTTTGTATATATCGACATGAAGGTATGGACGCCACACTGATTGCCACACATTGCCTTATTAATGTCTTCCTTAAATATCCAACACCTAAAAAGTTGAACAATTCTGCTAACTAGTGAGCTGGACCTCTTATGGTGTTTATGTGATTTTTAAGGTAATTGGGGACGCTTAATCCACATCTGGTTTTGGTTTTTTCCTATCAGGTCAAGTTTTCGCGATAAACCGTCATGTCCAAAACTAAAGCACTTCCCCCACATATAGTAGAATAGCTTAAAAACGGCTTACCATATTAAGTAAACAAATTTCCAAAATTCGCCAACAATACTGACTTTAATACTTCATTGGTTTTAAATGTGCCCAACAATTTCAAAGATATCGTTAAAGATTAAAAAAAAAAAAAAATAACATCGTTTCTAAACTCCTACATGGCGCCCAAGCAGGGACTTCGAAAAGTTTGTTGAACGTTAATAAACATTATTAACATAGCCAAAAGGTCGCTTAGCTGCTTGATCGCTTCTCCAATACCGGTGCAGTTTACACGATCGCTGTACTTGTTTCGATGGACCGCAAATCAAACCAAATAAAAGTGGATTCATCAGATGACGAGGTAAAGGTGTCAAATCAATAGTTGATTGCAACTTTTAAGTAAATTTCGCAACGATTACCTTGGCATTGGCCTTTACAACAATTCACTTGGAAGAAAAACATAGTTTGTGCCTGATATACCCTCAGACTGGAAAATTTACCCCCAAGCATAATAAATAATAACTGAAATTGGTAAGTGAAATAACAGTTAAATACTATAAGAGAGTTCTTGTGCCACCCTCGCGAGAAAGAGTACATGCAATTACACGATTTCGTTGGTCCGCTGCAAATTCAATGTCGGCTGGAAATTTTAAATACATATTTTGCAAAAGCCATGGCCTTGCAGTCGGAAATTGATAGCATAGATCCAGATAACACGAATAGGTCGGCACTAGAAGAAAATTGTGTTATTACCAATGCATTATTTATGTCAGCTGCTGGCTCAAGTGGGAATCAATACCAGCAGGTTCAAGCGTCGTAATTCGCATTCAAACCTGCCAAAAATTATATTACCGAGATTTAGTGGAAAACATTCTGAATATAAGCAATTTAGAGGAATTGTCGCACGGCTGGTTGACTCCGACAAGTCGATATCTAACATTGAAAAGTTTAACCATTTGTTGTCGTGCCTTTCTGACGAAGCTTTGGGATCGGTTAAGGCTCTTCAAGTCTCAGATGCTAATTATCAAAAGGCATTGGCGAGTTTAAAAAGAGTCTATAAAACCAAATGCTTGATTTTCTTTGAAACTCTAGACCAGCTGTTTGTCTCTGGGGGACGAGAATGCTATTGCCAATGCAATGATTATCCATATAGTGCTGTAGATCCGTATACTAAGTCCAAGTATGAAGAGCAGTTAAATTATGATGTAATGAACCGGCGGTATCAACATGTGTCAGCCGAGGAAGCGTCGAGGGTGAAGAGTAAAAGTTTTAATGAAATGCCATCTGGAAGCAGCACAAATGCAAGAACTTCGCATGCCTGCTCGAAAGTCAATAATACAATTTATACAAAATGTTTGTTTTGCAGCTCAAATAATTTTATTGGTGATTCCCAGGGATTTAGTGGAATGCCAGTGTTTGATAAGTTTAACTTTGCCAATAAAGAAAGAAAGAAAGAAATAAAGAATCTGTAAAATATTCACCAGAACAAATTTCTCGTGACCACTTTGTAAAAAAACTGTCTAATTTGGGTTCAGGGCGGTTTGAAATCTGTTTGCCCTTTAAATCTGATCCCCTGATGCTTGGATCTTCGTTCGACGTTGCAAAGTATCGTATTGTGTATCGTTAGAGCGTAGGAGTCTAAAAGACAGTTCACTTCGCGAAATGTACATTTCTTTCATGAAGGAGTATCTTGAGCTCGGTCATATGTCTCCAACAGCCAATAAGATTCCACCAGGACCGCACCATTTCATACCACTTCAATGCATCCTGAGGCCTGATAGTACCTCGATCAAACTTCGAGTCGTTTTCGACGCGTCAGCAAAGACAACTTCGGCGCAGTCGTTGAATGACATTTTAATGATTCGGCCCACTAGTCAGAGGGAGTTGGTATTATCTCTCGTCAGGTTTCCTTTGAATCGCTTCGCCTTAACAGCAGATATATCGAAGATGTAAAGGCAAGTGAGTATGGCTGAAGACGATCGCAACTTTCAACTGACGAGCTAAAAGTTTAGATATGGTTACCTACGGAACGTCTTCAGCTCCATATCTTGCCATTCGTTGCTTGCGAGAAATTGGGGGTTGTTATAGGGACATACATAAGATTGGTTCCGACATAATTTGAAACGACTTTTATGTGTGCGACATGCTTACTGGAGCCGATGATATTGGCACGTTGAATATGATATGTAAGCAAGTGTCAGAAATTTTCAGCTGTCTAAGTGGTTTTCAAACCATCCACAACTAGCCATACGGATTGATAGGGAAAATTCCCTTCATTTCAATGATGCCGATTTGATCGAGGCCTTAGATATGCGGGGGATTCCCAATGCAGACACATTTCGCTTTCATTTAGATGAGAGTTTCACGACATTGACTCCCACGAAGCGCACAATTCTTTTAGTCAGTGCACGACTTTTTGATCCTTTGGGATTGCTGTGCCCCATTGGAATAACGTCAAAGATACTCCTACAAAGACTTTGGCAACTTAAATTGGAATGGTATGAATCGATTCCGATGTCATTGCAGTCAGATTGGGAAAGCTTGAAGAAAAATTTGCAGAATCTTTATGCAGTGACTATTCCAAGGTACACTTTTGACAGTGAGTGCTCAGTCCACGGATTCGCAGACGCATTCAGTAAAGCATATTCGAGCAATCGATAAGGGTAACGTATTTTGGCGATTGCTGGCAGCAAAAGCAGGAGTGGCTCCACTAAAAACAACAACCATACCAAGGCTTGAACTATGCGCCGCCTCTCTTTTGGGTCAATTTTGGTCATACGTCAAACAAGTTCTCGACAAATGTAAAATCGAGAGCGTTTATTTGTGGACAGATTCCGAAATACGCTACATTGGATAAAGACTCCGCCATCGTCGCTTGCTGTTTTTGTTTTTAAATAGGGTGGCAACTATTAAAGAGCTATCAGACGAGGTTACATGGCGTCATGTGCCGTCGCAGTGCAATCGTGCAGACATTGCATCTCGTGGTTGCGATGTGAGTGAACTGATCAAATCAATTTCGTTCGATGGCTCGAAATTCTTATACGGAGATGAGTCAGGGTGGCCAGAAAATTCGCATTTTTCGATACCCTCTGAATCGGAAAAGTCAGAGCTTAAAAGAGCTGCTCAAGTATGCTTAAACGTTGAGCAATCGACCCCGTTTCAGTTTATGACTCGCCTCATCGCATCCCAAGATCATCAGGATTCTTGGATACGTCTACAGATTTTTGAACCTAGGAAACGATCATTGAAGCTGACAACGAGGGAGTTGCAGGTCTCGTCATTCAAATTAATGGAAGTTATAAAGACGAGTACAATAATATGAAAAAGGCACATGTATTACAGCCAAGTTTGCAGATGATGACGCCCTTTGTCCAAAAGTTTTCGGAATCAGGGAGAAGATTTTCACTTATTCGGGTAGGAGGAAGACTGTTGCACGCACCTATATTACACAATGACAAATTTTCAATTTTGCTCCCTTTTAAAAGCCAGATTATTGAATTGTATCTAAGGAATTTGCATTTAGTAAATTGTCATGCAAACGCAAAAACAATGATCGGTCTTTTTCGGCAGGAAATCTGGTTGATAAATGCGCAGAGAGAGTGCACTCGAGTGGTGCGAACATTTTTGCATTTGTTTGGGTATAAGCCTGTGTTGCTGTGAGCCCATTTCATATATGGGGCGTGGATTTGTTTGGCCCCATCAATGTCTCATTGCGTAAAGATAAACGAAGGTGGTGAGATTGGGAATACTTACTGCTAACTTGAAAAATTTGCGTATGGTTGTATTATTGCCGAAACGAGCAATACTCGCCTCCAGCTGCAAGACTCGCAGTAGCAGATTGCATTTCTCGCAGGTCCTCAGTTTTTAAGCGGTACCCTTGCGCGTAAACACGGGCTGCAGCTTTTCATGCTTCTTTATTTTCAAAGCTTCTCTAAAACCCTGGTAATGTACACTACTGATTGCCGTTTCCGTATAATTGTACTGAATGAATACAGAGTACATATGTATATGTTTATTATTATATATTAATTTTATACCCGGTACTCATTTAAAAGGAAACTAACTCTACATATTTCATGAAAATACTAAAAGTGTCAGGTTGAAGTGGTCTGCTGAAATAGAAAAATATGTATATGATATTTGACAGGAGAGCATTGAGAACTTGCAGCGCCATGGGAAGAAATCCCATGTTTATATTTAGATGGCCAATGATAGCCGCTGAAATCGAACATATCATTCATACATACATATACTCGCCTTGTCGAATAAATTATTTGTTGACTCATTAAAAACAACAACAATAACATGTAACAACATTATTAGCTTCTGTAAACAAATATGTTGCTGTTGAACGACAGCCAAGATAATTGCCAATTTAATATGCACTCTTGCTTAATAAACAAAATTTTCCTAATAAATCTTTGTTATTTACTGCTCCTCCAGCTTTTATATGGATGTTGCCAGTGTGAATCAGTGTCTCACATCATTAAAAAATTCCCACTTTCCACCGAAATGGGCACAGTATGTCTAGGCCATTAAGTGCTTAAGTGATATAAAAATTAAAATCTTATGTTTTATAAATATTTGTGCAAAGTTTGAAGTCTTTCTCTTTAAATTTAGAATAGATTTGCAGTGTAACAATAGCCTTTTCACACTGAGCCGCATCATTGGATATTTTCCGTTAGATGGAACATGCTACAATGATGCCACTGCAATTCGTGGTATCGACGGAGTATCGAGAGCAATTTAATATTTAAATATAAGCAACACGGGAAAACAAAAGAAAAAGAAGTGGACAGAGGTGGCGGAGAATGTCTTAATAGACTTGTGGGTGGATCAAATTAAAGATTTGCGTGGGTTGCAAATGCAAGCTACATAAACAACTGGGTCCTCGTAGTGAAACTCCTAAATGCACCGTTTTCTACATTTAATAATAAATCGCTCACTATATTGGTAATATCTTAAACTTTCAATAAAAATGCTTTTGCTCTCTTCTTCTTGCTCACCGAATTTTGTTTACATTATGATCCGGCAGTGTAAAAGGCTATAAGCACACAAACGCAATGTGTAGTAATATTAACTAATGTACTTAATTTTGTTAATTAAAATGAATACCATTATTAAAAATCTAGTCGTAACTTTTGGCGATGGCTGTCAATCGAGTAAAATGTATCGATAAAAATATATATATGCATATAGGCAATCTTACCGGTGATTTAGACTACGTGTCTAAGTAGAAAATGTGTGGTTGATCGGTTTTAAGTTTTGAATTTTGTCTGGCTTGAACTAAGATATGAATCGAACGCCAAAAATGATAAACAGTAAGGTTGCTGGCTACAGCAGCCTTATCACGTTTTCAATATTATTGATAGCCTGGCTAGCCGGATTTTCTTCACGCCTCTTTGCTGTCATACGATTTGAATCAATTATCCACGAGTTCGATCCCTGGTTTAATTATCGAGCCACGGCATACATGGTGCAGCATGGATGGTACAAGTTTCTGAATTGGTTTGATGAACGGGCTTGGTATCCATTGGGCCGTATCGTTGGTGGAACCGTATATCCAGGATTAATGATAACATCTGGAGGAATTCATTACCTTCTCCACGTACTCAACATTCCTGTCCATATTCGTGACATTTGCGTATTTTTGGCACCTGTTTTTAGTGGCCTAACATCAATTTCCACATATTTATTGACAAAGGAGCTATGGTCGTCTGGAGCTGGATTGTTCGCTGCAAGTTTTATAGCAATTGTTCCCGGCTATATTAGTCGCTCAGTGGCTGGATCGTATGATAACGAGGGAATAGCTATATTTGCACTTCAGTTCACATATTTCCTATGGGTGCGCTCAGTGAAAACAGGTTCCGTATTCTGGTCTGCAGGAGCTGCAATTTCGTACTTTTACATGGTTTCAGCATGGGGTGGATATGTATTCATCATTAACCTAATTCCCCTACATGTATTTGTACTACTCATAATGGGTAGATACTCGCCACGTCTGTTAACGAGCTACAGTACATTTTACATCCTTGGACTTCTTTTTTCTATGCAAATACCCTTTGTTGGATTTCAGCCAATACGTACAAGTGAACACATGGCAGCACTTGGCGTATTCGTGCTTCTCATGGCCGTGGCTACGTTGCGCCACTTGCAGTCTGTATTATCGCGACACGAATTTAGAAAGCTGTTTTTCGTCGGCGCATTGCTTGTTGGCGTATCGGTATTTATCGCAGTAGTTCTACTTACGATGTTTGGCGTTGTTGCACCATGGAGTGGACGCTTCTACTCACTTTGGGACACCGGCTATGCGAAGATTCATATTCCAATAATTGCGTCTGTATCGGAACATCAGCCAACCACTTGGTTCTCGTTTTTCTTCGATCTGCATATCCTTGTATGCGCTTTTCCGGTTGGTGTGTGGTATTGCATCAAACAAATAAACGATGAGCGAGTATTTGTTGTGCTTTATGCCATAAGTGCCGTATATTTCGCCGGAGTAATGGTACGCCTAATGTTGACCCTAACACCTGTGGTATGCATGCTTGCTGGTGTGGCATTCTCCGGACTGTTGGACGTCTTTTTGCAAGAAGATTCTTCAAAACGTATGGGAAGTGCCATGATCACCATTACGGAAACCGATGACCAAGAAGACTCTATAGAGAGGAAAACTTTATATGACAAGGTAAGTACATATTTTTTCAAATAAAAATTAGAAAACTGCTAGGTACCTTGCAGCCGGCATTATTATCCCTCAGTTAAACATATAAATATTGACATTCTTACATAAAAAAAAGAAAAAAGCTAAAATATTTATTACTAAAATCAATACACCTAACATAAAACGAGAAGGAACGTGAGTCGCTTCTAGTCGCGACTCTACTTTTATACCCGTACTCAGTCAAAATATAAATTTGTAAGCTTATGATTAAAATTTAAAAAAAATTTTAATTTTAAATTTTTTTTGCTACATTTGTTAACTACATCTACATCTAAAATGTAGATTATACATGTAGATATTCTACATCTGCCATTTAGATTCTACGTCTCCTCCGCTAGGGGTTGCTCGCGCATTGCACAGGGCAGAGAGTGTGCGAGCGAGAAAGAGAATGAATATCGTCAGCAGCGCCAGAGGAGGTGGGGGAAGCAACTGAAAATTAATTTCTTTGTTCTGACCATAATAATGATTCGATCTGTACCAGATTTGGCAATCTGATAGATATAGTCATTATCTACTATACTGCGTTTTTAGTTTTATCGTATCTTTAAAATTGTGGATGCCACAGATTTTCATCTTTTGTGGCGCGGAAGGGGCGGGGCGAAATTTTGAAATACACTTGTAACAGTGTGATATCACATGAGTCTGGAAATAAAATTTGGTTGCTCTAGCTTTTATAGTCTCTGAGATCCAGGCGCTCATCGGGACGGACAAACGGACAGTCGGACAGACGGACAGACAGACAGACATGGCTCTATCGACTCGGCTATTGATGCTGATCAAGAATATATATACTTTATGGGGTCGGAAAAATTTCCCTCTCCGCGTTACACACATCCACTTTTACCACAAATACAGTATACCCCTTAACTCTTTTTGAGTACGGGTATAATAAAAAGAGCACAGGCGATCAAAATTTGGAGCAATGGTTGATAGGGCTGCTATCATCTCTTCATTGGTCGTCCTCAGGCGTTTTCTTTTTTTAGCAATGCGAAATTCGCATCAATGGGTTGTGGTAAATGGTAATAAAATTGCAACAGAAGGCTCAGGAAGCAGTGGATAATAATTTTTATACCCGTACTCAAAAAGAGTTAAGGGGTATACTGTATTTGTGGTAAAAGTGGATGTGTGTAACGCAGAGAAGGAAAACTTTCCGACTCCATAAAGTATATATGTATATTCTTGATCAGCATCAATAGCCGAGTCGATAGAGCCATGTCTGTCTGTCCGTCCGTCTGTCCCTCCTCATGAGCGCCTCGTTCTCAGAGACTATAAAAGCTAGAGCAACGAAATTTTCTTTCCAGACTCATGTAATATCACACTGTTACAAGTGTATTTCAAAATTTCGCTCCGCCCCCACAAAGGACGAAAATCTGTGGCAGCCACAATGAAGATACGAAAAAACTAAAAACGCAGTATCGTAGAGAATGACCATGCCTAATCTGAATCAGATCGGATCATTATTATAGCCAGAATGACGAAATTAATTTTCAGTTGCTTCCCCACATCCTCTGGCGCTGCTGACGCTACTCATTCTCTTTCTCGCTCGCACACACTCTGCCCTGTGCAATGCGCCAGCAACCCCTAGCTGAGGAGATGTAGAATCTAAATGGTAGATGTAGAATATTTGTTCTACATGTATAATCTACATTTAAGATGTAGATGTAGTTAAAAGATGTAGCAAAAAAATGTAAAATGTAAAATTTTAAAATTTCTATTTAAATTTCAATCATAACCTCACAAATTTATATACTGACTGAGTACGGGTATAAAAGTAGAGTCGCAACTAGAAGCGACTCACGTTCCTTCTCGTTTTATATGCATTTAAAAACCTGCAAGCTCTATTTCGAAAACATCGTCTTAATTGGAAATTTAAAAAAATGTATGAATAATTAAAGCATTAACATGGATATAACACAGAGCTCGCAAATAACAGTTGCCCGTTTTTCCCTTTGCGGTCTGCTCACGAGCGTAACCGAAAAACCCATGGACCCTTGCTCTCTCTCCGAGCAGAGCAAAAGGAAACGAAAAACTGGTTTTTGGTTGAGCAAAGACCGATTTATTCAAGAGCCGATGGGAACGGTTCTTCTCTGACTTTTTGCTAAAATAACAGTTATTTTCGGAGAACAATAAACGGTCGACTGTTATTTGCGAGCTCTGATATAACTCCATTAATTGAGCAATTGAGCTTGTGCCTTTATTTTAAACAATTTGTTTTTAACCAACCTCAAAATTGGATCTGAAAAAAGTGTTCTGGGCAACAAGAAATAGAGGATTCTTCCAAACATCTGTGGCAGTTCGATTTGGTTATCGATATATCTCTGTTAAACATAACAGTAAGAACTGACACAAGCGCGTGGGTATAGCAACAGTAAATTTTGCGCTTAACAGTACAGGGAGTGAATAAGTCGACTTTGGTGGATTCCAGAGCGCCTTGAAATGAAAAGCTTGACTATTTGCTGAAAAGTAAAACGCAAAGTGAATGTGAAAACCAGAGCCTGCCTGATACGTTAATTTTTTGTTGTTAGAATATGGAAGAATGAATGTTTGCTACTTCATTACTACCATTGACAGCGTGGCTGTTCCATAACACAAACCTAGCAAAGCCAGCTTTGCTTTTTAATTTCCAATTTGTTCAAAGTCTTTAAAATATTAGAAATCCTGGCATTTTTCAGTTGAGCTCATCTTAATGAGCGAATATGTCTGCCAGAAATTCAATTTTTACTACCAATTCTTCTCTTTGAACGTTGCCTCTGAAAACGTCTAATTCTAATTTTTAAGCTCGTAAATCAGAGATAGCACTTTTCTGCGGTAAAGCCATCGTACTTCTGTATGAAAAACTGCATTGAACTGACGATATTTCAGTGTCGACAGGCATGCGTGCTGCGCTCGGCGATATAGGCTATCCCGCCCACGCGTAACAAAGCACCACGATCTTATAGCTCTCAGATATTTTTAGGTGTATTATCTTCACAAAACATTGAATGCGCATAACAGTGGTCAAACTTTCAATAACATCGCATTCTTCCATGATTTTGTTACAGAACTTTGGGAGTTGTAAATAGTTATAATGATGATGATAAATCGCCTGGCCTTCTTTTGCCTGCCAAGATCGTTTTTCGTATTTTTGCAATATTTTTGTCATTAGGTATACTCAGTATACTCATGCCCCTTCAATGCGTTCGATCAATACGAATCTTGCCTTCAGTCAGCTTTGAATCACACCAAATCACTAAAAAGTAGTTTTTTTTTAGTAAAAACCGAATCCGAGTACTGAGTATTAGCAAGTTTTTTCGCATGTCTCTAAATTGACTCAAAACATTTTTGGATTTCTGTTGCTTTTGGCTATGAAAAATCGGCTTTTGCATTGAATAAAAGCTATAACGAAAATTTTGCTTTTCTCTTTTTAAATCAGAAACAAATTTATGTTTAGAGTAAACCAACAGTACGCACAAACACAACTAACAATTTTTAGACAGAGAGCAAAGCAAAAAAAACAGCGAATTTGTTTACTCTACCAGATAATCAAGTGGAAAATGAGAATGAAAAAGAAAACAATGTTCAGATCTGACACAGTAAAAATCAGGAGACCTGATTAATTCGTTCAGTTCGAAAGTCAAATCGCTGATTCTATCAGATCGGGCAAAGCGAATACCGAATCCTTCCGTTTATGCAGGGCTATAGCTCGTTCAGGCAGGTCTATAGTATAAATATACCAACTGCAATATATGTACAGCTGTGTGCAATGAAATAGTAGTGCCGCACCTCACTACTTTCAAAACGCTTTTTGAGATATTTCTAGTATTTCAAATTGAACTAGTGATACCTTTACGGAAAGCCTGGAGTATAAGCATTAATGACTGAAAGAACCATTTGCATTCCATCTTCTTGTTTTTCACGACTTTAGACAACTACCCATGATTTTTTCTGTTCAATGAAATAGTAGTGCTGGACTAAATAAATTATTTTAAATGAAAAAACAAAGCAATTCATTTAAAGTGGGCACCATCCCTAAGCTCAATTCAGATATTGAATAATTTGATGAAAGAAAGATTCGGAAATAGCGGTAATTTTGATTTTTGAGCTTTGAGGAAATCACTGCTCGGTCCAGAAGAGGAGGCCTAAGAGTTAGACTTATAACTTAAGGCAGGAGTTATAATGAAATTGAAAACTAAGTTAAGTGCATTCTCACTATTGTATTTAACCCAATTAACCATAAGAAGTAGACACTACATCAAATTTTATATCGCTCTGCCAGTGATGTGACAGTTTTTAGACAGTTGATTTAATTTTATTTAAATGAAAAAAGTCCCAGAAAGCTCCGCGTTTGGGTCTGGGAAAACATGGGTGCACGACATCAGTTTTGAAAAACGCATATGGAATGGGCTGTGTCACTGTGACAAAAAGACCTTTGACTGATGACAGTAAAGTTGTATTATATGGCAAGATAGACTCAAAATAATATGTTTGGCATTCACAGAAATCCAATTGCCCCCCAAAATCATGAAAAAAATAGCATGGGGCATGCCCAAATTATTCAATATCTGAATTGAGCTTAGGGATGGTGCCCACTTTAAATGAATTGCTTTGTTTTTTCATTTAAAATAATTTATTTAGTCCAGCACTACTATTTCATTGAACAGAAAAAATCATGGGTAGTTGTCTAAAGTCGTGAAAAACAAGAAGATGGAATGCAAATGTAAGGGGGGTTCTTTCAGTTATTAATGCTTACATTCCAGGCTTTCCGTAAAGGTATCACTAGTTTAATTTGGAAGACTAGAAATATCTCAAAAAGCGTTTTGAAAGTAGTGAGGTGCGGCACTACTATTTCATTGAACACAACTGTATGTAATAGTACATACTATGTATGCTTCGTAGGAAAATAAAAAGGGATATAGAGGTCCCATCTTGAGATGGGATATACAGACTACAAGCATAGAAACAAACAGACAGACGAATATATCGAATCGCCCTTTCATGGTGAAGAATATAAATATGTACATTTATACCACAAATGTCATATATATATACGTCATGTATGTGATATATATTGGGAGTCGGAGTTCCCCCCATTTTTATAATACCATCTTCACTGGGATACAAAAACATATTAGTAAACAAAAATGGAATTTCATTTGACATAGAAATATATCAATGACCCATCATCAGTCGTTAGAAATGGAAAATTACATAGAAGTCTCAGAAATTTGACATGCTTAAGGGATCCGGAAAATTTTCAATTCTGCAAGACAAGTGTCCGGTCGTCGTAATAATCTATCAATACTTAAAATGTTCTAGTTGAGTCACCTGTTGATTATTGTTTATCAGAAAATTTATGTGGCCTAAGGATATATGAGTCAAAGACTCCATTCTGAAAAATATCTACGCTAATAAAGAGTAAAAGTGTATAGTAGAGGTTTACGCCGACTGTGTTAGCTTCGACGGCGGCGTAGAGGCCAAAAAATATCGGCGGCGGCAGCGTAAGAAAAATTCCTGCCACAATTTTTTTATATGAAGTTTCACAGGAATTTTTCGACTCCGCGGTGCTGGATACTATGCTTAAATCTGTAAAAAAATGTATGACGCCGAACGCCGGCATAAATCGGCGGGGGCGTAAACGTCTAGTGTACAGTAAATTCGTGTAAATATAATTTTTATATTTTAGTTTGGTTGAAGATATATTATTTGTTATAGGGAACGATTATGACTCAGCAAAACGGCAAAGGCCCTTTTTCATCTTATTTATGCACTTAAAATATTTTTGTTTGAAGCTGTTTAACTTTAATGCGTATTCCAATTATTCAAACTCTTATTTTCAGGCTGGAAAATTAAAACACCGAACTAAACCCGATTCACCACAGGATAATGGAATAAGTTCAAATTTAAAGAGTATTGTAATTTTGGCAGTTTTGATGCTGTTAATGATGTTTGCTGTGCACTGCACCTGGGTAACGAGCAATGCGTACTCCAGCCCGTCCATAGTGCTTGCTTTTCACAACAGTCAAGATGGGTAAGTAATATATTTTGTGCCGCTAGTCATTATACTCAGTACAATTTCGTAAATACCATGGAATTTGTTTAACCATACAGGAAATCAGGAAATTATAACCACTTTATTCCTGGGGTGTTCTAATTTAAAAAAGTTCAAATTTCTTGACATTTTTGTTGTTGGACAGAATATGATAAAACAACATTCAAAATAGTTGCGCAAGCTTTATTTTAATGCAAAACAGTTTTTATTTATAAATATATAATTAACTAGCAAACCCGGCGAACTCCGTTTCGCCACCAGATGGCTTCGTTTTATGTAACATTTCGTTTGGTGATTAAAAGATGAAGAACAATTTTTTGTTGTTTTATAT
Organism: Drosophila subsilvestris; assembly: GCA_035043285.1. Lineage (NCBI taxonomy): Eukaryota > Metazoa > Arthropoda > Insecta > Diptera > Drosophilidae > Drosophila > Drosophila subsilvestris. The sequence continues at coordinate 233,414 of JAWNNB010002095.1, read as the reverse complement.
TTGAAAAGAAAAAATTTTATTTCATTTCACAACAGTAATGAATTCATTTCGATTACAAAAATGAAGTGTTATTTATTTGAACTTTTCTGAGTAAATGAAAGTGAATCCGAAGTAAAAACACTAAGCGATTTGCTTTGCGACTTGTTAATTGTCATTGCGAACGCAAGGCGAACTGGAAATTGCAATCGTTTGACGTCAAACGGAAGATTAGTCGGAATCATTGGTATTCGAGGAATACATACATTTTTACCTGCGTACTTTCCGTTAATAATGCTTGCCTCAATCAAATTCGGCATAAGTCTTTTTACCGAAAGTCGAGTACCGTTTCAAAGTCGCGGTGGATTCAAATTACGCAATATCATAATAACTGTACCAACTTTGAGTTGCAAGTTATGTGGTGGAAATCCTGGTAACTCCAGAGAGTTCAAAAACTCCGTTGGATAATTTACTACATCATCGGGATTTGTTATGGAATCAACGGATTTGTATGTCACCAAATCGCCAGCAATTTTTGATTGAATTGTGAAATTCAGTGCGTGTACATCATTATTCTTTGCGGCAAGAATTGCTCGTTGTCTTAACCAAGCATAATTCTGATAATTCTCACTAATGTTTGGGAAAACATTTTCAATAAGAGCTAATTGAGAGTCTACAAATCGGCAAAAGTCGTTGGTAAGAGTAATTAATCCAGATGTCGCATCAACTGGGACTTTTCCATTTCCAACAGCTAACAATTGTTTGGAAAATTGTGCAGCACTTTGATCATTTTGAAGTTGAACTCTGATACGGTGTAACTTCTGATCGTGTGATGGTGTAGTGTGGTGTATATGTAGTTGTTACGTGTTGCAATTTATTGTGTTTGTGTGAGTGATTGGTTATGTGTGTTGTATCTTTTACCTTGCAAGTCGGCATGAAGCCTTCTCGAATGATATTAGCTCCAAAGGAAGTCATGCGAAAGCAGTTATTGTATTCAAGGATGTGTTGAAGAAAATGGCTGGAATCGGGATCACTTCCATCGAACAATGGTTCCAGTGGCTGTGGTGGTGTAAGCAAAGATTCTACAATACAACAAGATGCGTAACGCCCATACTACTGAAAAGCACACGAAATTTTTAGCGTGGATTTTCGATGTGGATTTTCGATGTGGATTTTCGATTTTTCTATGTGTGCGTTGTGTTGTCCGTGTTTGAGCGCTTGGTTGTGTGAGTGCATTTTTTGGTATGTTCTGTCGCAACAAAGGATTAAACTTGACATATTGACGATTCTACTAAGTCCTAAGTCCGTGGCGTAGCGGTCTAAGTGGCTGGCTGATAAACGAAGCTGAGCAGCGAGTTCAAGCCACACTCAGTACAAGTTTTTTTTTTTTTTTTCCTTATCCTATTTATAATCTACCTAATCTACCAAAATTATTATTATTTTCGGTGGCTTATTTCTTATTTGAAATTTTTGTTTTTTCCAAAAATTTTTATTTAACATTAAATAAGTTTGATTTAAAAGTAAAAATACCGAAAAAAAACTAATCATCACCATATCTTCGCTGAGACTTGAACTTGGCCTCACACTGTCCGTAGGCAAACAGCTTACCCATCGCACCATCGCTCGTATTTGCTTTCGTAAGCAGTTACAGGACCTTAGTTTCGTTTTCATCATTAAGAATTGAGCAGTTTTGACGAAATACGAAATTTGGATTCAGACGGAAAAAATTGGAGAGCACACACAATCATACACATGGATGTGTATGTTTGTATGTAACAAAAAAATACGAGCCAGCCGAGCGAGAATCTAAAAATAGAATACATTTTGTCTAGCGCACTAACACATACGCAAGTGTGGAGTTAAATTTCTTGAAAAATTGCTCTGCTGTCATACATTTAGTTCTTCCTCGTTACGCATCTTGTTTTATTGTAGAATCTTTGGTGTAAGTAATGGATCCAGTTTGACTTTTTCACTTGCGCAGCACAATCCAGCCGTTTCTCTTTTGAACTTTAAAGCATTGCAATATCGGCATATAGTCGTCATTGGTCCAATATCTAAATTTTCATCATCACTGTAGTTCGCAGTGGGATCATATTGGAATGCCAAGCGATTGTATGATGCCAATGATCTTCTTGTCCTCACGCGCTGTCCCAATCGGGAATTTTCTCTTATTATATTTTGTCTTTCCTCGCTTAAGTTCTGTGAATACACTTGTTGCTGGCTTGCATGTCTTGTACGAAGGCCGATGTTCGCACGTCGTCTTTTAGGCATTTTGGACTGTGGACAGAGTGGTGAATTTAACCTCAAATGCACGATCAAATGCAGATCCAGGCTCCGGGTTTCACGGCCCTGAACTGTGCGCTGCGCTGTCTCGAACATTCTCGCTGACGAACAGACGAAGCCGTTGGGTAGCATCGGTGTCTCCAGATTGCTCGGCTCGTCGCTGACGATCAGACGAAGCCGATGGGCAGCGGGGTCGCGGTCAGAGACGAGGCATAGCCGAAAAGAGAATTGAAACCCCGCGCGCTCCCTCTGTTGATAGGGCGGACCGATAAGCCTCGCCATAGAACAGTTGTTTGGTCGCTCATGCAGAATCCTGGTATTGATTCCTGGTCTTTGATTGTATACACCACGAATATTTCGGGGAAAACCATTTTTATTTTTACTTCAACCAAAAGATATAGTAATAATTATTATTGATAAGTAAAAATGAAAGATGAATCTTCACAGATCATTTTCAAACAGCATCGTTTTTGGGGGTTACCTAAAAATGTACCTGTGAAAATATAGGTTTTTAGTAGTCAAAAAAATTAAAATCGCCCAATGGTTTTATAAAGTTTCGAGTGCAATTGGCAAAATTTAACGCTGCTATTTTAACACACCTGGCCACAAACTTAGTCTAATGAAAATTGGTATTTATATACCAAACGGCTTTTCTTATTTAAGGAAAATGCAGTTAAGTTTCTATACGGCAAAAATTCATCTGGGGTAACAACCTAATAACCTATAAAAATATTTTGTCAAAAACAGTAACATGTTCCTAAAATAGAGTATTTTGGTTTTTAGACACCAACGCAGGTTTTCGCAAAGTTACAAATTTTTCGTTGTGTTCTATCAACTACCATGGTCCCCAAACGGGCCGTTTAGGCGCGGTTCGCAATGGGTTAATATAATGACTAGTTGTATAACATTGGGTATCTGTTTCTGTTGGAGAAGTTCAGCTTGTCCCAGGGGAAAATTCTGCCTCATATAGCAGATATGCTGAGAAAAGGTATGAAAATGCTACAAGACTACTCCTTCCTCTTGCATTGGTGGTGTGAAAAGAAGGTATCCGCCGGCCCTCAAAAGTACAAACGATTTCATCTACGATTAAGAATATGTTCCTGGATCATCTTCTCTACCGTCTTCTCGCCGATAAACCGCATCAGCTCCTCCGACGACCGATTATACTATTCGCCGTGAATGGGGTGTCGAGGCGCGGCACATCTTTCGATAGGGTGTGGGTGTCAGCTCAAAATGTTAAAGTTGTTCTGAACATTGCAGATGCAAGAATCCTCGTAGTTCGCTTTGGGCCGCGCTATTCCTCTCGTATTAGTCCATTCTGATATTGTTATGACTATAAATATTTGGTAGTTTGTTATTAATGCTAGTAATTACTTATTAAACTTGTACCATTTTTTTTTTCAGATCTCGTAATATCTTAGACGATTTTCGGGAGGCATATTATTGGCTTTCCCAAAATACGGCTGATGATGCAAGAATAATGTCATGGTGGGATTATGGGTACCAGATAGCGGGCATGGCAAACAGAACAACTTTAGTGGACAACAATACCTGGAATAACAGTCACATTGCACTAGTCGGAAAAGCTATGTCTTCTACTGAAGAGAAGTCCTATGAAATCATGACATCTCTGGATGTGGATTACGTTCTTGTAATATTTGGTGGCGTCATTGGGTACTCTGGTGATGATATAAACAAGTTCCTTTGGATGGTTAGAATTGCCGAAGGAGAGCACCCCAAAGACATTAAAGAAAGCGATTACTTTACTGACAGAGGTGAATTTAGGGTAGATGCTGAGGGGGCTCCAGCCTTGCTTAACTGCCTTATGTATAAGCTAAGCTACTACAGATTTGGAGAACTAAAACTCGACTATAGGTAAGTATCGACATTTTCCGTAGCTAAGAATGCAGATTTGACTATTCCCACACTTTAAAAACAGGTTTTCATTCATACTTAAGATATGTACTATACATATTTTTATATTTGTATAAAGTATCTTTAAGACGTACATCAAAAGATAATGCTTGAAAATGTAAAATCAAATTACATGTCGTGTGCATTCAAAAAGCCTGCACAAAACTGATCTATGGAATTAAATCAAACGAAATCAGTAAAATTGTGCGTTTTTTTGAGTTTTTTAGATAACCTTGTGGGTTTGATTTTTACTACTAATTTTATTATATGGTTTGGTGATATACAAATTAAAGGAACTTTAAATATTTTCGCGAGATATGTAGCGTGTCCCACTCAAAATGTAAATGAGTAACTTTTCACAAATATCAACTTTCGTTGAAATTCTCACTTTGCATTCTTCCTAATGCTAACGGTACTAGAAATTAAAAGCTGATAAGAAATAAATGCATGACAAAACATCACAAAGCATAATAGATAAAACATGCATACTCGAAAAGTAAATTCCGCTCTTTAAATAACGGTAGAATCGAAAAAAATCTTGCACAAATATCAATTTTACTGAGGTATATGTGATTTGATTGTGATAAAATCTTCCTAAGATATGCAAACGTATACTTAAATACAGTGCCGCTCAACTTATTAGGTTTTTCAATTTTCAAAAGGGTGGTGTGTCTGTAAATTAGCGAAAAGAATAAGAGGTACAGAATAAAATAGAGATATGTATAAGGGTTTTTGCTTTCGGTTGCCGCCCGATATTTTATTTTCTGTGCTTCTTCTGAGTTGGAGAGGAAAGAAGACGAGTTGGTGGGGAGGTGATTGGGTTAGAGGAAGAAGAAAATGAGATGGGGTGTGTGTGAGTTAAAGAAAAAAGGAGAGACAAAGAAAGAAACAGGAAGAAGAAGAGGCACAGAAAATAATCTATCGGACGGAATGTCCCTGCTGCACTAGTAACAATAAGATTACACGGATAACAGTATTAATGGCATCAATGGTATACATTTTGTTTTTGTCTAAGTAAATCGTATTTTATCATCCATTTCAAAATTATCATGTGTTTATAGGGATCAGTAACCAGAAGAATTGTTGTGCGGGTTGTGTGAGCGAGCGTAGCGAGTGCGCAGGTTTATAGTTGTTTAGTTGTTTATAAAAATCTATGTAGGCACGGCTGAGCTAAAATTGGTTAACCAACCTTCCGAAAGTAAAAATTTAAAAAACAGAAAAAGTTGAAAAAGAAATTCCAAACGGTAAAATATGACTTTTGGAGGCACGGCTGGTTGGTCAACCAATTCAAAATTTTGAAGAAGAAGAAAGTATCCCACAAAAATGATAAATTTTGCATTTAAAAACTTAATATTTACCAGACGGTAAGCTGAAACCGTTGAGTGCTTGGGTCCAATTTATAGCTGCATTTATTAGCTTTTAAAAATGTCAAAGATAATTAAAACCAGATGTAAAAAAGAAGCGCTTCATCTAAAAAAAGCAATAAAAGATTGGGTTTTTTTTTTAATTCTTAAAAAGTTCTGTCATAGAAAAAAATTTAATAACCAAATCTATCAAAACCAGAAGGACGCGACGCGAAATTTGGAAATACACTAGTAGCAGTGTGATATCACATGGAAACAAAATTTGCTTGTTCTAGCTCTTATGGGCGACAAACAAGACGAATAGACGGACGGACGGACAGGCAGACAGACTGGCTTTATCGATATAGCGGTTTTACTTTTGAAAATTTTTGAACCTATTCCTTTGAGAGGTAACAATTAGTTTGTGTTATCATCAGAAACAAAAATGTTTTCTCTAAACGACTAGCTTTGAGATAAAATTTTTGTTGTGAAGCTCATATTGATTTATAATAGATATGTTGCATGAATCTAATCTTATAACGTTCCCACTTGCTTACCATTAGTTTTTACTATAATTAAAAATATTATTTATTTTACAGAGGACCATCCGGATATGACCGAACTCGGAATGCAGTGATCGGAAATAAAGATTTCGATTTGACTTATCTCGAAGAAGCTTATACCACAGAGCACTGGTTAGTACGTATATACAGGGTTAAAAAACCGTTCGAGTTCAATAGACCTTCTTTGAAAGGCAACGAAAGAGTTTTTCCCCCAACAAACTTTATTTCTAGAAAGGTATTGTACTCAATATACATAATTCGCAATATAATAATAAATATAAATTTCCAGAACACAAAACGTCGCAAGGGCTATATTCGAAACAGGCCGGTTGTCGTTAAAGGAAAAAGAACTTTGAAATAAACTCTAAATATAATTAAATGAAAATATCGCCAATCTATGTCTTGTTAATGTTACATATACATAAATGCTGAAAGTGGATTTTCCTTGCTACCCAAAAAATTTGTAAAGGTCTCAAATTGTTACTTTAAAAAAAAAGTAATACATTGCTAACATCACATTCTAAAAAAACCCCCACTCATTTAAAAGGATAATGGTCACATATTGTCTAGTAGGTTGGTACGTTGTTGTGTAAAACGACGCTTTTTTCCATCCAAACTTATTCAGAAATGCAAATCTGTTCGTAATAAGTTCGAAGTAGACCAAACAATTTTATACGGAATGCGAACCAAATAAAACCCAAACAATTTGTATACACTTTCAGAGCTATTCTGGCATAAAAGAAATGTTTGAACTAGAGATGGGCATGGGAAAGTTTGGATTAAAGTTCATTAATAATATAATTTATTAGAGCCAGTATATGATCTGCAGTTTTTTTACGATTCAAATTCGTTGATGCCTTGCAAATCAAACTAATCGGTAACGTAATGGTCGCTAACAGGCCTCTATACCCCTTGGTCGAAGGGGACGCACGGTTCACGGTCAAATTCAAACATCCTGCCAGCTGCTGTCTTTTTATACCCGCACTCGAAGAATTAATGGGTATACTATTAGATTTGTGGTAAAAGCGGATGTGTGCAACGTAAAGAAGGAAACTTTTCGACCCCATAAACTATATATATTGTTGATCAGTATCAATAGCCGAGTCGATATGGCCATGTCCAACTGTCAATCTTTCCGTCTTGTTTGTCACCTAGTTCTCAGAGACTACAAGAACTAGAATAACAAAATATTTGTTCCATACTCCTGTGCTATCACACGGTTACAAGTGTATTTCAGAATCTACATTGTAGATGTAGACTGGGTACGGGTATAAAAGTAGAGTCGCGTCAGAAGCGACTCACAGCATTCCTCCTTGTTAAATTTTGTCCTAGCATAGACCAATGCGTAAACATCATTTCCGTATAATCTAAGTACAAACTGGAATGGAAATTGATTCTGATGCAACATCTTGGAGTCCGATGAACCTATTGGGCATGAGGTGGCTCAGAGGAGACCTAGCTGTGGCCACCAGACGGGTCGCAGGTTGCGGATAGCGAACGGCCTACCCCGGTGGGTAGGTCAGCGGGAATCCCAAAGAAAAACAACTATATTGGCTCTGAGGAAGAGTACCGATATAAGCAGTCCCGATCAGCCAACGGGTGTTCGCGAAGTAGCAGCACTGACGATGCGCTTATTGTGGCGCCTCTCACTAAGTAAGTAGCTCACACACTCCCATCCCTACACACTACCTACACACATCCCAACCCCAACACTCACCTCACACCGGGACGGACTGAGGTGTCATTTGACCCGTGGTAATGGTCAGCCTGGCTGGGCCCCTGTATTAAAACTAGCACAGTCGCGAACGGTGAGCTCAGGGACTTGGTAGCCCCCTGTTCTAATGCTGCATTACCCGGGCAACGTGGATCTCTGCCCGGGCTGACCCCTTCTCTGCATCTCGTGGGATGAATTATGGAAAACAAGCAGACAAAAACTTGGATAAAACAAAAAAAAACAAGACTGGCACTCCCCAAAAGCCAACAGGGAGCAATCCCAAGGAGGGAATGGCAGCGGCCTAAAGGCCTGACCCGACACTGGGAGAGCAAATAGGGCCTCTTGGCAAAAATTTTGCTCTGACATTGAGGATACCTCGAAAGCCACAAGGCTACGTTAGATCTTCTCAAAAACAAACGAGCAGGAACGACCTGCTCGGTAATAGGCGCGGGTATGAACCCGGTTGGATCCCATCCCAAAGGAGGCAGCTAAGCAATACTGCGGCTGCCCGACCTTCCGGTGAAGCTGCGGGTGATGACTTGATCAACCAGCGTCCAAGCCAAGAAATTCAGCTATGGCGAAAAGAAGAGTGCTGGGCACATTCTCCGTCGGCAAAGTTCTAGTACGGACGACTGGCTGAAGAAGGTGGAGTGGGCCTAGGCGGTGCTCGTGCTCAACAAAGAGTCGCTGGCCGCAGCAAATGGAGAGCTGAACTTCGGCTTCAGCTCCGTGACCATAAGGGTCTAGGTCGGATGCTGCGGCCAAGACGCGTGTCTAAGTCGGATGCAGCGGCCGAGGCGCGTCCTGTCGACAACCCAGTCGAGCAGGATGTTGCCTCGGAGATCGAAGCACTCAACGAGAAGCCGGTCCAAGACGGCTACTCTTCAGATTCGACGCTGATGCGGGATTTCGAAGCGATGTGTCGCGAGGAAGTCTCAGACGAATCGGACTCCGACACTACAGTAGTGGAGAACGTATCTAAGGATGTTTCTAAGACTTCTAAGATCAACCTCCACCACTGTAAAGCAGAATCTGCTGCCCTCATACTCCGCTTGGACGCGAGCGGAGCAGACATTTTCCTAATTCAGGAGCCTTGGGTGGTGGTAGACAAGGTTTGTGGATTAGCGACGAAGCAGCACAAGCTGATTGTAGCTCAAAAAGAAGGTAAAATGCGTACCTGCATTCTGGCAAGAAAGCACCTAAATGTCATTCTGCTCCATAATTTTAGCAATGGCGACAACACAGCGGATAGCCTACACCTACAGGGGAGACACCTAAGACTGGTGTCGTCCTACATGGCGCACGGGGAAAGTGATCCTACCAGTGACTTCGTTGGCTAGATAGCCAGAGACAGCGAAAGGTCGGACATAGGCCTCATAATAGGCTGCGATGCCAACGCTCACCACACCCAATGGGGGAGCTCGGACACTAACGTAAGGGGTGAGTCACTTTTTAGCTTCATCCTTAATTCTAGCTTGATATTATGCATTCGGGGTAACGACCCACGTTTATAATAAAAAACCTTAAATGACCCTCCAACAAACCTAGAGGGGAAAAAGAAACGCCCTTGGTGGTAAAAAAAAATAGATATCATTCGTAGAAGCTGCAAGACTCTTTTCAATAGAGCCGAAAGTAGCAAAGAGGAGGAACACTGGGTAAACTAACCCTATACAAGAAAGAAACTAGGAGAGAAAATATTTTTCTCTGACATCGAGGATACCTCGGAAGCCACAAGGCTACGTAAGATCCTATCAAAAACAAACCTCTCGGTGGGATACCTCAAGAGAACGGATGGTACGTGCACGAATTCTATTTAAGGTCTCCCTACATATCCTACTCGATACCCATTTTCCAGGGTGTACAACCATCGAGCCGGCAGACCTCCCCAGCGAAGACCCGGCAACATCGATGGCGCACATTAGTGTTGGGTAAACATCGTTCAATTTACTGAACAAGTTCGTTCGTTCATTTTTATTCAATGAACTAAGTCGTTCTTTTAGTTCGTTCTTTTTGATCGTTCTTTTTTTTCGTTCTTTTTCGTTCGTTCTTTTTTGTTCGTTCGTTCTTTTTCGTTCGTTCGATCTTTTTTTCTTCGTTCTTTTTTGTTCGTTCTTTTTTGTTCTTAGCTCAATTTCGAGCTCTGATTTCTATTTGTAAGCGTATGTGTAAAAAATGTACTACAATTTATGGACTGTTTCACTTCGAAAATGTATTTTAATTTGTACTTGGTAACTAATATATTTGTATTATACATTTTGTATGTAGTCGTAGTTGTTGTTGTATGGCGGCGGTGCTGAAAAAGAGTAACAAATTTTACTTTTTTTGTCTATTATAATTTCACAAGCTATAAAATACACACCTTTTTATAATATTTTACATATAATTATGTAAAAACATAAGGCTTTCCACCTTATTCGGCATTAAAAGCGTTCGCCTTTTGCGGACTTTTTCTCCTGCTGCAGAAAATAGGCGCTCACATGGCACAGACGTGGCCACCAAGCAAAGACGTTTTAATGCATATTCGTATAATCGTGGATATACATCTTTTCGCTGTGCCCACCAGGTCAAAGGGTCCTGCTTTCTATTCAGGTAATCCTCCGCTAGGTATTTATCTACCTCTATCATGGCATCATCCGTGTTGTTGCTTGGCTTTTTCCTTGGTCGAACTGCTTGTCATACTCGAAGTTTCGTCGGCTTCGATTTTTGATGACAGATCATTAACAACATTTTCAACCAATCTTGTTTGAGCGATATTACCTTTAAGAGCAACAACTACATTTTCAAAGCATTCTTCGGACCTAAAACCTCGTTTTTTAAATCTTGGATCTAGGATGGTGCTTTCCGCATACAACATGTTATTCTCCAAATCGCCAAACCGTACGCTCATTGCCTCTCTGAGTTTTTCTACGACTTCCTGTAGAACTCCATTATTTGAAACACTATTGGCAATAGATTTCTGCAGCAAGGTGGCCATTATAATAACCTTTGATAAGGTGACATTATTCTCGGCAGAGACTTCAGTAGTAATTTCAAAAAATGGTTTAAGCATAGGTAATACGCCCTCAATCATTTCCAATTCTGCTTGGGTTAATGAAAGTTCAGGGCGAAGAAGTGAAACTACCACCATAACTCCATCTTTTAAAACAGACAGGCGCTGAAACATTTTTTATGTTGAGTTCCAACGTGTATGCACATCTTGAGTCAACTTGAGCTCAGGCAGTTTTAATTGGCTTTGGATATCTTTAAGCTTCTTGAGTCCGGATGAGCTTCGATTGAAAAATTCCACAATTGCTTTGGCTTTGACCCTCACACTGTCAATTGGTCCTAGAGCTTTTTGCACAATGATATTTAAAGTGTGGGCAAAGCATGCAATATGGCGCCAGTTTCCCAATTTAATAGCCGATACGATATTAGCAGCATTATCTGACGCAATAGCAGTAATTTTATTTTCAATTTTCCATTCAGCTGCAACCTTCTGGAGAAAAGAGCAAAGATTGATGCTTGTGTGTCTCTCACCAAACGCTTCACAAGCAAGCATATACGAAGATTGTAACATATTCTCCTGATCTATAAAATGCGCGGTTACAGCTATGTAACTTTCATTGGTGAGCGATGTCCATCCATCGGTCGTGAGACAAACTGCAGATGCTGCACCCATCTTCTCTTTCACATTTGCAATTAACTCACTGTTTATATTTGGAAGAAGCACATTAGAAAGCGTTTTACGTGTGGGCAACTTATATCCAGGGCAATGCGAAACATCCTCTATCAGCTTCTTGAAATCCGGCTCCTCCACGATCCGGAGAGCATGGTGACCTTTGGAAATCATTCGCACAAGTTGCTTGTCTAATTGCTTACTTTTACGCGCAGTCGGTGGCTTTTGGGCGAATGCAGTTATTTTTTGCTGCAATGTTGTTGCTGCAGAGTTTCTGGCCTCATTACTTCCACTTCCTTGCCGTTCAATCATCTCCAAAGAAGCTGGGTGTTTTATCTTCAAATGTCGTGTCAAATTGCTCTGGGAACCTCCAGCCATGCTCAACTCCGACTTGCAGTACTTGCACTTGGCCTTTTTCTCGTCTACAGCGTCGAAGTGATTCCATAAATCACTATATTTGCGTTTAAGCGACATTTTAAAATTTGTTTGCCTTTAAATTTACTTGCCAGAGTCCGCCACAACAAAATGAGAAAAAGTGGTTCCATACCAGCTCAAAAATAACAAAGAAAACGAAAAAAAAAAAAAAAACAGAGCTGCCATACCGGATCGAAGAAAACGAACAAAAAAGAACGATTAACAAAAAAGAACGAACGAATAAGAACGAACACAAAAGAACGAACGAAAAAGAACGATTAAGATGAACTTATTCAGTTCGTTCATTTCAGTGAATAGTTCTTTTTATACCCGTACTCAAAAAGAGTTAAGGGGTATACTGTATTTGTGGTAAAAGTGGATGTGTGTAACGCAGAGAAGGAAAATTTTCCGACCCCATAAAGTATATATATTCTTGATCAGTATCAATAGCCGAGTCGATAGAGCCATGTCTGTCTGTCCGTCCGTCTGTCCGTCCCCATGAGCGCCTCGTTCTCAGAGACTATAAAAGCTAGAGCAACGAAATTTTTTTCCAGACTCATGTGATATCACACTGTTACAAGTGTATTTCAAAATTTCGCCCCGCCCCCTTCCGCCTTCACAAAGGACGAAAATCTGTGGCATCCACAATTTTGAAGATACGATAAAACTAAAAACGCAGTATCGTAGAGAATGACCATATCTATCAGATTGCCGAATCTGAACCAGATCGGATCATTATTATAGCCAGAATAAAGAAATTAATTTTCAGTTGCTTCCCCCACCTCTTCTGGCGCTGCTGACGCTATTCATTCTCTGTCTCGCTCGCACACACTCTGCCCTGTGCAATGCGCGAGCAACCCCTAGCGGAGGAGATGTAGAATCTAAATGGTATATGTAGAATATTTGTTCTAGATGTATTATCTACATTTTACATGTAGATGTAGTTGACAAATGTGGCAAAAAAATGTAAAATGTAAAATTAAAATTTTTTTTTTAAATTTCAATCATAAGCTCATAAATTTATATACTGACTGAGTACGGGTATAAAAGTAGAGTCGCGACTAGAAGCGACTCACGTTCCTCTCGTTTGTTCGTTCGTTCATGACGACCCAACACTAGCGCACATCCTAACAAAACGAAACATTAGCTGGGCAGCAAACAGCTTTGATTATTCAAATCGCCTGGTCCGGACCAGGTCAACCCGTCTCAATTACAAAAAGCCGGGGACATCGCCATCAACTGGCTGCAATGTATCTTCAGGTAGATACTGGGAGTGGGAAAATTCCTCACGCTTGGCTCAAGGCTAAAATAGTCTTTATCCGCAAAGCAGGAAAAGCCTTACACACAACCCTAAAAGACTTCAGATCAATCAGTCTATCGTCCTTTATTCTTAAAACCTTTGAGAGACTAGTCAGGCTACAGCTGAGAACAACCATAAATCCTCAGTTGCTTTCAGGTGCACAACATGCCTACCGGAAAGGAAAAGCCACGGAAACGGCACTCCATGAAGTAATCCCAGAGGTGGAGACATCCCTAAACGTCAAAGAATACTCTTTAAAAGCTATTCTCGACATCTCGAGAGTCCTTTTGCAAGGTGGTGTCATATGCCGTCTACGTTGCCATTATCTTCTCAGGAAAAACACTCACTCACTCTGCGAAAACGAAACTTGTGTTGTTCACAGCCAAATACAAAGTTCCGACTCTCACCCCCCAATACTAAACGGATGCAGGCTCTCCTTTAGCGACGATGCCAGATACTTAGGGTTGGTAATTGACAAGAAGCTGAGCTGGAACCTGAATATCAAAGACAGAGTGAAGAAGGCCACGATAGCCCTCTACACTTGCAAAAAGCATAGTCCAATGGATATATCTAGCAATAGTTAGAATGATAATACTCTACGGAGTTGCAGTGTGGTGGCCTGCCTTTCAAAAAGGACCATCACTAAGCAACTGGGCAAGGTACAAAGAACTGGCGCCCTATGCATCAGTGGGGTTGTACACACCACACCACATGATGCGCTAAATGCTGTTCTATGCCTTCACATCCTTGACCTAGCAGGTAGGGAACAGGCAGAAATGTCAATTCGTCTGAGAGACTCCACCCAATGGGTGTCACAGCACATCGGTCACGCATCCATCTTAAATGGAAACAATATCGTCCCCACAAAAACGGACTACCGCGTTCCGAGGGAGTACATAGATACCCCTTATCATACCTCACAGAGACAACTGGCTCGAGGGACCACCTGGCCCAGACGGAGCCATTAAAAACTTCACAGGTGTGTCGAAGCTGGAAAATAAAGTCGTGGGAGGAATCTAATCTGAACAACTAAACATAAGACACTCTTTCAGGCTCCCATATCCCTGCAGTGTCGTCCATGCAAAAGTCTTCTATGATTTTTTGAGCTGCCTCTATGAAGTTGCAAATACGGCAACTCACGTAAGCATCTACAGTGACAGCCAAGCTGCGATCAAATAGCTGAATGCGATAAAATCGAACTCGGGCACCGTGGCAAACTGTCGAAAATCCCCTTCACGAGATGGCTCATCAGTTTTTCATTAGCCTAATATGGGTCCCGGGCCACCAGGACATTGAAGGAAACTGCATAGTAGAGCTGGCTAGAACTGGTAGTACAATTTCGCCTTCTGCAAGATAAGGAAGACATTCGTATGCCAATGGCCACTTGTAAGCTCATAATAAAAGAGCACTTTAAGCTACTAATAGACAGTAGATGGCAAAGAGTTCCACTATGTCGCATTACTCGGCAAACATGGCCTAATATCACAAAGAAGCGCACCGCTGAGCTATGCAAACTCATTAGAAAAAGGTGCAACTCAGTCATACGTTTCCTCACGGGACATTGGCTAATAGGCACCCACGCAAACAGGCTGGGTGCCCCCTACAACGACTTCTGTCGTAGTTGTAGAGATGAGGACGAGGAGGAAACGGTGGAACAACTGTTCTGCTTCTGTCCGGCTCTCAGTAGAAGGAGGCAACAATACTTGGGCTCACCTTTCATATATGACATTTCGGATATGTCTACAATGAGTAGGATCGCAAACTTCATAAGGGCATCCGGATGGGATAATTACTGACATAGTGTCTCACAAGTGAAGAGGACATTATCCATGGGCTATCATGGAATATATTTTACATATTTTTTCAGTTTAGTTAATCGTACCAATGCAAGATGATTTCGTGCTTTGTCACAATATTATAGATCTCAACCCAGATGCGTTATGTGTTTAACTTCCGTAAAATTGTATATTTTGCCACACATGCAAACAACGTGTGTTTTATATATCTTTTTACCATATTGTCCATCACTAATCAGGAAAACCGAAGCATCTCACTACATGAATTAAATATGTTTTTTTCTAGTTTCGTCTTCTCCACGCAGATGTCGTTATATTCTGCTGCCTGAATAGCTCCAGCGGCTTCGGTAAAACTTTAATATGCTTCTTCAGACGTAATATACGCGCGAGCGATACGATTTTTTTTGTTTTGTTCCTTAAATACATTGTTTCAATTTTTTTCAGTTTCTTATTATTTTGGTTTGTACAGAGCATAGTGACATTTATTCTGTACATCGACTTCCTAAAAGCCAGCTTGTAAGCTGAGTCCCAATCAAGAGGAAAGTTATCCAATCCTTTTTGCTGTTTTTCGACGCTTGCTACACTACTCGTACAATCCTTAAAAATCATGTTGCAGTTCGTGTGGCGTGCAAGCATAGTACGGGAAGAGCTCATCAAAATTGATTTCGAAAAAAATAGTTATAGTGTTCAACGGCATCAACCATCAGGAGGGCCGCACATTGGGTCATGTGTGTGATCGCTTTGTATGCATCACATACAACAATTCTAAACCATCTACTAAAGGCTAAAAATAACCTGAACCAGAAGTTAAACAATCAAGTTATTTCAGACTTCAGGTTTCTTAGCTTCGTGCTGTTTTTATTCAAATTTATTTTCTATTTAGGAATATTTTAATTCTAGGTCTTAAGTATGTTATGTAAACAGTTGTACAAATTTTTTTGTATATTTCTATATTCGTTTATTATCTACTCATGGATAATCTGTGCGATATCGCTTAATAGCCATTGCCAAAAAGTGCAGTAGCCATTTTCAGCACTTCTTTTGAGATCTTTCCGCAGCTAGATTCATTTACTGATTTTCGATTTAAAGCAGTGCGTAGAGGCATTAGAAAATTGGTATTTGCGTTTGATCCAAGCTGATAACTTTCCATTGATTCGTAAATAATTTTGAAAAGTGGTTGCCTGTCGGCATGAAAATATCCCCGATTACCGTGTATCAATTTAACCCCAGAGTGTGTCATGTTACAAATACTCATATACATGCAATGATCTGGACGATAGTTATATTCACAGGGCATTACGAAAAGTTTGTCAGGATAATAGTAAAAAAGTATATTTATAATGTCTTGATCGCCCCATATAATACGCAGCTTGTACTCCTCGTGTATAGATAAAATATGTTTTTCCCAATGAAATTCTCGCATTCGTGTCAGATTCATTAACATGACGCCGGAGTTCACACCGAGGCGGCCATAGAATGGATGACGTGCAAATCGGTTGTACCAACCTATGTTTTCATTCTCGTGTTCAGGAGTCAGCGCGGCAATTTGACTATCATTAAACTTTTTAAAAAAGTTCCATATGTCAGATATGGGTGACAAAAATAATATATCCGTGTCAACATATAGCAATGAGTCCACATCGGTCAACAAAGACTAGAAAATTATCAAAAAAAGGTTAGTGAATTTGAAAATAGTGAGTTAGTTTGAAATTATATTATACACTTTGATTAACTAAAGTGAAAGTGTCTACCTTTAAAAGCCGAAGCTGCCGATATTCTTGACCGTCAGTTCGCTAGTCGATTATGCGAGACGCCTTAATGACAGAGACTACCTCATACAAAGAATTAAATGTGCATCATATTGTTTTTAAATTAAAAAAGTACAAAAACTGATATAAAAATTTTAAGTACGCAGTTTTATTTGTAGTCCAATGTTACGCAACTTAAACCAAAAATAGTAACAACTATCGATTAGGTGTGAAAATAATCTTAAGTTGAAAGTAGTCTTCATACTTAATAATTATACATATGTATGTGCATTGTTCATATTTTAATACAAATTACGGTAATATAGCAAATATTTTAGTACTTAGTACTGTTCCATTGTTCGTTAGAAGTAGATGCAAGTGCTTAGTTGTATGAAATTGTGCATAAGTTTTCAATTACTTCAAATGGTTTTGTTGAAATGCATTTTGGAACTAATTTGTCTGATCATGGACAATGAATGCCTGAAATCGTTCTGAAAATCACATATATTGCAAAAATAGTTAACTCTCATAGAAACTTCATTTTAAATTATATTAAAAATCCAAGTAAAATTGGTATTTTTTAAGAGGTCGAAAGACTAACATCGATATTCGATGACAAAGCCAAAAAATAATTAAGGACTTAAGTAAAAAAAATACAAATAAAACATTTTACATAAGAATCGGTTCCTTAAGCGTACCTCCATGGGGCGTAAACATAATTTTTGCAAAGGAACATGAGTGCGCGCATGGACCGAGTATATAAATGCAGCTTTTGGAGCCATGATTGGCACTATGTCATCTTTAGTGATGAAAAGAGGTTTAATTTAGCTGTCCTAGACACCTGAAAATAATTTCTGAAACATATACGCCAGGATCGGTGAACCTGTTTCTAGCGAGTTTGCGGCGATGGAGCTGTTGTGATGTGGGGTGCGTTCAGATACATATAACAGGCCCGTGTATGCCTCATCTCAACCAGAATGAATGAAGGAATGTTTGTTAATATAATGGACACTGAGTTAACAGAGTTTGGTGACAAGTTGTATGGCGGTAACTGGACTTTTTAACAGGACTACGCGTCAATGGACGGTGTACGGTTGGCATAAAGCTTCTTTACAGGCTAAAAAATACCAGTATTGAACTGGCCCCATTGAGAACCTCTGTAGTATCTTCTCTACCAATATTTAAAAAAACGGACACAGTTTTTTACAACTGCGTAACCTAAAATAGCAAAAGAGGAATAATCGGCGAATATCAATCCATCTGTCCAATCGATAGATAATTCTATGCAATCTCGTCTTAGCTCAGTTATGATAAAAATGTAACAATATTGAATACTATTACCGTTATTTATATTAAAACAGAAAACATTTAAAATGCACATATAATTATTAAGTATGAAGACTACTCTTAACTTAAGATTGTTTTTACACCTAATCGATATTTGTTACTATTTTTGGTTTAAATCGCGTAACATTGCACTGAAAATAAAACTGCGTTTCGATATTAGTTTTTGTACTTTTTTAATATAAAAACAATATGATTCACATAAAATACTTTGTAAGTATGAGGTATACGGGCTACACCAACTTCAGACTTCTTGTGCACGCACTCTTGAGATATCACCATGAATCAAGTTTCAATCAAATATTGTAATGCACTCAATCTAGTGGCATTTAGAAATTTTATGATATGGGAATACCGCTAACATAATCTGTATAATCAAAATCATAAATATGTACATACTAGTTTCTCAAAGTCTGATACAACTTTAGAGCTTAAGCTTACCGGTTGGGGAATATTAGGCTTTCAAAAGAAAAATTAGTTTCTTAAGGATTTTTTGTTGAGTATAAATAAATGCGGTATAAATTGGTTTTTGTTGTTTTCTTTATTTTATTCGTAAAGGCGCAATAACAAAGCCTTGTTTAAAGTATCGTTTCGAAAAATCTCAGAATCGCATTTTACTGTTAAATACCGATCGGTAAGTTTCTAGTTAAAAACAAACGAAAGGGACTTGTACTTTTGTTGTATACCTCAATTTGTTATATCTATCCCCCTAGTTATGCATATGTATAAATATGTACATTACGTTGCCCCAAAATGTGTGTTTCAAAGTTTAAACGTGACACCCTTTAATCTTGGGTAGATAGATATTAATATTGATACTTTTATTTGCACTTAAAATAAATTTAAAAAGTTTCTACCAACTTAAAAAAAATGTTTGTTTGCTCAATAAATTGGATAATTCTGTGAAATCTATTGCATACATATATATTAATACCATTAATATTGTCATTGATCAAACAGCAAAAAATCTGCAAAAATGTTTGCGAACCAGTTAGGTAAATATATATATATCAACGTTAGCTGAATTTCCTAATTCTCACCAATCATTACTTTATTAACAACTAAAAAAAAAAATTAAAATATCTTATTTTCAATATGAACTAGTTTTAAGTTTTAATATTATTTGGAAAAACAGTCGAATTTATTTTTTGTAAATGTATATTTTACCAAAAATTTGTATGTTCTTTTCGTGACAACAACCCCTAAAAATTACAATCAAAATTTTTATAATTTTATTTACTAACAAAGAACAGAATAGACTCATAGTCCAGGGGTCGGCAACCTTTTGAGGCGGAAGAGCTAAAATTCAAAATTTAAAAAGTTTTCCATTTTTCAAAGAGGTACTCAACTTTTTGAGTTAATATCATGGTATTTGATGAGGACATATATTTATTATATATATTTATATATTTAATTTTTTGTTACGACTAATAGCTTTTAATAAGAAATAATATTCATTGATATAAAAACATACACATTTTTCGCTCAAAAGATATATTTTTTCGGAGTTTTGAAATTATAATATAATTACTA
This sequence comes from Drosophila subsilvestris, assembly GCA_035043285.1. NCBI lineage: Eukaryota > Metazoa > Arthropoda > Insecta > Diptera > Drosophilidae > Drosophila > Drosophila subsilvestris. The sequence goes on along the minus strand of JAWNNB010002095.1, from coordinate 213,831 downwards.
ATATTTATTAATGGAACTGGAGAGTCGCATCATTACAGCGAAGGAGCCGCATGTTGCCGACCACTGCCATAGTCCAATTGAAAATACATAATTTTTTTGTCAAAATTTTTACCCAGCTCAGGGTACATGTTTAAATCTATTGGGCTGTTCAGACTGGGGCGGGCTGTGTCATGATTCTTTGGCCTTGCCGGAGACGAATTTTTTTTCAAAAATGATTAGCATAGCGCTCTAGTGGGGGAAAAAATTTCTTTGCCCTTAACAGCACTTTTCTACCTATAAGCGCAACTATCACCACTAATAACAACGAAAACTTGCAGATCAAATATCAATTTTTTTGCGCTAACAAGTTATGTTTGTGCGAAAAGGTAAAAATATACATGAAATGCTTAAATAAAATACTTTAAGCTGATTGTATTATTATCATACGACATTTTTATGACCCCCTGAGCCATAAAGGCACTGCTGGAGAAGACCTTCTATGGTTTTCATGTTTTGAAGAAGAACTCCCACAAATTCTATAAAGATATGTCTGAAAATATTTAATACTAAGTATGAGAAAAAATTCTCTTTCGTCCATTTTCTTATCTTATAAGTCTACATGTGTACGTCTCTTTTTCAAGAGTACCGTTACTTCAGTGTTCTGTGTACTGAATTGTCTCGGGATCGATGTTGTTACGTTTCTACAAGGTGTATTTCCGGATGGACGACAGAGAGAAAAACGAAATTATTCCAAACAACTCTGAGCCAAGCCTAGTTCCAGTCCATGGGATGACAACTCAATGGTATTCCTATTCGTTAACAAAAAAAACTGATTCAGTGCGGTATCCCTTGAGTCTGCACACAAAATTTGTTTAGTGTAGGCTGGACCTATAGTCTGAAAAATACATCAATTCCTAACCTCAATCCCGTTGAGAACCTCTGTGGTATCCTCTCTGCCAAAATTTTTTAAAGAACGGGAGACAGCTTGTGACGATTAGGCAACTTTAAATGTCAGCAAAACGATAATGAGCGAATATAAATCCATTCGCACTAAAATCGCTAGGTGCTTCCATGTCATCCCGTATTAATTCAGTTATTACAAACAATGGAACAATATTGAGTATTAACCTTTTGCTACATTCCCGTTGTTTATATTAAAAAAGGAAAAATTAAAAATGCACATGCTAATATTTAGTACGAGACAACATTAAATTTAAGTTTATTTTCACCTTTGATCGAAATTTTGAGAGAAATTTAAAGCCTCCGTGTTTAATTTTTTTTTAATTGCGCAACATTGAACAAACAAAGGAAGCTGCATACTCAAAATTACAATATTAGTTGATATTTCTAACTAAAAAAAAAAAAGACTTTGTATGACGTAGCCCAACAACTTGCACTGGCACAATTGGTAATGCAACTGAATTAGGACTTACCGGCAAAAATAGACGCTGGGCGGCACAGGGCTTGAACAGATTCATCCATTCAATCTCATTTTGACTCGGAAAGTTCAAGGGTAAAATCTCAAAGGCAAATAACGATGGTAGGATATTTTGCCAGTCTGTTAACTTTTCTCTTAATTCATCATCTTTTTCTTTCTCAGTAAAAATCAAAAATTTAAGATACTCTTGTTCATAGTTAAAAAGGATTGCTGATTTGATCATTACAAGTGTCTCTTGTACTCGTTGACCACAACAGACTACTACGATGTAGAGAGGTGTCCTTGCAGGCTGCCTGTTTAATAAAAGATAATATGTACAGGAGATTATTTTTACGTCAGTAAATAGTATTTACAAATACCATTCACGTGGTTAAAGAAACTTGTATGGCTTTTATGTCGGGATGGTAATGTACAATTCGAAGCACATTTAAGAAGCCCACAAACCATTATTATCTGCCTGTATGTAACATAGCACCTGTCCGTATACTTAAGGTAATAACTTATTTATGGTTAGAGCATACGATTAGCAGGGCTTATGCAAAGACTAAACAGAGGCACTAACTGGAAAGTTAAGAGTCTTCACAGTAAAAGTAACACGGCTAATCCATTCCTCAAAGTAGATATTTTTATTAAGCAGATTGTGGACGAAAACTACAAAAATTGTTTTAGGTAGGCTAGTAACTAGAGAAATACGTTTAATGCTTGGGGAGAAATCGCCTACAACGTAAGAACATTTGCTTCCCAGCTCAAACCACGAAGAGCGAATAACAGAATCTTTTCCTATAGGGAGTCAATTCGAGCTTTGTGAACCTTGTGTTGAGACATGAGCCATATTAAAGAATTTGGGATTTAATTTAAGAAATTTTTTTAATTTATTGAACGCTGTTTGTTTTGCATAACTTATTTTAGTTTGGTAGTCATGGAATCCACTAGTTCATTTAAAATATACCTCGATATAACACACTTCTTCCATTATTTTTACTAGCTAAGCTACAGTTTTGGGCCTCTGCTTTGTTAGAAAAAACTTCTTGACTCCCGATTGCATCAAGAATATTTCCGTGCAAGTCCATTCCTCAGTTCCCACTTTTTTTAGATATTCTTTTACCTACAAACAAAAAATAAATAAAAAAATCAGCTTCATGTAATAATAACCAAAACTAAAATAAAAGTATTAGTCACAAATCTTCCATGGTGATAGCTTTAGAATGCGATTCTGTCTGGAGGTTATACTGTTTCCTAAGCCATGTATTATTGTACTGCGCTTTTATGACTCGGACCAACTCTGGTACTAATAGTGCGAAAACTTCAGCCTTCTTGGTTTTAGTTATTTGACATATTTTACTCTTTGGTTTTTGTTGACACTTTTCCCCACGCTATATGAAAACGACTCGTTAATGAATAACGAACCTAAGCCATATAAATGTGCATACAAAAGTATATTTGAATGCAAGAGTTTTAATACGTACACTTTGTTACGACTCAATAATATTCCTTTATAATCACATGAAGGCCGCTGATGAACAAAATAAATTAGTATCCCTATTCCAATTAGGCACAAGAAACACATATGTAGGTGGAGCTGAAATACTAAACAATTTAGTATTCAATCAGTAAAATACATATGTATGTAGGTATATAATTTCATTGCGAGTGTTTTGCATACAAATTTTCTTACCATGTTAACAATTGTTATAAGATATACATATACATATAAGAATTCACACGGCTTCTATTCAGTATATTACAAGTATAGAGCTGCCACATTAATAATGTATAAAATTATAAATTTAAGGAATTTGTTTATAATATGCAGTCTAATAGTGATGCAAAATATAGCTTGCAAAAAATCGATAGCACCATCGATACAAGTGATGGTTGTAAAATGTTCGGCTATCAATTGTTTCGACCCACCAACAGAATTTGAAGCGAAAGCTACCAATGAAATATAGTGAAGCTGAAATACTAAGCAATAAAATATGTACATAGGTATGTAAATTCATGCATACAAATTTATTTGCCAGCTTCGTCTGTGAGTTCTACCGTTCGAGCCACGTTCTTGAAGGCTGTTCAGACGGGGCTACGTCATGATTCTTTGCGTCTTTCGGAGACGAATTTTTTTTTATAGACATAACCAATTTCCATACAGTATAAAGATGTGCCAGTTCATACAACGAATGTGTTACAGAAAAATTTGCAGCTCCAGGTCCTATGCTCTCAGGGCCTGTGCTCTCAGGGGACCCGAGAGAGGAAGACTATGCTATCCTGAGAGAGTAAGAGAGAGCACGGCCATGGTGCAACATGCCAGTCGTTTGTCAAACGGCGTCGAAAGAGGTTGTGTAGCGCACGACTTTTTATACCCGTACTCAAAAAGAGTTAAGGGGTATACTGTATTTGTGGTAAAAGTGGATGTGTGTAACGCAGAGAAGGAAAATTTTCCGACCCCATAAAGGATATATATTCTTGATCAGGATCAATAGCCGAGTCGATAGAGCCATGTCTGTCTGTCCGTCCGTCCGTCCGTCTGTCCGTCCCGATGAGCGCCTAGATCTCAGAGACTATAAAAGCTAGAGCAACCAAATTTTGTTTCCAGACTCATCTGATTTCACACTATTACAAGTGTATTTCAAAATTTCGCCCCGCCTCCTTCCGCCCTCACAAAAGACGAAAATCTGTGGCAGCCACAATTTTGAAGATACGAAACGCAGTATCGTAAAGAATGACCATATCTATCAGATTGCCAAATCTGGTACAGCTCGGATCATTATTATGGCCAGAATGAAGAAATTCATTTTCAGTTGCTTCCCCACCTCCTCTGGCGTTGCTGACGCTTTCATTCTCTTTCTCGCTCGCACACACTCTGCCCTGTGTAATGCGCGAGCAACCCCTAGCGGAGGATATGTAGAATCTAATAGGCTGTTCAGACTGGGGCTGCGTCATGCTTCTTTGCGTCTTGCCGGAGACGCAGTTTCTTTTACATAGGTTAAGCATAGGGCCCTAGTGGTGGCAAAAAGTTGCGTCGCTTTCGGATGCATGTGCGTCTATTCGATATATTCGATTGCTTTTGCTCATTTTTGAGCTTTTCTGCAACTATCATCACTAATGACAACAAAAAACAGCTGACCTATGAAAACAATTGTGCCGGCTAATAAATGTCTGAGGAAGGGAAAGGTAAATAAATTCATATAATATTTAAAACAAATAGTTTGAATCTATTCTGACATTAGATAGGAGATTTTTGTGGACAAAAACTCGCATATTTATAAGGAAATAGCTGACGCCTTAAAAGAGTTTGGAGCTTCTCATAGTGAGGTGAAGAACAAGATAGAAAATCTAACAATGAAATATAGGTATTCTATTATTTGGATACATTGTTTCGAATTAATTTTTTAACCCAATATTTTAGAAGTGAACTGGGCGGAGATTGGGCAGCATTCCAAACAGAATATTGAAAGCACTCCTTTCCATAGGGAAGTTGTCGTTGAAAAATGCGTCGGAGTTGTCGACAACATCTTTCTCCCAAAATGATCCATATCTCGGCTATTTCAATTTGGAATAACAAATTTAATTGTTCGAAGTCTTGGAAAATTAGCAGCCTTCTACTTACAAGGGTCCAAACGCTTCGAGGACGTTGTAGGCCTATTACAAATTGTAACTTGTCGGCAGACAAGCCCGCCGCATCGATACATTATAAAACATCCTCTGCATTTTGCTCCACCGCAGATAAAATAATCAAGTCTGTTTCAGATAGTTGTTTCCTCGTGTTTTCATTCATTTTTGATTTGACTTACAAAATTTGTGTTGTTTGCATCAGCTGTTCTCAAGACGCACGTCTACCAATGTGAACCCCTTTTCTGCGTCATTGCGTCGATGCCGATATCGATAGCAGACGCACCCCAGTGTAAAAAGGCTATAAATAGAAGATGTAGAATATCTGTTCTACATGTATTATCTACATTTTAGATGTAGATGTAGTTAACAAATGTAGCAAAAAAATGTAAAATGTAAAAATTAATCGCGACTAGAAGCGACTCACGTTCCTTCTCGTTTTATGTATTTTCTGTCTTCTTCTTCCTCACAAATAAAATTCTTTCTATTACTATTAATCTTTTTTTTAAATTCGGCATGTACATACATATGTGTATGTGTACACAAACTCGACAAAATTTTGCCAAATGTTAACGTTTCGAAACTGCGGTTTTGATTTTTTTAGTTTCCAGGTTACGTAAATGTGTGTGTGCCACGTATTCACACATACTGTGCTTGTGTGTGGGTTCTACAATTTTTGGCCGCTTGAACTGAAATTTGTTTTTGCAGCCAGCGACCGAGCTGACATTCCGCAATATAAATGAGGAATTGGCAGAGTGGGTGGGAGTGGGCGTGGGAAATAAATAAAATATAAATATATAAGATGTTATTTGTTTTATTTACTTGAAGTTGCACATTTATTTACATATAAATATCCCTAATTTAGACTTGTTTTGGTTTTTATGATCCATATATTTACATTTATTTATGTACATACATATGTATGCCAATGTGTATATAAATATGTACATAAAGTCATGTATGGGTGCTCCAATACATGGCACATGACTTTATGACTTTATACGCTTATGTCATCGAGCTGAATGACGTTGTCATCGATGTGCCCTGTGATGGCAATATCCGGTGGTCCTGGACGTCTTTTTACTTGTGGGATCGAGCTGGACGAAATAGATATCATAATTGGTGCGGACTCTACGGACACTGACGCTACAGACGTTTCTGACTGCATGCTTACCGATGTGATCAATTCGGCTTCAGAATCTGCTTCACCAGCAGCTGTCGTAGCCCTTTGAGTGGCAAACGATATCAGCTTCTTCACTGTAGGAGTGATCGGAGTCAGTTTTTCAGCGGGCAGTGGTTGAGAGATAGTTGCACATGCAGATCCCGCGGAGTTACCTTTTTGCGCATAGGAGTTTAAAACCGGTCAATCAAGACTCCCTGGCTTGCTGCTGTTCAAATCCGACGGTCAACTCTTTAAAGCCCTTTCGCGTCCGGCATAACTCACAACTATCATATATATATATATATATATACATATATGTATGTAAAAGGGTTACATTACATGTGTATCGAATTGTCTTATATATTTACATATTCTATATTATATACCTTAATTATGTACATACATATGTATGCCAATGTGTATATACATATGTATGACGTTGTCATCGATGTGTCGTCGCTTACACATCGATGACCCGTACTGCAGGGTATGTTTGTAGGTATATATTCATAGATCATATATATATTTATACGTAGGTATGTAAAATTATTTTAGTTAAAATCACTAAAATCACAAATTTTCTGAATACATATACATACATATATATTCATAAAAACATCTTTAAATGTACATATATAGATCGTAAAAACCAAAACAAATATAAAATAGGGATATGTAAATAAATGTGCAATTTCAAGTAAATAAAACAAATATCAGCTTTTATATTTATATTTTATTTATTTCCCACGCCCACTCTGCCCATTCCTCATTTATGCTGCGGAAGGTCAGCTCAGATCGCTACATCAGCCCTCAAGACAAGACAAAAAACAAATTTCAGTTCAAGCGGCCGAAAATTGTAGAGCCCACACACAAGCACAGTATGTGTGAATCCGTGGACACACACACACGTAACCAGGAAACTAAAAAATCAAAACCGAGTTTTCGAAACGTAACCCTGCAGTTCCAAAAGTCACTTTTCACTGGTGATTCATTCGGGGAATCACTCATTCCTCTCATTCTTTAAACACTTCATTCAAATAAAAGTAAATATATTTATTTAACTTAGTTTTCTAGATTGTTTGTTGCTTTAATTATTTTAAATTATCTGTAGGGCCTTCCTTAACCGACTCGATCGGGTTAATAAGCACCAATGCTCCTGAAATGATATAAAAAAACAAATTTTTAGCCACGGAATGTAATATTTATTGAACTAACTTCTGAGTTATGTTGTGATTTGTATAAAGCAATACACATATGAAATTGGATTTTACCTTTGAGAACCGAATATAGTCCGGCTCGGCATTTTAAACATTTTTTCCGCAAGTCCCGTCCAGGTTGTACTCCTGGACTACTTTTTCGTCCAGCACACTTTTGAGGCAATGAGTCCTTCTCCAGCAACTTCAGAAATGTTTTGATCTGTAAATGAATAAGTCAAATTGCACATATATATTTTTATACCCGTACTCAAAAAGAGTTAAGGGGTATACTGTATTTGTGGTAAAAGTGGATGTGTGTAACGCAGAGAAGGAAAATTTTCCGACCCCATAAAGTATATATATTCTTGATCAGTATCAATAGCCGAGTCGATAGAGCCATGTCTGTCTGTCCGTCCGTCTGTCCGTCTTGTTTGACGCCTCGTTCTCAGAGACTATAAAAGCTAGAGTAACCAAATTTTGTTTCCAGACTCATGTGATATCACACTGAATCAAGTTTCTTTCCAAATTGTGCCACGCCCCCTCCGCCTTCACAAAGGACGAAAATCTGTGGCAGCCACAATTTTGAAGATACGATAAGGAATGACCATATCTACCAGATTGCCAAATCTGGTACAGATCGGATCATTATTATGGCGAAAATGAAGAAATTAATTTTCAGTTGCTTCCCCCACCTCCTCTGGCGCTGCTGACGCTATTCATTCTCTGTCTCGCTCGCACACACTCTGCCCTGTGCAATGCGCGAGCAACCCCTAGCGGAGGAGATGTAGAATCTAAATGGTAGATGTAGAATATTTGTTCTAGATGTATTATCTACATTTTACATGTAGATGTAGTTAACAAATGTAGCAAAAAAATGTAAAATGTAAAATTAAAATTTTTTTTTTAATTTTAATCATAAGCTCACAAATTTATATACTGACTGAGTACGGGTATAAAAGTAGAGTCGCGTCCAGAAGCGACTCACACGTTCCTTCTCGTTTTAATTAAAAATGCTGTATTTTCAGTTACATGGGTTTTCTCGAGCAAAAACAAACACGCGCAGCGACGCACTTGGTTAACGAGACCACGCGGCTAGAATGTTCTAGAATCTAGATTCCAGACATATTTTGTCTTGCGAAACCCATGTAACAATTTAATTTAACTAACAACGCGCACTGTAATCACTGTAATCCACTTACCTGACTTTAAAAACACTGAAAAACCACTTTTGAAAGGAATAAACATGTAAATAGACGCGCAACTACAAAAAATCAAAGGCGCTCGCAACAAAATATTACACCAACTAATCGGTTTTTTTCCCTTCATCCCTTTGAGGAGACGAAATGAGCGAGAGTAGAAGAGTTATGGTCGAATGTAGGTAGAGAAAACTAAAAATATGAGAGAGAGGGAAATATATGGATATCTGCTTCTCTTTCTTCCGCGTCCGTTTCGATCTGCAGCAGTGGAAGCCGGACAGAATTTCATGCTGACGACGACGTCGCTGCCTTTGTCGACGTCGAGCCTGAACAAATTTCCCTATGACGATTTCATGCGGTGACAGCCAGAACTGCAGGGAAACATTGGCAAAATTTTGTCGTGTCTGTGTACACACACACATACATGCCAAATGTCCCGGTCACCGAGCCAAAGACCTTTGGACCTGGAGAGGAAAATAGCTGCAAAATGGACCATAAATATTTTCAACCCTAATATCTCGCCACTCAGAGACAAACAAGCGCTAGAAAGAGATATCAAGTGTTTTACTTCTCCGCTGACAGGCGAGAACATTTTTCGCTAATAAATAAATAAAAATGAATAATAATAAATCAAAATAATGAAAAACAAATACTGACATTTAATTCGTAATTCAGAAAAATGTTTAAGAAAATAAAAAAAAATTTTAAAGAAATATTTATAGTAATAGAAATAATTTTATTTGTGAGGAAGAAGAAGACAGAAAAGTGTTTTACTTCTCCCCGCTGGCAGGCGAGAACATTTTTTCTCTAATAAATAATAATAAATAATAATAGATCGAAATAATGAAAATCAAATACTGACATTTAATTCATAATTCTGAAAAATGTTTAAGAAAATAAAAAAAAGTTTTAAAAAATATTTATAGTAATAGAAATAATTTTATTTTTCAGGAAGAAGAAGACATAAAAAAAATCGTGCGCAACACAACCTCTTTCGATGCCGTTTGACAAACGACTGGCATTGCACCATGGCCGTGCTCTCTCTTACCATCTCAGGTCCCCGAGAGCACAGGCAATGAGAGCGGGGGACCTGGACCTGCAAATTTTTCTGTAACACATTCATTGTATGAACTGGCACATCTATATACTGTATGGTTATACCCTCTGCATACTGAGCCCATCCCGGAGGAACGGTGGGAATTTTTGAAATATGTGAAACCCCGATTCACACTGCGACCATCCACCATCCCCCATCCATGAGAAACAGCTGATGCTCATAATTGCATGCGGAAATTTGTTTACGTTTTTAATTAAAATGAATATTAATAATATTGCAATAGTTTTAAATGTGATTCAACAGCAAAACATATTCTTGACCAAGCTAATCATGATGCTGGACATGGATGATGATGATGAGGACAAGTTTGACGAGGAGATATTAGAATAGATATTTGTTTTGAAAAAACTGAAGCGTGGTCATTTGTGACTGCTTCTACAAAATCCAATCAATGTTTTAAATACAAATATATATGATAGGACTTTTAGAGGCGGTTCGGGACATTTTGGGAGAAAGATGTAGCCGAAAACAAAGATGCTGTTTAATGAAAATTTTAAATCGCCATAGCATTGTATACTTTGGGCTGTGAGATCCTATTTCAGGCTGGGATATGCGTCAGTCCTGTCCAGGGTCCTTTTACAAGTAATTTGTAATTGTTAAGGACTTTAAAGTTTGGACCCGCCTTTGAATTGAGAGAGAGAGTAAACTAGGCTTGGGGAATCTTGGTCTTTTTACTGTCAAGAATGATTCGACGCTTGTTGTTGTAGTTTTCAGTTTTGTATTATTTAATTTACGTTTGGTTCAGAGTTTTGTGTACTTTGCTATATTGAAACCAGAAGCAGTGGCTGGTGGACTGCCCTTTCTTCGGTGATTCTTGCGCTTTTTATGTCATTCGCCGGCGGGTAACATCGTACGTCAGATCCCGGCATCAGCGACTTTTTACATTGATTTCCGCTTATTTCTTATCGGGTGTTACTTATTTTTATGCTTAATCGGTAAAAGATATTGTACCACTTCCATAAAGGTGGGTCAGTGGGTTTGGGTTCTGCTTTAGTTGTGTGTGTTATATTTTTATGCTTACTTAGTAGAATATAGTGTACCACTTCCATAAAGATGGGTCAGTGGGTTTGGATTGATTTGGGTTATTAGTTTTTGTGAATTGGGCGAGCATTTTATGCTGACTTGACTTGTTCTGCAATAATGCCACGATATTTCCTATGCAGGTCAACTGACGCTGGCGATTGTGAAATATCTTAAGAGTGGGAAGACCGAGAATTGGCCTACTTGCCTCATTGCGAAACAACGCAATGGGTGAGGTGCTTTAATTTTGCTATTGAACTGTCGATTGTGCGACACGTGATACGGGAAGTGCAACGAGGGTTCTTCCAACTCTTCTTGGCAGGGGATTATTCTAAATATACGGTGCTTCTTATATTAGGGTGTAGATAGTATAGCCTAAGGAAATGTAGCGATCCATGGTTCCCATGGTTCGTTACACCCCCCCCTTTCTTCCGGGTGACCGTTTTACTGTTGACGCCGGCGCTTTGGTTCAGGGCATGCGTTGCTAGTGTATTCGTACCGGATGGTGTCGACGATCCGTGTGTGGATCGTCGTCGTCCTGGTTCCCCACGTCGTCCGCTCGTTGTGAACTGTTCTGGTTTCTCCCACGAGTCGTTGTTCTCCTTCGTTGTCCGGTGCTTCCTCCTCTGTTGTTGTTGAAGAGGCGTCGGGCTCGTTCTCCCGCCGGCGGTGGTAGATTCCCTGGCCGTACCTCGGGTCCCGCCAATGGGTTTCTGGCTCCGGGCCCGAATCTGTTTCCCCGGTGGCGTAGGCGCTCTCATCCTCCTCTGGAGAGGGAGACCACTGGGGTGACCAGGCCGGGCTGTGTGCCGGGCTGGGCCACTCCGGGCTATCGCATGGCCTGGGCGAGTATGATGGGGTCCTCGGTTCTGGTGACCGTGGCCTGGGGGGTGGGGACCACAGCACATCCCTGGAGAACCGCGAGGCGTTCTCCGGTGTCCCCACGGAGCTATCGTCCTCCGATTCGCTGCTTATGAGGATCGTTTCCTCCCATTGGTGTTTCCTTGTACGGCTCATTGTCTTCGTTGTTCTTGTCTTTGGCTTCGCTGTAATAAGAGTAGTGTATTTTCGTTCCCGCGTCGTTCTTTTATGGCGCCTCGGTCTCCGCGTCGGTGGCTCCCGGCAGAGATCGTGGTCAGCTTTTCCCCTTTTGTGCGGAGCTAGGCTAATTCTCGGCGCTCCGTTGGTGTGGCGCCGTTTCCGCAAACCTCACTTTTTTCTTCGCGCCTGTCAGCATATCGCCCGGCGTTATTGTTGGCGTTACTGTCGCCGGCGCTGGGTTACTGGCCTCGATGTCTAGGGTTGTGGTTGTCCCCTACTGTTTGTGCTGGCGCAGCTGCTGGCGTAGGCACCATATACCAATACACAGTGGTATGGCCACGATGACCGTGAGTAGATGTGACGCGTTGTTTTTAATTTTCTATGGGGTGTCAGCGTGATTCAGCAATCTTGCATGGCGAGTATAGCTTGTATTTTTAGGGGATCAGCGTCGTTCTTTGTTTAGTTTCGTGGCTCATCAATTTTTCTGGAGCGGTGCGTAATTCGCATTCTGCGATTTCCGGGTGTGTTTGATTTTATGTCGCAACACTTGTGGGCCGTCCGCCCGTATCAGCATGGTGTTTGATCGGGTCACCGTTTTGCTGACTGTAGGGGTTTGATCATGGGTCGATGCTGATGTCGGCCTCGTCAGCCGTGTTGCTGGTGTTGTTATCGTGGTACTCCTTTAGATCGTTGAGGTTCGCGATTTTCTGCTTCCGGGTTCCGAGGTGTTGTAATTTTACCACATTCGCTGATGGATAACTTTTTACTTTGTAGGGTCCGTCATATTTTGGGGCCAATTTCGCTGCAAAGCCATCAGCGGCGTTGGACAGGTGGTGCTGTCTAATCAGTACCAAAGTGCCCACCGTGGGATGCCATTGTCGTCGGCGGAGATTGTAGTGCCTTGCCTGTTCTTGGCTGGCTCGTTGTATATTGTTCTTAACGATTGTAAAAATCTCCTTGAGCCGTGCCGCTTTGCTCTGGGCTGTGTCTGGCGGGCTTCCTGTGCCTGGCGTGACTTCATCGTATAAGGATCCAGGTAAGCGCGGCTCTCTGCCGTTTAAGAGGAACGCGGGACTAAAACCAGTTGTCTCGGATATACTGGAGTTGATTGCCAGTGATATTTCGGGCAACAGTTCGTCCCAAGTGTTTTGCCGCTCTCCTATGAACTGGCTGATCATGGTCTTCACCGTTCGGTTGGCGCGTTCCGTGGGATTTTCTTGCGGGCAGTACGGTGCGGTGTGTTGCAGATCCACTCCTGCTGTCTGCAGGAATGATCGAAACGACCGACTCGTAAATTGGGTGCCGTTGTCACACACAAATCGTTTTGGCACGCCAAAATGACTCAGTATTCGTTCCCGGAACGCCAGCTCCAGTGTGGCGGTGGTAGCCTTCCGAAGTGGGACCAATTCCACCCACTTGGTGAACGTGTCGATGAAGACTAGCAGCATCGTATTTCCTCGTTTTGATCGGGGTAGGGGGCCTACGAAGTCGGCACACAGCGTTGCAAAAGGTTCTTCGGCCCTGCGAGTGAGCATCCTTCCCACCGGCTTTTGTTGCAGTGCCTTGTACTTCTGGCAGCTTACGCAGTTGCGGACATACTTCCTTACGTCACGGTATAGACCGGGCCAATAGTAGCGGAGGCAGATCCTGGTGATGGTTTTGCGGATGCCCAGGTGCCCAGCCGTGGGTTGGTCATGGCATTCCTGTAGCACTCTCCCTCGCCGCTCTTTGGGTACACAAAGCTTCCATTCGATGCAGTCCTGATTGTCAGCCCCATGGCCCAGCTGCCGGTATAATTCCCCGTTTTCGTATCGGTAGTCGGGGAATTTCTTAGGCTCCTCTTGGGTTTGCTGGATCCGTCGGGTGAGCCATGAACAATTTGTTGTTGGTCCTTCGATTCTTGCGAGTGTTTCCAGGGGCTGCCGCGACAGGGCGTCGGCTACCACGTTTTGCCTTCCTGCACGGTAATGAACATCGTACTGATATTGTTGGAGCTCGAGTGCCCATCTTGCTACCCTGCCGTATGGGCTTTCCAACGTATTCAGCCACTTAAGCGCGAGATGGTCGGTAATCACATCAAACCGGTATCCCTCGAGGTAGCATCTTAGCTTTCGGATCGCCCAGATGACCGCCAGGCACTCCTTATCGGTGGCGGAGTAGTTTTCCTCGGCTGGGTTCAGTTTCCGACTGACGTATGCAATGACTCGCTCTTTCCCTTGTATTTCCTGGGTGAGTACTGCTCCTATCCCCAGATTGCTGGCATCGGTCTGCAGCGAGAATTTGACATTGAAGTCTGGACAGGCGAGAACGGGCGCGGTCGTGAGGAGTTCTTTGAGTTGATCGAACGCAGCCTGTTGTGCTTCAGCCCAGATCCATGGCTGATCTTTCTTGAGGAGCCTGGACATTGGCTGGACGACGGTCGCGAAATTTGGTACGAACCTTCGGTACCATGAGGCCATCCCGATGCATTGGCGAAGCTCCTTTAGGTTCGTGGGCGCTTGGAGTTCTCTGACGGCAGCGATTTTGTCGGGATCGGTGTGAATTCCCTTGTCGCTGATCATATGCCCGAGATACGAACGAGTACAATTGGGGCGCTGTGTGGACTCCGGGAGGTCTCGATGAGGCCCTCTTTGATCAACTCGTCCACTTGCTCATCAATAATTCGCATCATGGCCGGGTTTTTGGGGTAGTATCTCTGTTTTATCGGCCGATTGTCCCGCATCACAATGGTGTGCTTGGCGATATCCGACGTTCCATGGAGCTCCGCAAACTGGGGTAGCTCTTCATCCAGAAATGCTTGGATCTGTGGGGCTACGTCGGGCGGCCAAGGCTCCGGGGCTGGTGTGGGCTCGTGTTCGGTGGGATCGGCGGCGTTGTGGTCCAGTGGCTGGCTGGGGTCTTCCGGGAGGAGTGTCGTGTCGAACGCGCTGGGCGGCTCGATCCTCCGCTGGTAATCGCTTATGTTGGCGATGATTGGCGTGGCGCTGGTCGCGGGCAGGTATGTTTCATACTTCTGATGCCACTCTTGTGTGGTATCGCCCGTTGTTTTCCGCATAAAGAGGTGGGTCTCGGTGACGCCTCTTGTGTTGTTCCAACGACTGGCTCGGGTGACGAAGATCTCGGACGTGGCTCTAGGCATGGCTCGGTGCATGGCGCTAGCAGTCAGGTCAGTACCCGAGAGGTACTCCATCGTGTGGGCGAGGATCGGTGTGTCGTCGGCCCGGGGTACGTCAGGCAGGCGATCAGCGTCTCGGGGAATCATTGTCCTGGGCTCCGTGTCCTGGCAGAGAGGCTCTGTGGAGATTAGCTCGATGATTGGCCCCGACCAGCGTGGGGTCAGCGTGGCTGTTTCCCGTGTTGCTGGGCTGTCACATGGCGGCTGGCGTTGTCGTTGTCTTGGTGTGTTGGTTGCGGCTGACGGTGCGTGGGTCCTTGTGCCCAATTGTTCCTGTGGTCTTGCGTATACTTGTTTTGCACCTGGGCTTCCTGTGTCGAGCGCCAGATGCAAGTGTGTGTTTCTCGTGGGTGAAATCCTCCGCGCGTTGGGAAGGGTATTCTCGGTCGGTGGCCTAGGACGCGGGTGCTCCGTAGGGACCGTGGGACTCGTTCTCCCGACTGCTTGGTCGCAGTTTGTGTGTGCTGGCTTCTGATTCGTCATTTTTCGGTTGGTTGACTCTGACTTCGGCTTTATCTTCTCCGTTTTGGCCCAATTCTTCGCGTTTGTTGCGATTGGTTTGGGTGTCAGGTGTGGCGTTGTCATATTGGGTGTCGTATTCTTTGTGGTAGGTCGGGGTCGTGGTTGTGCTGTGGTTGGTGTGATCGGCCGGCTGTTGGTTTCGGGGCCTGGTTCTTGATTGGCCGGTTCTTCGTGTGCAACGGGCTCGGTATTTTGGTCGTTCACTTGCAGTCGTGTGGTACCGCATTGAATTGTCGTTCCGATGGCGCATAGGAAGTCCATGCCGACAATTACTTTATCCAACATGTTTGGCAGAACCAAGAATGGTATTCGTACCTCTCGCTGGTCCAGCTTGATGGGCTCCCGTAGAACTTGCGTGATCTCTCTGACCGAACCGTCGGCCAGGCGTATGCGGGTGCAGGCATCTTCTAAGTTGGTGTCATTGCACAATTGTCGTGTCAGTTGGGGACGCATGTCGTTTCCCGACGCGTTTTGCCGGCAACAAGCGACGGTCTTTGTGCCGCGTTTGCCACATTCCCAGCAGAATAGGATGGATTGCTTGTTGCAATTATATGATGCGTGCCCGGCTTCACCACACCGGCGGCAGGCTGCGCGCGGGTTGGCGATGGGGGTCGTGATCATGCGATGCGTGACTTCTGGTTCCTTGGCACTGTTTGTATTTACTGGTTGCCGCCTTGATGGATCTGTTGGTTCCCATTGCGGTCTCCGGAACTGCACTCGGTTTGAATCTCCGTTCCTATGTTCTGGAGCCGGTCTTGCGTATCTTTGTGCGTGCTGCGGGGGTGCGAGAGGGATAGAAATGGTCCGCTCTTGAATACTTTCGAGTTCCGTGGCCAATAGTGTCAGTTGCGACAAGCTTTGTAGTTCGTGTCGCCGCACGTACATTTGGTAGGCCGGCAGGGCATTGTCATAGATCCTTGTCAATTCCTTGGCCGCATCATACCCGGCATGGTGCATGAGAAGCCGTATTTCTATAAGGTAATCCTTGAATAATTCTCCTGTCGCCTGTTTGCGGGCTCGGATCTGGTCCTCCAATTGTTCGAAATACCGCGGCGGCAAGAAGAACGTCAAAAATTCCTGGCGAAAATAGGCCCATGAGCTGCCTTGTAGTTGACTGGTACGGTACCAGCGGCTGGCCCGATCGGTGAGAAGCTCCGTCATAGCCCGTGGCAGTTGATTGGTGTCCACCCCATATGAAAGTGCACGTTCCTCGAGAAGTTCTAGGAATGACAGTGGGTCATCTTGTCCGTCGAACCTGATTCCCCATTTCCGGATTCGTTCCGCCATGGGTGGGCCGTGGCTGTGGTAGTATCCCTCCATGGGTGCGTCGTTGATGGGCACGATCCTTTGGGTGGGCGATCGGCTGGTCTCGGTAACTGGCGGCCTTGGCAACTCGGCTGCCGTTACTACGACGGGTGGGGCTGGCGTGCTGTATTCGGCGGCTGCGGGTACTTGCAATCCTGCCCCGGTGTCCGTTTTCCGTCTGGCTGAGGGCCCAGGCGTGCCTGGCATGGGTGACCTGGGGCGTCCTGGCTTGCTGTAGATCCGCTCAAGGTTTCCTAGTCGAGCCCAGGCATCCTGGGAGAGTGTCCCGGCGACTAATGTGGCAAATCTCTTTCGTCGATCTTCGACTGTTCCCTCGTTACCAAATCCGAACTCCTCAGCGAGAGTTTCGAGCTCGTCTTTCCGGAGTTTGTAAATCCAGCTGGTGGAGACCCCTGGATTGGTGAGGTGTCCTTCCGGGTAGAGATCGACGAGTGGTTCGTGCCTGTATCCCTCCATGTTGTACTTTTGTATTCTTTGGCACTTGACTTACTTGTTTTTGAGCACTGTGACACTTTTCTTTTGCACTTTTTCTTCGACGCGTATACTTGTTCGGATTTTCGCGGGGCACGATTTTAGGTCTCACGGTTATTGTTCCTTACTCTCTCGTCCTTTTCGGTCGGCAGTGGGTCTTTAATCCACGAAGTCCTTTTATGTTTTCAAATGTCCTTTAAAGTCCCTGCTCGGGCGCCACTTGTGAGATCCTATTTCAGGCTGGGATATGCGTCAGTCCTGTCCAGGGTCCTTTTACAAGTAATTTGTAATTGTTAAGGACTTTAAAGTTTGGACCCGCCTTTGAATTGAGAGAGAGAGTAAACTAGGCTTGGGGAATCTTGGTCTTTTTACTGTCAAGAATGATTCGACGCTTGTTGTTGTAGTTTTCAGTTTTGTATTATTTAATTTACGTTTGGTTCAGGGTTTTGTGTACTTTGCTATATTGAAACCAGAAGCGGTGGCTGGTGGACTGCCCTTTCTTCGGTGATTCTTGCGCTTTTTATGTCATTCGCCGGCGGGTAACATCGTACGTCAGATCCCGGCATCAGCGACTTTTTACATTGATTTCCGCTTATTTCTTATCGGGTGTTACTTATTTTTATGCTTAATCGGTAAAAGATATTGTACCACTTCCATAAAGGTGGGTCAGTGGGTTTGGGTTCTGCTTTAGTTGTGTGTGTTATATTTTTATGCTTACTTAGTAGAATATAGTGTACCACTTCCATAAAGATGGGTCAGTGGGTTTGGATTGATTTGGGTTATTAGTTTTTGTGAATTGGGCGAGCATTTTATGCTGGCTTGACTTGTTCTGCAATAATGCCACGATATTTCCTATGCAGGTCAACTGACGCTGGCGATTGTGAAATATCTTAAGAGTGGGAAGACCGAGAATTGGCCTACTTGCCTCATTGCGAAACAACGCAATGGGTGAGGTGCTTTAATTTTGCTATTGAACTGTCGATTGTGCGACACGTGATACGGGAAGTGCAACGAGGGTTCTTCCAACTCTTCTTGGCAGGGGATTATTCTAAATATACGGTGCTTCTTATATTAGGGTGTAGATAGTATAGCCTAAGGAAATGTAGCGATCCATGGTTCCCATGGTTCGTTACAGGGCTGTTTTTCTAAATACAGAATAGTCGGAGGGCTGTTAGCCACCAGCGTGTGGCATAGTCCACAAACTATCTGACTTCTGAGTTTTTGTGCCTGAGAATATTTTGACATCAGATGTTTTGTTGTAGTTTTTTTTTCCATTTTCCTATCTGTCATTGTTTACATTTTCGTAGTGAATTCCGATTTTTCGTTGTGAATGTCAAATATTTATGGTTGCATTTGACAATTATCGAAAAAATACCGCATGGAAACGTGCGAATTAGGAACATCCCAGATGGATGGCGGAATAACTGGGAAATTTTCGGAACGGCATAACCTTACGGCTCATCCCAGAAATGGATGGGGGATGGTGGATGGTCGCCAGTGTGAAAAGGCTATTAGTCCCATAGGTAACAGTGTTAAGCTTGAAGATCTGTATGTCACCGTCAAGAGATTCCCGCCACAATATGCATTGGAGTATGGTGTCAGGCATTGAGACACGCACGCACCTATACATTTTACCGAAATCACCTGTAAGAGCAATGAAAAATGTACGAAATCGAATGAGAGTGTGAAACAGCTTGGCTTGAATGGTGGGACCTGACATAAGCAGATCATTCAACGAAAGACCAGATGTGGTAGCTGCAGAGCCGTCGAATACGACTCTCAGCTTTGTCGTGGAGCTGTCCTCTTTAATGACGCAATGATGCGGCAAGAAATACTTGCAATGTTTTAAATAAAAATATACATGATAGGACTTTTTAGAAGCGGTTCGGGACATTTTGGAAGAAAGATGTAGCCGAAAACAAAGATGCTGTTTAATGAAAATTTTAAATCGCCATAGCATTGTATACTTTGGTCTGTTTTTCTGAGTACAGAATAGTCGGAGAGCTGTTAGCCACCAGCGTGTGCAATTTCCTGCATGAGTTTTGCAAAACACTCCTCATAAACAAATTCCCAGAGCATAGTCCACAAACTATCTCACTTCTGTGTTTTGTGCCTGAGAATATTTTGACATCAGATGTTTTGTTGTTGTTTTTTTTTCATTTTCCTGTCTGTCATTGTTTACATTTTCGTAGTGAATTCCGATTTTTCGTTGTGAATGTCAAATATTTATGGTTGCATTTGACAATTATCGAAAAAATACCGCATGGAAACGTGCGAATTAGGAACATCCCAGATGGATGGCGGAATAACTGGGAAATTTTCGGAACGGCAAAACCTTACGGCCCATCCCAGAAATGGATGGGGGATGGTGGATGGTCGTCAGTGTGAAAAGGCTATTAGTGACCTGGACCTGCAAATTTTTCTGTAACACATTCGTTGTATGAACTGGCACATCTACAGTAGGCACACATATTATTCGGACACTCTTGTCACTCTAGTTCAAACACCTATAACTTGGCGTACAGTTAAGTTAAACAGAAAAAGTTAATTTTATATCAAAGATCAACATTTCTACTATCCGTTCACAAAAAAATATTAAAATTATCTACTATAGTTTTCTTATAAAAATTAACTAAAGCAAAAAAGTCACTTTTTTACGCGCATAAATTATTCGGACAGTCGTTATGTTTTTCAAGTAATATTTGAATATTACAGTTCAAAAATAAAATAGAATTTTTTTTTTGCCACATTCATTCTTTATGATGTCTATAATTCCTCGGCACACCTTTTCCCCAAAGGTATTAGTGCCCTGTGCATTAATATTGACCCACTAAACAAGCAGAGCCATTTTCAAACATTCTTTCGATCAAATTTTGGGTTTCCGTATCCTTTTTTTCAAATTTCTGCAAACATGCTTCATGGAACTTACGTCAGGTAGCTGGAGCTGAGTTTTCAGCTGGTTGCAGTGGGAAATGAGCAAGATATGATCAAATAAAGATGAATTTTTTCGGTATTTTTTTGGGTGGTACAAGACTGTCTTCGGACTATGCCCAAATTTAATGGCACATGGATGCAATTTGTCACTCAAACTATCGTAGTACATGTCCTTGCTAATTTTACTAGTAATGAAGACCATTCGTACTGCTCCATTTGCACCTATACACCCACAAACTATTATGATCCTTCCGCCATGCACTACAGTTGGTATCCAATTTTTCCCATCGATGGCTTAATTTACTTTTCGCAAGACATTTGGAGGAACACAAAGTCTAATTCATTAATGGAGTATGTGATTGAACTGGTGAATCCAAATAGGACACATTTTGGATTGATGGACTTTACAAAAAGTAAACTAAGCCATCGATAAGAAAAATGGGATACCAACTGTAGTGCATGGCTTTTTTGCTTTAGTTAATTTTTATAAGAAAACCATGGTAGATAATTTTAATATTTTTTTGTGAACGGATAGTAGAAATGTTGATCTTTGATATAAAATTAACTTTTTCTGTTTAACTTAACTGTACGCCAAGTTATAGGTGTTTGAACTAGAGTGACAAGAGTGTCCGAATAATATGTGTGCCTACTGTATATACTGTATGGTTAGTGCTATAACAACACAGCTTGTCGTATGACGGTATATTGTGGTATAATAATGAGGGTCAGGTGGTATATTTTAGAGATAAGTCCGCGGTCACACTGCTTATCGAGTTACACACGTGGTTGAAACATTAGTAAATAAATATGTTACGAAAACAAGCCAGGCAAAGAAGGGAATATTTATATTCAAAAGCAGTAAGCGAACGTCTTAAATCCAAACAAAAGGTTCAGGATAGTATCGTTCAAAGTTTAGACCAAAACAAAACGATTAATTCACCGATTGTAACAAAAGGCATAGATGTATATCGCTCTCTAAAATATGATGATAAAGGTATGTATGTACGTACATACATTGTACACCACTCTAGTTAGGATATGTTTGCAGGCTGTGATACTTGTTTATAAGAATGTTGCATTTCAGAGATGTTAATTTCTGACCTACAGACATACATATACAGTAGGCACACATATTATTCGGACACTCTTGTCACTCTAGTTCAGAGGTCGGCAGCTTCCTATACACTGTGCATAGGGAGACATTTTAGGCAGAGCAGTCGGCACACGTACAGAGTAAAGACTTCGTAATTCTGCCCGGCTGACGTAACGGCAGCGAAGCCAGCTACGGGCTATGCACAAAATTTCGTAATTCTGCTCGCAGCGGCAGCGCAGCATTCGTGCCCTATGGACAATTGCTCGGCTTTCGCAGCGGCAGAGAAATGTCTGATGTCGACGCACACAAACGCACAAAAAAATATGTGAGTATGGTTGCCGACCCCTGCTCTAGTTTAAGCACCTATAACTTGGCGCACGGTTAAGTTAAACAGAAAAAGTTAATTTTATATCAAAGATCAACATTTCTACTATCCGTTCACAAAAAAATATTAAAATTATCTACCATGGTTTTCTTATAAAAATTAACTAAAGCAAAAAAGCCATGCACTACAGTTGGTATCCCATTTTTCTTATCGATGGCTTAGTTTACTTTTCGTAAAGTCCATCAATCCAAAATGTGTCCTGTTTGGATTCACCAGTTCAATCACATACTCCATAAATGAATTTGACTTTGTGTTCCTCCAAAAGTCTTGCGAAAAGTAAATTAAGCCATCGATTAGAAAAATGGGATACCAAATGTAGTGCATGGCTGAAGGAACATAATAGTTTGTGGGTGTATAGGTGCAAATGGAGCAGTACAAATGGTCTTCATTTTTAGTAAAATTAGCAAGGATATGAACTAAAATAGTTTGAGCGACAAATTGCATCCATGTGCCATTAAATTTGGGCATAGCCGAAGACAGTCTTGTACTAGAGCCCTGCATGAACGGGCAAATGAATCGATTCGCAGTGATTCGGGATTCACTTCGTCCGATCAAATTGAATCAGCGATTCGGCTTTCTCACTGATTCGAATCATTTGCCCAAAATGGACCGAACGGATCACGATTCATAATTTTGTACTGTGAGATCCGAACAGTTCAGTTTTTTCTCTCTTTTACTCTCCATTTGATTTTCAGGTAGAGAAAACGAGAAAGCAATACACAAATTTGTCGGTTTTTTTGCCTTGCTTTCGGGGTGGAAATCTGTAGTTGTGTGTGTGCCTTTCTGTGCCTGTGTGTGTACGTCAACAGTGCGTGCTACGCATGCTTACGCATAAGATCTTGCCTTTGAGCAGGGCTCGCCACACACACTCTGACATGTTTTTTTAGTGAGGCCTGCGGCAGAAACCGGTTTTGTTGCTTTTACACTGCGACCGCAAGAGCCGAAGTCGCATTGCCGAAGCCACACCACACGAAGGTTCGCTGTCTTTTGGTACGTGTGCCGGCAGCGACGTGGCAGCGCCTGTTCCTTTGAGTAAGAAAACAACAATTTCGGTTACAAATACAGTCAAAAAATGCACAAGTATTTGGTTCTGTGCGTCCGCTTTTTTTCGCAATACTGTACATGTGCACGCATACAAAGGAAGATTCTTCGTAGTATGTTTTGAATCAGTTTTTGAATCATGCGACGAATCTTGCTGATATTGATTCGCAGTACTCTGATCCGGTTTTTAGTGATTCGGGTGATTCGAATCGGACTGAAGGGGTGATTCGTAATGATCGAACGCATTGAAGGGGCATGAGTATACTGTGATTTTTTGAATCATGTGGATTCGTGCAGGGCTCTATCTTGTACCATCTTTATTTGATCAAATCTTGCTCATTTTCCACTGCAACTAGCTGAAAACTCAGCTCCAGTTACCTGACTGAAGTTCCATGAAGCATGTTTGCAGAAATTTGGAAAAGGAATACGAAACATCATAAAGAATAAATGTGGCAAAAAAAAATTATATTTTATTTTTTAGCTGTAATATTCAAATATTACTTGAAAAACATAACGACTGTCCGAATAATTTATGTGCGTAAAAAACCATGGTAGATAATTTTAATATTTTTTTGTGAACGGATTGTAGAAGTGTTGATCTTTGATATAAAATTAACTTTTTCTGTTTAACTTAACCGTACGCCAAGTTATAGGTGCCTAAACTAGAGTGACAAGAGTGTCCGAATAATGTGTGTGCCTACTGTATGTATGTTGCAAAATTTGTTGCAACTTTATCGTTAAAAAACGTTAAATAAAAAAAAAAATTAAATTTGTTTTGAATAATAGTATGTTTTTTTTAGGTTTTTTTAAATTAAACTCCCTAACTTCTGGCTTACTAACTGTTCTAAATGAAAAAAAAATGTCTATCTGGTTTTAATACGTGTTTTTTTTAACGACAAAGTTGCAAAACATGTTTTTACGCATAGTTACTCTGGTAAGTAAGTACGGATGTTTTTGGTCAACACCAACATTTGGATAGACTACTCAAGGATCATACTTATACATATATGTACATATTTACTGTATAATGTAGCAAATTTCTTCCTTTCTGTTCTTCAAATATTGGTTACAAATTTAAATAACATATACATACATGCATTAAACCATTAAATAATAACCATTTAATATTATACTGTTCAACTATTAATATTGAATATAAATTTGGATTTCTGATTAAAATTATATTCATACTTTTTTCAGGAGTTGAAATCCGCTCTTCACATGATGAATACGATCACGCTGGTTGCCAAGATCCAAAAATAATGTTAACGACATCACATAACCCCTCATCGAGACTAAAAATGTTTATGAAAGAACTTCGTCTGATTTTTCCAAATGCTCAACAAATGAACAGGGGAAAATATCAGTTGACTACGCTTATGCACGCTTGTCGAGCAAATAATGTAACTGATTTTATGATTGTACATGAGCATCGAGGCATACCAGATAGTCTAGTGGTTTGTCATCTTCCATATGGTCCAACCTCATTTTTTAATATATCTGATGTTATAATGCGTCATGATATTCCAGATATAGGACATATGAGTGAGCAGAAGCCTCATTTGATTTTTAATAATTTTAAAAGCCCTGTTGGATTAAGAATTGTACAAATACTAAAGCACTTATTTCCCGTACCAAAAGAAAAATCCCAACGAGTAATGTCCTTCTTAAATCATAATGATTCCATTATATTTAGACATCATCAGTATAAAAACATAAATAGAGAATTGAGTCTCAGCGAAATAGGTCCAAGATTTGTTCTCAAGTTATATCAAATAAAACTTGGAACACTGGAAAATATAAAAGCTGCTGACACGGAATGGGTTAGTCGCCCATACTTAAACACTTCAAACAAAAAAAATATTATATCAAATGAATCTGGCTTGAACATATAGAGCACAACGAAAAATCAAAGTTGTACTGTTCAATGAATAAAATACGAATTATTTAATAGACTTTCGATTTTTTCTTTGCAAATATTTCTTTAACTGTTCCTTGTATTTTAAATTTTAACAGAAGTTTGAAAGCCACGGTAAGAATCTCCGACCGCATAAAGTATATATGTCTGTACCGCTACCGAATGACACGTTACGCGTGTAACCGAATCGGTCGCGAGCATGCAGGATAGATAGCTGTTAGACTAATATTCGAGGAAAATTATAACTAAACACAACGAAAAGAGCTGAACATGTACTACAAATAAGAACAAAATAAACCTAATTACGGGAAAGGTATTTGTATTAGTGATTTAAGAAGAGAAAGGGAATTAGTAGTAGATATAATATTCCGTGTATAAGATCCTAAACGGTTAATGCAAGGAATACGAGCCCCGACCACTATTAATTCGTACGGCAAGCGTTTAAGAAATGTATCATCTGAATGAGCTGATTAAATCGGAAAAAGTTTTAAGTGTGAGTGAACTTTACTGTCCTTTTATTTCATTCTTTATGGTACGCTTCTGTTTTGTTACGGATGACTCGCCTTCGCTCATCACCGACACTCACATAAAATTTAGGTCCATCGCATTGCCTTTAAGTTCAAGACATCCGTTTCTGAGACCATTGTAAACGCTTCTTCTTTTGACGAATACATCCAATATCTCGCAACTTCAGGCGCGTCCACTCACGCATAACACTTTTTCCGATTTTATCAGACCACTCAGATGTTAAATTTCTTAAACTTTGGCACCGATCAGCCTTCACAATTGTGGCTAGGGCTCTTTTGTCACGAGCTGTTATTGCCGATGTTCGACCTCTATTTTCGATATTGCCTTTTTTCTTAAAATTTTTTAATATCTTCAAAAGTCTACATAGCCAGATTTAATTGCTTTGCTATTTAATTAAAAGTGTTGCCAGATTTATAATAATCTACAACTTAACTTCGTATTTCTTTGCAAATCGGCTTACTACGTGCCATCGTTGCTAAACTTTGAATAATTTAAAGCAATAACACATTTCTTACATTCTTCATTGAATAACTGTTTCCAGATTATGACTAGACAGTGATTATGTTACACTGTTTGCTTTTGTTTTAATCTTCTTTAAATTCTAAGCTAACGCACCGTTCAAATTAATAGTGGTCAAATTTTTCTTATCAGTTATTTATTTATTGAGTAATGCTAATATAAATGAGTATATGAGATTAAAATTAAAGGAAAAAAGGGATATTAGAGTAATTAAAAACTATAGGATTGTAGGTGCAGGTATATCTTACTGGCTATAATTTTAAAGGATAATTCAGGGGATGGGGTATGATAAAGATTATTATAACTTAAGCATAAAATTATGAAAGGATCATGTTGAGCGTAATTTGACCTACAGAAGGGTAAACGAAACGGTCGAGAAGGGTAAACGAAACGGACGAAAGATACGGGTAGGTCTAAGGGGAACAGAAAAGTCAAGCTGGACAAGAAGTGATTTTGAGTCCACAAGCCCAACTAGGAGCTTGTGTACAAACATAACGCCGTTACAAATTCTGCGATGTCGCAATGAAGGGAGGTCTAAAAGTTGTAGCCTCGATTGATGAGGGGGCAAGAGTCTATCCAAGTCCCAATTAAAATTACGTAAGGCAAACATTTTTTTTGACTGATTCGAGAATGGCTTGTTGCTTCTTGTACTGTGGACTCCACACACAAGAACAATATTCCAGAATCGGACGAACCAAAGAGACATACAGTGTTTTGGTGACATACGGGTCGTCAAACTCTTTGGGCCAACGCTTTATAAATGCTAGAACACCCTTTATTTACAGTTACAGCTATATGGCTATTAAAACACAATCTATGATCCAACAGAACTCCAAGGTCATTTGAACACGAAATTCGTTCGAGGGCATGATTTCCTAGAGCCTACGAGACAAAATCTGGAGCGCGACGGTAAAAAGTCATAAGTTTGCATTTATAAAGGTTCATAAAAAGGTACAGTGGGCAGTGCAAACAAAGAACACATAGCAGGATTTACTTTAAGACTGCACCACTGACTATGATCTATAAATACTGAACAATGCTCGGCTGGAAGACCCATCAATTGTTGTTGCAGTACAACAAAAGAGAATAATATTAAAATTAAATTAAAGTTAATATAATAAAATGATCATTCAGAAAAAAATAGTTTGCATTTGCATGCTGATACATATTGAATATATCGTCTGTTAAACATGCATACGGGTAAAAAAGCTTACCGTACGAATTAATTGTGGTCGGGGCTCGTAATTCGAACTACAAAGTTGAATGAAAAAAGGAATAAGTTTCTAGTTTATATAATATGAGTCGTGAAATCATGCTAAGAATTTTTCTACGACTAACTAAGGTTGGAATGTTTATTTAAATCAATCTACGAGGGTAATGGGTATTTTTGGAGCTATACTTTGTAATGAGGGAACCATACACAAGAGCCTAATTCTGAAATCGGACAAACAAGCCGGATATACAGGCAGGCTCCGAATTTAACATTCACTTTGCGTTTTACTTTTTAGCAAAAAGTATGACTTTTCATTTCGAGGCGCTCTGAAATCCACTTTTATGAATTCGTTTACTCTTACTGCTGTTAAGTGCGAAATTTACTGATATTATACCCACGCGTTAGTGCCAGCTCATACAAAAAGGCATCTGTTATGTTTAACAGAAACTTATCGATAGCCAAATCGGACTGCCACAGCTGTTCGGAGCAATTAACTTTTTGTTTTTGCCCTGACCAATTTTGCAGATCCAATTTTGAGGTTGGTTTAAACAAAAATTATTTATAAAAATGGCACAAGCCCAATTGCCCAGTTAATAATGTCAAATTCATGTCAATGCATCAATAAGTCATCTATTTTTTTTCCTTTTGTAATTAAGATTTGTTTAGTTGTATAAAAAGACGTTTACTTTTCATTTCGGCGTGGAATTTGTTGCCGTTTTGAAAACGAAAAAGTCATGCATTTCACATGTGCGAGAGCGCCCAAAATATTCGTTTTGAAAAGTAAATCACATTTTTTTGGTGAAAGTGAAAACCGGTGCCTGCCTGATAGAGAGTCTTCATTATATATGGGCCAGCATATTCAGTTAACCCCATCTTTTTAAACCCAAGCATGCCCATGGGTTTATTTACCATTATAGAAATGTGTTGAAAAAAGGTTGACTTGGCGTCTAATTTAACACCAAGATCCTCAACCAAGGTAATTCTCTTAAAAGAACCACCGCAGAGGGTGTAAGGAGCCAACAAGGGGCTGAAGCGATGAAATGTTATTACGATGTATTTCGAGGCATTAAGGTGTAAGATATTTGCACAACACCATGACTGAAAATTACTGAGATAGGATTGCAAGCGAGAGTGAAATGAGACGGCTTATGCTCGACACAGAGTTTAACATCATCCACATACATGAGTACTCGAGAATTTGTTAATACTGAAGGCAGGTCATTAATAAAGAGTGTGAAAAGTAGGGGGCCTAGATGGCTGCCCTGTGGTACTCCAGAAGTAACCTCAACAGGTGAAGAGAAGGAGTTTTTCAAAAGGACTCTTTGAGACCTAGAACAAAGGTAGCTAGAAATTCATCTAAAATAATTTGGCGGAAAACCTAAAAGGTCAAGTTTTTGTGCTAGAAGGAAGTGGTTTACAGAGTCGAATGTTTTACGGAAATCGGTGTAAATCGTTTATTTTTCGCCATGACTTCTACAGGAAGAAGGTACAACATGGTATCGTAGTCCTTCCGTTATGCATAGCTCTGCCATGCGTGGAACTCGGAACTTGGCTTGTCGTGCACTCGCAAAGCGCGTGTTGAAATATTCCGGAGAATTCTATGCCAACATCATCAGCGTACATCAGCGCCAGCCATCTGAGTGGTCAGTAAGTAATTGAAAACCCAAAACTCACCCCGTTCATTAGTGGCAGTGTGCGTTGGCGTCCCATCCCACAATGGGCCGATGTCCTTAGCCTCGGAGCAAAAATAAGTGCAACTCTCTCTTTGCAAAAATGGTGGTACTGGAAGCGCATGCTGCCTTAAAATGGTGGTGGTTTATCTGCAGGAGTGTTAGGGACATTCCTAAGACTCACCTCCACCATTGTTTTGTTCGCGTCTCTCTCGAGGGACTCCGTCTCCTCCACGATATCGATCAGCGTGAGACCGCTGGACAGGTCGCTCTCATCGGACACTTAGCCGTCCAGGATTTCATCTGATACCACATACGCCACGTCTGACACCGCGATGAGGGACATCCGGCAGCTCCAGGTCTTGCTTTGCCTCCGTTTGCCTGCCTTTGGAGTCGGATTTGTAGGGAGCTTTGGTAACCTTCCAGTAACCATAGCCTACTACTCCGGCCGTTCTCTCCAGGTGCTCAATCAACTCCTCATTAACAACAAGGAAGATCTATCGCATCTCTCCCACCTTGAGCACCTTCTAATCGGCTGTAGGAAGGTGGGGGTTGCAGACCCGCAAGGCCTGGAGAATCTGCCACTTTGGTCGTATGAAATAACACTTGGCTAACGGTCTTATCTGAAAAACAGAGATAGATACTACGGTAAAAGAATGCAGTGGGAGCGAAAGAAAAAAATTAATTAGTTTGGAATTTTATGACTATTTTTTTTTATAAGATATCGATAGTCATGGTTGCCTTCGACCACATTTTTTCCATATATTGCGTAATTTCAGAATTGAGGTTGAAGGATCCACTTTGTGACGCCCAGCAACAGAACCAAGCGTCACAAACATACGTTTTCCTTATTATCAAATTACCTAGTATTTTCATTCCTACTATCTAGATTAAAGAGAAAAAACAACTGAATATTAATTTAATTAAAAGAAACAAAAAAAACGAGAAGGAACCTGAGTCGCTTCTAGTCGCGACTTTACTTTTATACCCGTACTCAGTCAGTATATAAATTTGTGAGCTTATGATTAAAATTTGAATAGAATTTTAAAATTTTACATTTTACATATTTTTGCTACATCTGTTAACTACATCTACATGTAAAATGTAGATTATACATCTAGAACAAATATTCTACATCTACCATTTAGATTCTACATCTCCTCCGCGAGGGGGTGCTCGCGCATTGCACAGGCCAGAGTGTGTGCGAGCGAGAAAGAGAATGAATAGCGTCAGCAACGCCAGAGGAGGTGGGGAAGCCACTGAAAATTAATTTCTTCATTCTCTACGATACTGCGTTTTTAGTTTTATCGTATCTTCAAAATTGTGAAAGCCACAGATTTTCGTCCTTTGTGGGGGCGGAAGAAGGCAGAACGAAATTTTGAAATACACTTGTAAAAGTGGGATATCACATGAGTCTGAAAACAAAGTTTCGTTGCTCTTATAGTCTTTATAGTCTTATAGCTTTTATAGTCTGAGATCTAGGCGCTCATCGGGACGGACAGAAGGACAGACAGACATGGCTCTATCGACTCGGCTATTGATGCTGATCAAGAATATATATATGTTGGATTAATATTTTCCTGATTTGGATCCGCCATTTTGAAAGGGTTCTACGTCACTAGCAAATTACTCCGCTTGGCACGTGGTGTGGGCAAACTCTTAAACGCAACTTCTTTCTCGGTATTGAGAACTAGAGCTACGAGACAATTATTGCTCCTCACGCAATTTCCATTCGTCTCTATATCTACCTCCCTCACACTCACTACCGCAGAGGAACACGCTCGACGTGTGCTCCCTTTCTCTCGCTACTTTGACCCCCCCATGAGCGAGTTCCTCAGAACACACTCGCTAATGAACACCTGGGGCGTCATAGAAACAACTGCAACTCGACCAAGGAGATGAGACAAACGACAAAGAGCGATGTACAAAGAAAACAGTGATAATACACTGAGAACAATTAAAAAGGGGATTCGTAGGCAACCGACAGACCAAAATACACAGGGAATATTGTTATGATCCGACACGTCCATTCTGACACTTACACGTCCTCGTGTAGTCGTCTCACAGTGTCCAATAAATAACATTGACATAAAGTAATACAGTTTATGCTTTTATTAAATGAAGGGTATTTTTCTATGAGAATATCTTAACATTTTAAATTTACATTAGTTTTTGCTGCCCAAGCTTAACATTCTTCCTGTTATTTTTCATTAGCGAAAATTACAAAATTCATTTTATATAGTCACACCGACTTTTTCAATATTCTTTTCATATAAGTTACGGTTCCAACAATATATAAAATAACTCAAATTCGATTTCTTTCAAATACCACCTTAAAATTGTCACCTGTATACCCAATCAGTATACAATCATCATAGCTGACCCAGCTGATTCGTTTACTTCTTCAGTCCCACCTGGACTCTTCATCCATACTGGACGGAATACATTAAGTCTCACCTGGACTCTTCATCCCTACTGGACGGAATACGTTAAGTCTCACCTGTACTCTTCATCCCTACTGGACGGAATACGATAAGTCTCACCTGGACTCTTCGTCCCTACTGGACGGAATACTCATCACCCTTTTTAAGCGGCTCACACTCAGTCCCAACTGGACTCGTAGGCAAAATTTATCTCTTCTCTAGTGATATCTAATTCATTCGGTATGCGACCCTCTGGCATTTTTCGTACATCATCAGGGCAATACTTATACGTTCGATTATTATGCAAATATTTCAACACATACCGATCCCCGTGAAGATTCTCTAATATAATAAATGGACCTCTAAACTTTGCATCTAACTTTGTCTGATGCCTTTCTTCGCTTTTCAGTAAAACATAGTCACCAACCTTGTGTTTAATCACAGCAGCTTTACTTTTGTCAAACCTAGACTTGGTATAAACAGCTATATCTTGCATATTTTTTGATGCCTCGTCTCTCAAAACCTGTAAGTCAATCTGATCCTCTGTATCACATGGAGAAATTAAACCCATTGGACGAGACTCTTTGCCGATCAGAAGCTCTAAGGGGCCAGTTGCACGATAGACTGTGCAGTTGAGGGCGAGCTGTGTTTCTCCCAGAGCATCCTGCCAAGACCGTTGGCTTGATTCAACAGCTGTTAATAGATTTTTCAGAATGCTCATCACACGCTTTACCTGACCGTTAGCACGGCTAGCTCCCGTGGCAATTAAATGAAGCTTAATGTTTTGTGATGAACAGAACTCGGCGAACTTTGCACTGGTAAAACATCTACCCTGATCGGCAATGATTCGGGTCGGCACCCCAAACAAAGAAATGGATGATTTCATAGCCGTCACACAGCTATCAGTATCCAGTTTTGGAGTATGAAACAAGTAAACGTACTTTGTGAAACCGTCAATCTGTACAACCACATACTCTTTAAGGTCACTTTAAGGTCACAAGGACTGGTTCATTTGTAAGAATGGTAATAACCTTCTTTCGAATACTTTCCAGCTCTGCATTCCAAGAAAAGCTTTCTTTCACTGATGTAAGAGAATGGAGTGGCTTCATCATTTGTGAAGCCAAACTGATTCTGGGGGAGTTAGGGAGTTCAAGGCAATGATTTTACCCGGATTCGGCCTTATCTCTCCAGCTCTCACCTCATATCCCAAATACTGAACCGCAGTTTTAAGAAAACTACACTTTGAAATGTTGAACAAGAATCCAGCCTTATTAAAAATATCAAGAACAATTTTTAATCTCTCCATACCCTACTCAATGGTTGGTGACACCACCATAATATCGTCCATATAAACAACAGCGTATAACAGAGCCAAGTAACCAATTGCATTCAAGACGGTACGCTGAAAAACGGATGGTGCATTTTTCAAACCAAACGGCATTTTCAAAAACTCATATTGACCTTCTGGCGTTACAAACGCAGTGTATTCTACCGAATCAGGGTGCATTGGTATTTGATGATATCCGCTAGCCATGTCTAAACAGGTAAAATAATTAGCTCCACTTAATCTGGCAATCTGGTCATCGATGAGCGGCAAGGGGTATTTGTCAGAAACCGTGTTTGAGTTTAGCTCTCTATAATCGACACAAAGTCGGTCCGAACCGTTTTTCTTTTTTACAAGCAAAATAGGACTAGCGTTCGGAGAACAGCTGGGTCTAATGATGTTACATTTTATTAACTCACTTATTTGAGACCGAACTGTTCCCTTTTCTTCAGGGCTGAGTCTATACGGTCGCCGCTGCACGGTTTCGTTTGAGTCAATTAATCGTAATTTCATTTCACCAGAACTAACATAAGAGCAAGGTGTTCCATCAATGAAAGCTGCAGAATATTGTTCAAGTAATTTAATCAACTTATCTTTGTCATTATCTATCAACTCAGTATTAACATTAAATAGACTAATTTTGGCATTTCATAAGCTGCACAAACATTAACAGATTTTGTTTTCATGATTTCAAATTTATCAAACGAAAGTAAAACATTAAAACCTTGTTTAAGAATTTCTCGTCCAATTACAATATCATTCTGCAATTGTTTATCTTGTACGGAATGAAACAATATTTCAAGGGAATTTTCATTAATTACCACAGTACTTAAGATTTGCAATGTGCTGTATATACCAGCATCTCCAATACCCTTTAATAGCCTTTTTACACTGGGGCGCGTCTGCTATCGACATCGGCATCGACGCAATGAAGCGGAAAAAGCGTTTACATTGGTAGACGTGCGTCTTGAGAACAGCTGATGAAAACAACACAAATTTTGTAAGTCAAATCAAAAATGAATGAAAACACGAGGAAACTATCTGAAACAGACTTTATTATTTTATCTGCGGTGGAACAAAATGCAGAGGATGTTTTAAAATGTATCGATGCGGCGGGCTTGTCTGCAGACAAGTTACAAGGCTGCTAATTTTCCAAGACTTCGAACAATTAGAATTTGTTATTCCAAATTGAAATAGCCGCGATATGGATCATTTTGGGAGAAAGATGTTTCGACAACTCCGACGCATTTTTAAAGACGAAAGACAAAGGATTGCTTTCAATATTCTGGTTGGAATGCTGCACAATCTCCGCAAGAAAGACACACATTTTCGACTGGCAATCCCTCTGAAGAAAAGAATAGCGATAGCACAGCACTTCTTAAATAACTCTCCTTTATAAATAAACAATTTGAACCATTTAACTTAATATTTTTCGTTTTATTTAAATATTATTGCTCCCACGTTGATGCGCTGCCACCCGAGGGTCCCACCTTGGCCAGTTCACTTCTAAAATATTGGGTTAAAAAATTAATTCGAAACAATGTATCCAAATAATAGAATACCTATGTTTCATTGTTAGATTTTCTATCTTGTTCTTCACCTCACTATGAGAAGGTCCAAACTCTTTTAAGGCGTCAGCTATTTCCTTATAAATATGCGAGTTTTTGTCCACAAAAATCTCCTATCTAATGTCAGAATAGATTCAAACTATTTGTTTTAAATATTATATGAATTTATTTACCTTTTCCTTCCTCAGACATTTATTAGCCGGCACAATTGTTTTCGTATGTCAGCTGTTTTTTTGTTGTCATTAGTGATGATAGTTGCGCTGATATGCAGAAAAGCGCAAAAATGAGCAAAAGCAATCGAATATATCGAATAGACGCACATGCATCCGAAAGCGACGCAACTTTTGCCACCACTAGGCCCTATGCTTAACCTATGTAAAAAAAACTGCGTCTCCGGCAAGACGCAAAGAAGCATGACGCAGCCCCAGTCTGAACAGCCTATTACATTACAATGTTATTGATGCGTTTCCCCGATAAATTTTTATCAATACTCTCTCTGATCACCGAACATGCAGCTCCAGAGTCAAAATAAATTGGAAAGATCGTATCTCGCTGTGCCATACTTCCTTTAGGCTTTGACACAAAGCACTGATGTTTCTCCACTTCGACATAAGAGAAGTTACGAGGCGGCTTCCGTACACTGCATGGCATTCGCCAGCAGACGGACGACTGTTAAAAAGGTTTAACAATATGGCGGCTGACGTCTCTTCGGTCTTATACCGCTGCTTGAAAAGTTCCTTGAACTGGTTCCACTCAATTCCTGCGTAACACACTTGGGTCAACCACTGCGAAGAACTGCCCTCCATGAAATTGCTCAGTGCCATAATGAGCCCACTGCCCGTTAGCGGATTCTCCGATAAAATAATGTCAGCGGACATCACGATTTTTTTAAATCCAACGATGTGACCAGCGATCACGAATGAACGGCCACACTCACATTTAAATACACGCGCCAACAGTGTGCCCAGCCAGGCAGAAACAAACGGTCCCACTAGCAGCTGATCATGCCAACGCGTTAGTGCCAAAGCAGGGAGCCAACAGGTGACTATTGGATATAAAGCAGCCGAGCCAGAGCCATTAGCACCATTCCTATCTTGGACTGCCAAGGGTTGATTCGCTCCCCAAGGCTTTGGTAAGCATTGACTGCCGTGGTTAGACCGTGCGATTCCTCTACTACATTGCAACAGGCAACTTTGGTATATACCGTCAATTTTTTGGAATGCATTTGTTATTGTGTTATAGCGTACGATTTTTCTACAATTTAATCTTTGCTGCCTTTCCTTCCGACTTGGAGCGCATTATCCTACAGCTTTCCTTCCTATTTGGAGCGCATTATCGTCCAGCTTTCCTTCCTACTCGGAGCGCATTATCCTCCGTCTCCTCTTCTCACTCGGAGCGCATTTTCCTCCACACCATATCTCTCCTCGGATCGCATTATCCTCCGAAACGCATCTTCTTTCGGAGCGCATTATCCTCCGCCAACCATTCTCTTCAGAGTGCATTTTCCTCCGCACCGTATCTCTCCTCGGAGCGCATTTTCCTCCGCACCCACGTATCTCTCACGGAGCGCAAGAAACTCGCAACCGGAACAAACGGACAAGGAAATCGAACAATGGATAACGACAGAGGTCCAAAAATATACGACAGCCTCGGCGGAATCAGCAACATAAGAACTCATAGAATATTCCTCAAAGACGATAGACCAGTCAAACAGCGATATTATCCAAGGAACCCAGTGCAACTGGAGATCATCATCAAGGAAATAAACGGGCTTAGACGCAAGGACCTGATAGAGCCGTCACGAAGTGCATACAGTTCACCAATAGTCTTATTAAAGAAGAAATCTGGGGATTGAGACTCTGCGTCGACTACAGACTGCTTAACGAAAAAACAGAGAAGGACGCATGCCCGGTACCAAGGATGGACTTCATATTGAACCAGTTGAGGAGTCGAACTGGACCTAAAGTCAGGCTACTGGCAGATTCCACTGGAGAGGCAAAGCCGACAGTATACAGCCTTCACAGCCCCTGGGCGAGGCTTGTACCAATGCATTGGTACAATTGCAATGGAAGGTAATGCCATTCGGACTCATCACGGCACCCGCAACGTTCCAAAGGGCATTGGATTCGGTTGGAGCCATTCACCTTCGCATCACTAGACGATATAATCGTCATTGGGCGAACGAAAACAGAGCACATGAAAAAACTCCAAGAAGTGTTGGACCGACTAAGGAAAGCAAACCTGCACATCAACGCATCTAACAGAAGTTAAAATACTTGGGACACATGGTGAGCGAGGAAGGGATACACACAGACCCGTAAAAAGTGTCAGTCATCAAGGAACTGGTTGCGCCAAAAACGCTAAAACAACTGCACAGTTTCCTAGGGCTAGCGTCGTGGTATCGGAGGTCCGTACCTACCTTCACAGAGAGACCAAAGCCACTACAAGACCTACTGAAGAAAGGACATAGATTTATGTGGGGAAAAGCCCAAGATAGCGCTTTCAACGACCTTAAACACTGTATAACAAAGGCACCCATTCTGGCTTGCTCAGATTTAAGAAAAACTTTCATTCTACAAACAGACGCAAGCGATTGCGGACTAGGAGCGGTTTTGACCGAGGAAGATGCAGACGAAGAACACGTCATTTCCTACGCAACCCGAAATCTAAAGAGCGAAGAAACGAAATACTCCGCAACGGAGAAAGAATGTCTCGCCATCTACTGGGGAATCCACAAGATGAGGATGTACCTCGAAGGGTACCAATTCATAGTGATAACAGACCACTTAGCCCTGAAATGGTTAAATTCCATAGAAAGTCCATCCGGCCGAGTAGCAAGATGGGCGTTGGGATTGCAACCATTCACATTCGAAATACGCTATCGGAAGGGCAAGCTCAAGGCAGTGGCGGACGGATTATCCCGCTAACCACGCGAAGAAGTGAGAATCACGGAAATAGTAGAATGCGCTTGGTACGAGAAAAAAATGGAAACAGGTACAAGAAAACCCAAAACAATCGGAAGACTACACTATCAAGCACGACCGATTGACGGACGAAGACGACCAGCCATGGAAGCTGTGCGTACCAAAACAAAAAAGACACAGAGTGCTAACGGAAAACCATTCGAATCCGACAGCAGGGCACGTAGGCATACGGCGAACAAAATTCAGAATCCGACAACGATACTTTTGACTATGCATAAGCAGAGACGTCACAAAATTCATTCAAAGCTGCCAAAAATTTCAAGTATCGCCGTTGGCCGACTCGTCTGGGTGCCCGTGGTGCAGGGGGTCCCTTCCTCTTTGGTGGTGCGTTCGTTGTTGGTTCTTAATCCTCTTCGAATGAAATTTCAATTATCTCATCTCTTTGTATTGGTCCATGTTTTCTTGGTTGGGTGCAAAACTTCAATGAATGGAGCTGTCGTTTTGCACCTCGTCAACACCTCGGCATTGTGCCTGCCGTCCATCGAGCGGCGGGCAAAAGTCGTGGTCAGTGGTTTTTTTGATGGGCCTACTCGGATGGCCGCGTCTGGCTCTCTTCGAGATTCGTGGGGCTGCACTTGGCTGGTGAAGTCGGTTTTGCGTGCTGCGGTTTCGTTGCCAGGGGTTTCTTTGGTTGCAGCCTCTAGGTCTGGAAGAATCGTGTTGTCTCTGTCTTGAGCTCTCGGTTGTCGACGTAGGACCCAGAAAGTCAGAAAGAGTCCAGTACTTTTTGTTGGTGTTGGTATGGTGCCCACGCTATGGTGGGCATTGGCGTCCGTACCAACTAGAAGTTGCTAGTCTTTCGGACCGGCTTCCGTCACCAGACTCCTTAGCTCTTCCGGTGGCCTGGCCTGTCGGGTGCCATGTAGAAGGAAGCTACCATAAGGCGCTTGTCCTCGCTCCGCCGACGCGAGTTTACTTTACCTCTCTCGACGTGTTGACTATCACCGTCAGGTCACCATCCTCTTCCTCTGAATCGTCCAGCGCAAGAATCTGGGCGGCCATGTGGATTCCAGACTTCCTCGTCGGGTCGTTTCACTTCAGGATCTTCCCCCAATTTTAGATCGGGAAGACCTGGACCTGGCCTTAGCTAGACACTGCATTACCTCGCCAGCCGTCGATGATCAATGACCAAACTTATTTTTAAATTATTGGTGTTAGGAGAGAGAGAGAAAGATGCGTTCGTTCTCTTTTGTAGTGACCAGACGTGTTTTTTTTTTGCGCTCCGCGTTTTTCCTTTTGTGTTAATAACATCCGGTGTTTACCTCAAGTAAATTCTCTTAAAATAACTATAAATATAATATCTATGCTTAACCGCGAGTGCATGACTTTTAATTTGTGTAATAAACATAATTAATTATTTATTTTGCGCGTCGCACAGTGGGGCCTCAGCCGCAAAGAGGTGGCAAAAGTCAATGCATTTTTTGAACGCTTTGGATAAATCCAAAAAAAAATCAGGTACTAATGTACTAATGAAACTATATACTCAGGTACACTCAATAATTTAACCATTTTGAAGTTTTCGCTATCTAAATTATGTTGTTAGCTATTAATCCATTTGAAGGTAGGTCTTTTTAACTTTGACCTACCTTTTTCAAAAGTGTTTTTAGCATTGCATATGCAGTTTGGCCGTTATATTTGACCTGAATTTGACCAAGTTTTTTAACCTGCTTTTTATTTTGCCAAAGGGTGGTATATGCATATGTATATATATTGTAGTCATTTTTTTGATGATTCCTTAATTGAAGAGGAAAATTCGGAATATGGCATTTCCCCATTGCATTCAAGTATAAGATGTATGGAGTTTATTTTAAAACTTGCATATACCATCCCGCGAACGGAAGAATCTTTTGACGATAGCATGCCAGCCAAAGAGAAACATAAACACAGGAAAAAAATGATTCAAGACGAATTCTTTGCGAAACTTGGACTGAGGGTCGACTGCCCCAAAACAAAAACGATGGAAACTCATCCCGGAAATTCTTTAAGGAACACGAAATTACAGCAAAAATAACTGGAGTGGATGAAGGCATTATCCAAAGATTGGCTGTAATTTTGAATAATTTAAACTGCAAGGGCAAAATTTACACCCGCAAATTTGGCGAATATGCCTCGAAGACTGCAGAGTTGTTATTTGAAAAGTATCCAGAAAAGAAGCTTACTCCAACGCTTCATAAA
This sequence comes from Drosophila subsilvestris, assembly GCA_035043285.1. NCBI lineage: Eukaryota > Metazoa > Arthropoda > Insecta > Diptera > Drosophilidae > Drosophila > Drosophila subsilvestris. The sequence goes on along the minus strand of JAWNNB010002095.1, from coordinate 174,807 downwards.
ATTTTGGCACACTGTCAAATTTTAATAGAACATCAGAAGATAAAGAATTGAAGATATGTCAGAGGAGGCCCAGGAAACGAGAAACAAGGATAACAAAAATCCTGGTACATGAATACTTGTAAGATATCACGAACAAGGCAAAACCAGGATCTTTTCAACATGTTGGCAGCCTCTTCAGATCCATTTATTTCATCTATTAGACATGTGAAATTCAAAAAAGAATTATAAAGTATTTATTCTTCAGAAATATTAAGACTATTGGATATTCCTAACGATCCATAGGAAATAGATGCATGTTTTATAGTAAACCAAAAAAAAACCAATTAAAAAAAATTTTTTTTCTTTTCTTTTAAATTCTTTTAAGTTAAAAATTAAATTTAAACTAACTTTTTATAGTATAATAGGCCATTAAAAATTCTTTATCGATCCGAAAAACTTGGAACTGATCATTTTGCATAGGAAAATATGCACTGGTAACTAAGTTCAACTTTGGCTATTTATTGTAAAGCTTCTCGATATTGTAGCACCATGTACTTTTGAAGACAAAATTCTGAAAGTTTTTTCTTTTAAACGCAATTTATTTCATGAAGATAACTTGATTCGTTCGGAAGTTATTAATTTAGCAAGCTGAAATGGCCAAAGGCCCCACTGTGCGTCGGCTAGTCGTGTGTTTGTTGTTGTTTGCTTTCTGTAAGTACGCTCAAAATACATCTAGCCCGCTCTCTTCTCGTAGCTTTTCGTTCTATCACTCTCTCCCTATCACATATACTTAACTAACTGTTCTTCGTCTCTCGCTCACAAAACTTTTGTGCAGTAGTGCTCTCTCTCTAATTAGCTGCTGCTGCAACTGTTCTACCCTCTCTCAGTCTTTACCGTGGTCTGATATCTATTTGTTTTGAATTTTTATTTATTTTATTTCATTTTTTTTGTATAATTATTATATTTTGTTTAATAATTGTCTATAATTATGGAATTTTCTATTGTGTGTTCCGCTAAAACCTGCAAGAAGCAGATCAACCACGACCAGCCGACCATCCCATGCTGGCTCTGCGATAATGTAGTGCACGCAAAATGTGCTGGATTTTCGAGCCTCGTGGGTGATGCCATCTCCAAACGTAATGGCCTGCATTACAGTTGTGAGGCATGTCGTGTGGTTGAGAATGACATGGTCATGTTTATGAGGCAGACGCGAAGGGGCTTTAAGGAGCTAACCGTCGGCTTTAAACAGCAGTACGATCGGCTCCTAGCCATGGAGTCTCAATTTAGCAGTTTTAAACTGCTGAATGAGTCTCCTAGGCGCAAAAAGGTGACTCCGCGGGATCTGCAAGTACCAACTGTCTCTCAGCCACCGACCGCTGAAAAACTGACTCCGACCACTAACACAGTGCAGCAGCTGATATCGTTTGCCACGCCAAGGGCTACGACAGCGGCTGGTGATGCAGATTCGGAAGCCGAATTGATCACTTCGGAGAGCATGCAGCTAGAAACGTCTGAAGCGTCCGTGTCCGTAGAGTCCGCACCCGTTACTGTTTCAATTCCGTCTATCTCGATCCCACCAGATAACAGACGTCCAGGGCCACCGGATATTGCCATCACAGGTCCCAGACCTGTGGTGCCAAAACCACTGGTGGGAGTCCCACCAAAGCGACAAGTTTTTGTCTCACGGCTAGCCCCTGACCTCACATCCAATGATGTCACCGCTTTTATACAAAGCAAAATAAAAGCCGTCGGCTTAATAGGTGGAAAAATTCAACTTTTCTTACGCCAGGGAGATATCTTCCTTCAAGATAAGTGTCTCCCCGACTCAATTTGAAACCATTTGTTCCGCCAAGTTTTGGCTGGAGCATTTGGTGGTCAAGGAGTTTAAAGCGAAGAAGAAGAATAGGCCCCCCATAACTCTTCCAAGTGTTCAGACCAGTGCGCCATCTCTATCTCCACCCTCATCTTCCCGCTCTACTTCTACTTCTACCCATCCAAAAAACTAACTTCCTCTCTTTTAGTTACCTACCAGAATGCTAGAGGCTTGCGTAGTAAGCTCAGCACTCTTTTTCTTGAGAGTCTCGCATTCTCGTCCCACGTTATTGTGTTTACCGAGACCTTCTTTGGTTGCAGCCTCTAGGTCTGGAAGAATCGTGTTGTCTCTGTCTTGAGCTCTCGGTTGTCGACGTAGGACCCAGAAAGACAGAAAAGAGTCCAGTACTTTTTGTTGGTGTTGGTATGGTGCCCACGCTATGGTGGGCATTGGCGTCCGTACCAACTAGAAGTTGCTAGTCTTTCGGACCGGCTTCCGTCACCAGACTCCTTAGCTCTTCCGGTGGCCTGGCCTGTCGGGTGCCATGTAGAAGGAAGCTACCATAAGGCGCTTGTCCTCGCTCCGCCGACGCGAGTTTACTTTACCTCTCTCGACGTGTTGACTATCACCGTCAGGTCACCATCCTCTTCCTCTGAATCGTCCAGCGCAAGAATCTGGGCGGCCATGTGGATTCCAGACTTCCTCGTCGGGTCGTTTCACTTCAGGATCTTCCCCCAATTTTAGATCGGGAAGACCTGGACCTGGCCTTAGCTAGACACTGCATTACCTCGCCAGCCGTCGATGATCAATGACCAAACTTATTTTTAGTTTATTGGTGTTAGGAGAGAGAGAGAAAGATGCGTTCGTTCTCTTTTGTAGTGACCAGACGTGTTTTTTTTTTGCGCTCCGCGTTTTTCCTTTTGTGTTAATAACATCCGGTGTTTACCTCAAGTAAATTCTCTTAAAATAACTATAAATATAATATCTATGCTTAACCGCGAGTGCATGACTTTTAATTTGTGTAATAAACATAATTAATTATTTATTTTGCGCGTCGCACAGTGGGGCCTCAGCCGCAAAGAGGTGGCAAAAGTCAATGCATTTTTTGAACGCTTTGGATAAATCCAAAAAAAAATCAGGTACTAATGTACTAATGAAACTATATACTCAGGTACACTCAATAATTTAACCATTTTGAAGTTTTCGCTATCTAAATTATGTTGTTAGCTATTAATCCATTTGAAGGTAGGTCTTTTTAACTTTGACCTACCTTTTTCAAAAGTGTTTTTAGCATTGCATATGCAGTTTGGCCGTTATATTTGACCTGAATTTGACCAAGTTTTTTAACCTGCTTTTTATTTTGCCAAAGGGTGGTATATGCATATGTATATATATTGTAGTCATTTTTTTGATGATTCCTTAATTGAAGAGGAAAATTCGGAATATGGCATTTCCCCATTGCATTCAAGTATAAGATGTATGGAGTTTATTTTAAAACTTGCATATACCATCCCGCGAACGGAAGAATCTTTTGACGATAGCATGCCAGCCAAAGAGAAACATAAACACAGGAAAAAAATGATTCAAGACGAATTCTTTGCGAAACTTGGACTGAGGGTCGACTGCCCCAAAACAAAAACGATGGAAACTCATCCCGGAAATTCTTTAAGGAACACGAAATTACAGCAAAAATAACTGGAGTGGATGAAGGCATTATCCAAAGATTGGCTGTAATTTTGAATAATTTAAACTGCAAGGGCAAAATTTACACCCGCAAATTTGGCGAATATGCCTCGAAGACTGCAGAGTTGTTATTTGAAAAGTATCCAGAAAAGAAGCTTACTCCAACGCTTCATAAAATTTTGGCACACTGTCAAATTTTAATAGAACATCAGAAGATGAAGAATTGAAGATATGTCAGAGGAGGCCCAGGAAACAAACAAGGATAACAAAAAATCCTGGTACATGAATACTTGTAAGATATCACGAACAAGGCAAAACCAGGATCTTTTCAACATGTTGGCAGCCTCTTCAGATCCATTTATTTCATCTATTAGACATGTGAAATTCAAAAAAGAATTATAAAGTATTTATTCTTCAGAAATATTAAGACTATTGGATATTCCTAACGATCCATAGGAAATAGATGCATGTTTTATAGTAAACCAAAAAAAAAACCAATTAAAAAAAATTTTTTTTTTCTTTTCTTTTAAATTCTTTTTAAGTTAAAAATTAAATTTTAACTAACTTTTTATAGTATAATAGGCCATTAAAAATTCTTTATCGATCCGAAAAACTTGCAACTGATCATTTTGCATAGGAAAATATGCACTGGTAACTAAGTTCAACTTTGGCTATTTATTGTAAAGCTTCTCGATATTGTAGCACCATGTACTTTTGAAGACAAAATTCTGAAAGTTTTTTCTTTTAAACGCAATTTATTTCATGAAGATAACTTGATTCGTTCGGAAGTTATTAATTTAGCAAGCTGAAATGGCCAAAGGCCCCACTGTGCGTCGGTTAGTCGTGTGTTTGTTGTTGTTTGCTTTCTGTAAGTACGCTCAAAATACATCTAGCCCGCTCTCTTTTCGTAGCTTTTCGTTCTATCACTCTCTCCCTATCACATATACTTAACTAACTGTTCTTCGTCTCTCGCTCACAAAACTTTTGTGCAGTAGCGCTCTCTCTCTAATTAGCTGCTGCTGCAACTGTTCTCCCCTCTCTCAGTCTTTACCGTGGTCTGATATCTATTTGTTTTGAATTTTTATTTATTTTTATTTCATTTTTTTTGTATAATTATTATATTTTGTTTAATAATTGTCTATAATTATGGAATTTTCTATTGTGTGTTCCGCTAAAACCTGCAAGAAGCAGATCAACCACGACCAGCCGACCATCCCATGCTGGCTCTGCGATAATGTAGTGCACGCAAAATGTGCTGGATTTTCGAGCCTCGTGGGTGATGCCATCTCCAAACGTAATGGCCTGCATTACAGTTGTGAGGCATGTCGTGTGGTTGAGAATGACATGGTCATGTTTATGAGGCAGACGCGAAGGGGCTTTAAGGAGCTAACCGTCGGCTTTAAACAGCAGTACGATCGGCTCCTAGCCATGGAGTCTCAATTTAGCAGTTTTAAACTGCTGAATGAGTCTCCTAGGCGCAAAAAGGTGACTCCGCGGGATCTGCAAGTACCAACTGTCTCTCAGCCACCGACCGCTGAAAAACTGACTCCGACCACTAACACAGTGCAGCAGCTGATATCGTTTGCCACGCCAAGGGCTACGACAGCGGCTGGTGATGCAGATTCGGAAGCCGAATGATCACTTCGGAGAGCATGCAGCTAGAAACGTCTGAAGCGTCCGTGTCCGTAGAGTCCGCACCCGTTACTGTTTCAATTCCGTCTATCTCGATCCCACCAGCTAACAGACGTCCAGGGCCACCGGATATTGCCATCACAGGTCCCAGACCTGTGGTGCCAAAACCACTGGTGGGAGTCCCACCAAAGCGACAAGTTTTTGTCTCACGGCTAGCCCCTGACCTCACATCCAATGATGTCACCGCTTTTATACAAAGCAAAATAAAAGCCGTCGGCTTATAGGTGGAAAAATTTAACTTTTCTTACGCCAGGGAGATATCTTCCTTCAAGATAAGTGTCTCCCCGACTCAATTTGAAACCATTTGTTCCGCCAAGTTTTGGCCGGAGCATTTGGTGGTCAAGGAGTTTAAAGCGAAGAAGAAGAATAGGCCCCCCATAACTCTTCCAAGTGTTCAGACCAGTGCGCCATCTCTATCTCCACCCTCATCTTCCCGCTCTACTTCTACTTCTACCCATCCAAAAAACTAACTTCCTCTCTTTTAGTTACCTACCAGAATGCTAGAGGCTTGCGTAGTAAGCTCAGCACTCTTTTTCTTGAGAGTCTCGCATTCTCGTCCCACGTTATTGTGTTTACCGAGACCTGGCTAAAGCCGGACATCCTTAGTTCCGAAGTTTTGGCAGGTCGGTACACAATCTTTAGAAATGACCGTTCGTCTCGACGTGGAGGAGGGGTCCTCATTGCAGTGGACTCAATCTTTACGTCGGAACATTTCATAGTCCAGGCTCAACAAGACCTGGAATTCCTGTGCGTAAAACTGATTCTCCCAGGCTTTTCCATTTTCATTACTTGCTCGTATATTCCACCTTCCTCGGATACCTTAATATACGAGCATCACTTGTCCGCTTTAAAAACTGTTTCTTCCTCGCTATCAGATAAAGACCATATGATAGTTCTTGGCGATTTCAATTTGCCAGGTACTGTTTGGTCTTCGGTTAACGAGTCTAATAACCTTGTGCCCATGTCACGACATGACTTTATCGACGGCTTGTTGGACCTATCCCTGTCTCAAGTCAACCATGTGAAAAATTCCTTGGGTCGATTGCTTGATCTGTGCTTTGTCTCAGATCCGACCATAGCGTTGCTAACCCGAGCCCTTCCGCTCACTATACCTGAAGACTCCTACCATCCTACATTCGAAGTGTCGGTTGATATTGGGCCTACTGTATTGGATCGAACGGGTAGGCTGTCTGAACGTGTCCGTTGCTTTCGCAAAGCCGAGTTTACGAAGCTTAATAACCTCATTAGGGATTTTGATTGGTCCGCTCTGTACTTGTGCACTGACGTTATGAAAGGCACAAACATATTTTACAATGTACTCGATACACTTTTTGATTCTTGTGTCCCACTTTCTTGTCCGGTTAGATCTGGGAAGCCTCCTTGGTTTACCAAAGAGTTATCCAGTCTAAAAAACTTAAAATCAAGACTATATAAAAATTTCAAGAAGTTGGTTCTCCGACTTCTCTCTCTCGCTATGTATTAGCTCGGTCAAAGTTCTCCGTTCTTAATGCTCAATGCTATAAAAATTACCTATCTCGATGCAGGATACGCTTTTCACAGGACCCTAAACAGTTTTACAGCTTCGTAAATAGTAAGCGTAGAACGTCCGCACATCCATCCTCGCTATCATTTCTAAATATGACGGCAAACAATGATCAGGCAATCGCCGATCTTTTTGCCCAATTTTTCCAAACAACCTATTCCCATGACAGCTACTCTGGTCAGCCGTATCCATACAGTTTACCAAGGTCGAATGGCATTTTCAGCCCCTTGTTAAATGAAAGTTCACTGCTTCATGATCTTCGACTAGTTAAGCCGGTGTTTTCACCAGGTCCTGACGGAGTTCCCGGCTGTGTACTCAGGTACTGTGCCGACGCTCTGTGTGGACCCCTGCTTAAACTATTCACCCTATCCATTAATTCTTCATGCTTCCCCCGATCTGGAAGGAATCTTTTATTATTCCTCTCCATAAGAAAGGTAGCAAGTCTGATGCTAATAATTATAGAGGTATATCTAAGTTATCCGCTATTCCTAAAATGTTTGAAAAAATTTTAACTCCGCACTTGCAACATCTCTGCAAATCACTTATATCTCCATCTCAGCACGGATTTATAAAGCGACGATCAACAACCACAAATTTATTAGAGTTTACTTCTTTTATCATTAAAGGCTTCCAAGGTAACTTTCAGACGGATGTTATCTACACTGATTTCAGTAAAGCATTCGACTCTGTAAACCACTCCCTTCTAGCACAAAAACTTGACCTTTTAGGGTTTCCACCTAATCTTTTGAGATGGATTTCTAGCTATCTTCGTTCTAGGTCTCAAAGAGTCCTCTTCAAAAACTCCTTCTCTTCACCTGTTAAGGTTACTTCTGGAGTACCACAGGGCAGCCATCTAGGCCCCCTACTTTTCACACTCTTTATTAATGACCTGCCTTCAGTATTAACAAATTCTCGAGTACTCATGTATGCGGATGATGTTAAACTCTGTGTCCAGTACAAGGACATTTCATTTCACTCTCGCTTGCAATCCGATCTCAATAACTTTCAGTCATGGTGTTGTGCAAATATGTTACACCTAAATGCCTCGAAATGCAAAGTTATGACATTTCATCGATCCAGCCCCATGTTGGCTCCTTACACCCTCTGCGGTGGTTCTCTTGAGAGAATTACATTGGTTGATGATCTTGGTGTTAAACTAGACCCCAAGTTAAAGTTTTCTGAACACATTTCCACCATGGTAAATAAGGCCATGGGCGTGCTTGGTTTTATAAAAAGGTGGTCAAAGGAGTTTGACGATCCCTACATAACGAAGACTCTCTATACCTCGCTTGTTCGTCCGATTTTAGAGTACGGCTCTTGTGTATGGTGCCCCCAGTACAAAGTACACCAGGACCGTATAGAATCAGTCCAAAAAAACTTTTTACTTTTTGCTCTGCGTGGCCTCAACTGGGATGCAGATGTGAGACTGCCATCTTACCCTCGTAGATTGCTTTTAATAAACCTTCCAACCTTAGTTAGTCGTAGAAAAATGCTTGGTGTGATTTTTATGCACAACCTGATCAAGGGTGACGTAGATAGCCCTGACTTGTTGAGCCGCATAAACTTTACGATTCCTGTTAGATCTACTAGAAACTTTACTCCTTTGTTCCTTCCACTTTGTAGATCAAATTATTCCTTGCATGAACCGTTTAGGGTCTTATGCTCGGACTATAATTCTCTCTACCTTATAATATCCACCACTAATTCCTTCCTCTTCTTAAATCACTAATATTAACATACCTTTCCCGTAATTAGTACTATTTCTTAGCTATCTTTGCATGTTTAGCTCTTTAGTTGTGTTTAGCTCTAATTTTCCTCGAATATTAGTCTAACCTCTATCTTTCCTGCATGTTCGCGATCGGTTCGGTAACACGCGTCGCGCGTCATGCGGCAGCGCCCCCCGGTCGGTTGGGCGGGAGGAGGGGCTGCGATTCTAGCCTGGGTTCCGCGCGTAACAGGCTTCGGCTTGGTGTCGCATGGGCCACTTGATGGTGCAGTCATTGCATATCAACGTCCAGACATGTAGATGAAAAATCATTTTACAATTTTAATCAAATATGTAGGTAACTTCATGGAAATAGTATAAACGAACTGCAAAAATAGACATAAGAACATGACCAGCGGTAATGGCTCCTCTCTTTTTCTGTTTTCAAAAATTGAGAGAGATAGTAGAGAGATCCCCTTCCCGCATAAACCAACAAATCAAATTGTCAATTTTGCGAACAGCTAAACAGAACTAGGAGCCAAAAGGCAGAGAGAGAGAGTATGCTGAAGTTATCGGTTCTGATACCAATTCCGGTGCTTACGTAAAATTACGTATAAAATATATTCCATAAGTTACATAAATCATAAGACACTCATTTCCGAGTCAACCGAAAAACGCAGAACCATGAAGAATAATTGTATCCACCAGAATGCGGAATGTGGATGATATCGTATTATTATTATAGCAAGAATAAAGACATCAATTCCTGTGGATAACCCCCTACCATGCGCTCCCGCCCTCCTCTCAAAAACATCTCTTTCCTGGAGCAGTAAGCAGGAAATAACGGCGAAATGTGGATTCGTTTGTGGAAAGATAGAGAGGAATATTTAGCGGACGGTGCGTTATGGAAAATGTGCAGCGTTATGTGGGAGCAATGGGAGCGTTGTATTACTTACGTAGGTCAACTGCAAATAAGCGAATCGTGTTGCCCATTTCATGCACCGGTATGAATCCTCTAATAAGGAGACTTGTTCTAACCTATGGACTATCTCTGACATTATCAAGAACTAAAATTTTTTATTTTAATACAAAACTGTTATACATAACTAAGAACACAAGCACGTATTTTCTAAGTTAGATTTAATCCATGGAATAAATTTGCTGACTCGTGTATAAACACCCGGATATCCTTCGCGACCACAGCCGACACCCCAGGAAACTATTCCGACAATAAAAAACTTAACTCCATTAGACAATAGCAGTGGTCCTCCACTATCGCCTTGACAGGAGTCCATGCTTGGTCTTCCGGCGCACAACATTGTTGAGGTAATTCGGGTACTTTTATATTTTTGATTTCTGCATTCTGTAACAGACATAATTGGAACTTTTACTTGATTAACAATGGAAGGCAATTCTCCTCCTTCAGAAGTTCGTCCCCAACCAACAACAGTACCAATACGACCTAAAAGTAAAGAATAAGTCCAATATTAATACGAGAGAGGCAAGCTTCTGCGGGAAAATAATGATATCAGATTGTAGGTAAGCAGTAAATTTTGGTTTAACTATGAAAAAATAAAAGAGGATTATCAGAACCTTTTTAGCTTCCCTTAATTATATTTACTAAGCATTTATTTATCCACAAACCTCTACACAAAAAATCACCAAATTTTAAGTATTTAACGAGAAGAACGTGTGTGTCGCTTCTGTCTCTACTTTTATACCCGTACTCACTCAGTCAGTATATAAATTTGTGAGCTTATGATTTATGTAGAATTTTAAAATATTTTATACTTTACATTTTTTTTTACTACATATTTGATCTCCATCTAAAATGTAAATGATACATCTAAAATGTAGATTATACATCTTCTCTTCTCCGCAAAGTTCGCGCAGCAGCGCCAGAGGAGGATTTCTTCATTCTGGCTATAATAATGATCTGATCTGTACCAGAGTTGGCAATCTGGTAGATATGGTCATTCTCTACGATACTGTTTTTATTACGCTTGTAGTTATATCGTATCTTTAAAATGGTGGATGCTACAGATTTTCGTTCTTTGTGAAGGCGGAAGGGGGCGTGGACAAATTTTGAAACAAACTTAATTCAGTGTGATAACTCATGAGTTCGGAAACAAAATTTGGTTGCTCTAGCTTTTATAGTCTCTGAGAACTAGGCGTCAAACAAGACGTACAGACGGACGGACGGACAGACAGACATGATATACTTTATGGGGTCGGAAACGTTTCCTTCTCTTCCTTACACACATTCACTTTTAACACAAATATAATATACCCCTTAACTCTTTTTGAGTACGGGTGTAAAAAGCGCTACCTCAGAAAAAAACTTTAAAAAAATTCCAGTGTTCAAAGATTCTTTAAAAAAAAAGTTTTGTTATAAAGCCTAGTACTCAGATTCGAAAAAACACCTCGCGAACTTTGAGTACGGGTATACAAATTATTTGGCATAAATACGCATATGGGCATTTCTCTGACGAGGTCCACCGAGACCAAAAAATTGAATGTCAATAAAAACACATTTACATATGATTCTGATGCGATATTATAGTCTAAATTGAACGAACGACAACTAATTCACCCAATGGACATATAATTTCATTAACTTTGATGTAAAAACCTATTCAAATAAGCTAAAATTAACTTTTTCATTATTTTTTGGCATTTTTTGTTTGGGCTTAGCTATGTTTTCTATTTCATATATCTCATATAAAAAAGTACATTCTTGAGAAAAGTTGTTCCCCATAATCTTTCTAACGTATTAGACTATTTAAAAAAAATACGAGAAAAATACTTCAACCACTGCTAACGGTATATTTTTAACTGTTATGAACCTAGGAATTTTTGTCCCGTGCGACATGTCCCGTGCGAATATGGTCGGTCATAATTCAATTTTAAAAAAACTACGAATCATATTTGCCATTTCAAAGAGACTTCAATGCACAATATGTATAGAAATTTGCATGAACATAGTGCCTCAACTTTCGCTGAAATATGAGTTTAAATTGATCGCCGCGAAACCCACTTCCATATTTGTCCCGTGCGAATGGCTCGGTCTTTTGACAAAATATCGAAAACGAATAGTGGCCAAAAATCGACCTTAGCACCACTTAAAGGGCTAATCAAGAGGTGTAAAGTTTAACATATTTTGAAAATCCGTCTTTCTACCATTTGCAAGGCGTACGACTGTCCCGTTCGACTTCAGAGGAATGCCCATATGCAAGTCTTCTGATGTTTCAGGTAATCATTTATTTGAGAATATTGTGAATGACCAATTTATTAAAGAAAAGAAACTGACAAAATTAATTAAAATTCAAGTAAGTAGCAACGATTTAGGGGTGGTGGATATCTCCATCGCATCGGTTGGTTGAAGAGAATTATTATGCGATTGGTTCTCGTACTTATTTGATTTGAATATTGGTCGAGTGGAGGACGCAAATTTTGTTGTTGTTTTCTTTTATAAGTGAAGTGCGGACCAGACCATTCATCAATTGCTATATTGGCCTGTTTATTTCGCAACAAGATCGGGCTTCTGCATTCCTAACGGCACTCAACCGATTAATTTACTTCTGTTATCATTAAAGGCTTCCAAGGTAACTTTCAGACGGATGTTATCTACACTGATTTCAGTAAACATTCGACCTGTAACCATTCCCTTCTAGCCCAAAAACTTGACCTTTTAGGGTTTCCACCTAATCTGTTGAGATGGATTTATAGCTATCTTCGTTCTAGGTCTCAAAGAGTCCTCTTCAAAAACTCCTTCTCTTCCATCTGTTAAGGTTACTTCTGGAGTACCACAGGCAGCCATCTAGGCCCCCTACTTTCACACTCTTTATTAATGACCTGCCTTCAGTATTAACAAATTCTCGAGTACTTCATGTATGCGGATGATGTTAAACTCTGTGTCCAGTACAAGGACATTTCATTTCACTCTCGCTTGCAATCTGATCTCAATAACTTTCAGTCATGGTGTTGTGCAAATATATTACACCTAAATGCCTCGAAGTAAAGTTATGACATTTCATCGATCCAGCCCCATGTTGGCTCCTTGTGGTGGTTCTCTTGAGGAATTACATTGGTTGATGATCTTGGTGTTAAACTAGACCCCAAGTTAAAGTTTTCTGAACACATTTCCACCATGGTAAATAAGGCCATGGGCGTGCTTGGTTTTATAAAAAGGTGGTCAAAGGAGTTTGACGATCCCTACATAACGAAGACTCTCTATATCTCGCCTGTTCGTCCGATTCTAGAGTACGGCTCTTGTGTATGGTGCCCCCAGTACAAGGTACACCAGGACCGTATAGAATCAGTCCAAAAAACTTTTTACTTTTTGCTCTGCGTGGCCTCAACTGGGATGCAGATGTGAGACTGCCATCTTACCCTCGTAGATTGCTTTTAATAAACCTTCCAAACTTAGTTAGTCGCAGAAAAATGCTTGGTGTGATTTTTATGCACAACCTGATCAAGGGTGACGTAGATAGCCCTGACTTGTTGAGCCGCATAAACTTTACGATTCCTGTTAGATCTACTAGAAACTTTACTCCTTTGTTCCTTCCACTTTGTAGATCAAATTATTCCTTGCATGAACCGTTTAGGGTCTTATGCTCGGACTATAATTCTCTCTACCTTATAATATCCACCACTAATTCCCTTCCTCTTCTTAAATCACTAATATTAACATACCTTTCCCGTAATTAGTACGATTTCTTAGCTATCTTTGCATGTTTAGCTCTTTAGTTGTGTTTAGCTCTAATTTTCCTCGAATATTAGTCTAACCTCTATCTTTCCTGCATGTTCGCGATCGGTTCGGTAACACGCGTCGCGCGTCATGCGGCAGCGCCCCCGGTCGGTTGGGTGGGAGGAGGGGCTGCGATTCTAGCCTGGGTTCCGCGCGTAACAGGCTTCGGCTTGGTGTCGCATGGGCCACTTGATGGTGCAGTCATTGTATATCAACGTCCAGACATGTAGATGAAAAATCATTTTACAATTTTAATCAAATATGTAGGTAACTTCATGGAAATAGTATAAACGAACTGCAAAAATAGACATAAGAACATGACCAGCGGTAATGGCTCCTCTCTTTTTCTGTTTTCAAAAATTGAGAGAGATAGTAGAGAGATCCCCTTCCCGCATAAACCAACAAATCAAATTGTCAATTTTGCGAACAGCTAAACAGAACTAGGAGCCAAAAGGCAGAGAGAGAGAGTATGCTGAAGTTATCGGTTCTGATACCAATTCCGGTGCTTACGTAAAATTACGTATAAAATATATTCCATAAGTTACATAAATCATAAGACACTCATTTCCGAGTCAACCGAAAAACGCAGAACCATGAAGAATAATTGTATCCACCAGAATGCGGAATGTGGATGATATCGTATTATTATTATAGCAAGAATAAAGACATCAATTCCTGTGGATAACCCCCTACCATGCGCTCCCGCCCTCCTCTCAAAAACATCTCTTTCCTGGAGCAGTAAGCAGGAAATAACGGCGAAATGTGGATTCGTTTGTGGAAAGATAGAGAGGAATATTTAGCGGACGGTGCGTTATGGAAAATGTGCAGCGTTATGTGGGAGCAATGGGAGCGTTGTATTACTTACGTAGGTCAACTGCAAATAAGCGAATCGTGTTGCCCATTTCATGCACCGGTATGAATCCTCTAATAAGGAGACTTGTTCTAACCTATGGACTATCTCTGACATTATCAAGAACTAAAATTTTTTATTTTAATACAAAACTGTTATACATAACTAAGAACACAAGCACGTATTTTCTAAGTTAGATTTAATCCATGGAATAAATTTGCTGACTCGTGTATAAACACCCGGATATCCTTCGCGACCACAGCCGACACCCCAGGAAACTATTCCGACAATAAAAAACTTAACTCCATTAGACAATAGCAGTGGTCCTCCACTATCGCCTTGACAGGAGTCCATGCTTGGTCTTCCGGCGCACAACATTGTTGAGGTAATTCGGGTACTTTTATATTTTTGATTTCTGCATTCTGTAACAGACATAATTGGAACTTTTACTTGATTAACAATGGAAGGCAATTCTCCTCCTTCAGAAGTTCGTCCCCAACCAACAACAGTACCAATACGACCTAAAAGTAAAGAATAAGTCCAATATTAATACGAGAGAGGCAAGCTTCTGCGGGAAAATAATGATATCAGATTGTAGGTAAGCAGTAAATTTTGGTTTAACTATGAAAAAATAAAAGAGGATTATCAGAACCTTTTTAGCTTCCCTTAATTATATTTACTAAGCATTTATTTATCCACAAACCTCTACACAAAAAATCACCAAATTTTAAGTATTTAACGAGAAGAACGTGTGTGTCGCTTCTGTCTCTACTTTTATACCCGTACTCACTCAGTCAGTATATAAATTTGTGAGCTTATGATTTATGTAGAATTTTAAAATATTTTATACTTTACATTTTTTTTACTACATATTTGATCTCCATCTAAAATGTAAATGATACATCTAAAATGTAGATTATACATCTTCTCTTCTCCGCAAAGTTCGCGCAGCAGCGCCAGAGGAGGATTTCTTCATTCTGGCTATAATAATGATCTGATCTGTACCAGAGTTGGCAATCTGGTAGATATGGTCATTCTCTACGATACTGTTTTTATTACGCTTGTAGTTATATCGTATCTTTAAAATGGTGGATGCTACAGATTTTCGTTCTTTGTGAAGGCGGAAGGGGGCGTGGACAAATTTTGAAACAAACTTAATTCAGTGTGATAACTCATGAGTTCGGAAACAAAATTTGGTTGCTCTAGCTTTTATAGTCTCTGAGAACTAGGCGTCAAACAAGACGTACAGACGGACGGACGGACAGACAGACATGATATACTTTATGGGGTCGGAAACGTTTCCTTCTCTTCCTTACACACATTCACTTTTAACACAAATATAATATACCCCTTAACTCTTTTTGAGTACGGGTGTAAAAAGCGCTACCTCAGAAAAAAACTTTAAAAAAATTCCAGTGTTCAAAGATTCTTTAAAAAAAAAGTTTTGTTATAAAGCCTAGTACTCAGATTCGAAAAAACACCTCGCGAACTTTGAGTACGGGTATACAAATTATTTGGCATAAATACGCATATGGGCATTTCTCTGACGAGGTCCACCGAGACCAAAAAATTGAATGTCAATAAAAACACATTTACATATGATTCTGATGCGATATTATAGTCTAAATTGAACGAACGACAACTAATTCACCCAATGGACATATAATTTCATTAACTTTGATGTAAAAACCTATTCAAATAAGCTAAAATTAACTTTTTCATTATTTTTTGGCATTTTTTGTTTGGGCTTAGCTATGTTTTCTATTTCATATATCTCATATAAAAAAGTACATTCTTGAGAAAAGTTGTTCCCCATAATCTTTCTAACGTATTAGACTATTTTAAAAAAATACGAGAAAAATACTTCAACCACTGCTAACGGTATATTTTTAACTGTTATGAACCTAGGAATTTTTGTCCCGTGCGACATGTCCCGTGCGAATATGGTCGGTCATAATTCAATTTTAAAAAAACTACGAATCATATTTGCCATTTCAAAGAGACTTCAATGCACAATATGTATAGAAATTTGCATGAACATAGTGCCTCAACTTTCGCTGAAATATGAGTTTAAATTGATCGCCGCGAAACCCACTTCCATATTTGTCCCGTGCGAATGGCTCGGTCTTTTGACAAAATATCGAAAACGAATAGTGGCCAAAAATCGACCTTAGCACCACTTAAAGGGCTAATCAAGAGGTGTAAAGTTTAACATATTTTGAAAATCCGTCTTTCTACCATTTGCAAGGCGTACGACTGTCCCGTTCGACTTCAGAGGAATGCCCATATGCAAGTCTTCTGATGTTTCAGGTAATCATTTATTTGAGAATATTGTGAATGACCAATTTATTAAAGAAAAGAAACTGACAAAATTAATTAAAATTCAAGTAAGTAGCAACGATTTAGGGGTGGTGGATATCTCCATCGCATCGGTTGGTTGAAGAGAATTATTATGCGATTGGTTCTCGTACTTATTTGATTTGAATATTGGTCGAGTGGAGGACGCAAATTTTGTTGTTGTTTTCTTTTATAAGTGAAGTGCGGACCAGACCATTCATCAATTGCTATATTGGCCTGTTTATTTCGCAACAAGATCGGGCTTCTGCATTCCTAACGGCACTCAACCGATTAATTTACTTCTGTTATCATTAAAGGCTTCCAAGGTAACTTTCAGACGGATGTTATCTACACTGATTTCAGTAAAGCATTCGACTCTGTAAACCATTCCCTTCTAGCCCAAAAACTTGACCTTTTAGGGTTTCCACCTAATCTGTTGAGATGGATTTCTAGCTTCCTTCGTTCTAGGTCTCAAAGAGTCCTCTTAAAAAACTCCTTCTCTCCACCTGTAAAGGTTACTTCTGGAGTACCACAGGGCAGCCATCTAGGCCCCTACTTTTCACACTCTTTATTAATGACCTGCCTTCAGTATTAACAAATTCTCGAGTACTCATGTATGCGGATGATGTTAAACTCTGTGTCCAGTACAAGGACATTTCATTTCACTCTCGCTTGCAATCTGATCTCAATAACTTTCAGTCATGGTGTTGTGCAAATATGTTACACCTAAATGCCTCGAAATGCAAAGTTATGACATTTCATCGATCCAGCCCCATGTTGGCTCCTTGTGGTGGTTCTCTTGAGAGAATTACATTGGTTGATGATCTTGGTGTTAAACTAGACCCCAAGTTAAAGTTTTCTGAACACATTTCCACCATGGTAAATAAGGCCATGGGCGTGCTTGGTTTTATAAAAAGGTGGTCAAAGGAGTTTGACGATCCCTACATAACGAAGACTCTCTATATCTCGCCTGTTCGTCCGATTTTAGAGTACGGCTCTTGTGTATGGTGCCCCCAGTACAAGGTACACCAGGACCGTATAGAATCAGTCCAAAAAACTTTTTACTTTTTGCTCTGCGTGGCCTCAACTGGGATGCAGATGTGAGACTGCCATCTTACCCTCGTAGATTGCTTTTAATAAACCTTCCAAACTTAGTTAGTCGCAGAAAAATGCTTGGTGTGATTTTTATGCACAACCTGATCAAGGGTGACGTAGATAGCCCTGACTTGTTGAGCCGCATAAACTTTACGATTCCTGTTAGATCTACTAGAAACTTTACTCCTTTGTTCCTTCCACTTTGTAGATCAAATTATTCCTTGCATGAACCGTTTAGGGTCTTATGCTCGGACTATAATTCTCTCTACCTTATAATATCCACCACTAATTCCCTTCCTCTTCTTAAATCACTAATATTAACATACCTTTCCCGTAATTAGTACGATTTCTTAGCTATCTTTGCATGTTTAGCTCTTTAGTTGTGTTTAGCTCTAATTTTCCTCGAATATTAGTCTAACCTCTATCTTTCCTGCATGTTCGCGATCGGTTCGGTAACACGCGTCGCGCGTCATGCGGCAGCGCCCCCGGTCGGTTGGGTGGGAGGAGGGGCTGCGATTCTAGCCTGGGTTCCGCGCGTAACAGGCTTCGGCTTGGTGTCGCATGGGCCACTTGATGGTGCAGTCATTGTATATCAACGTCCAGACATGTAGATGAAAAATCATTTTACAATTTTAATCAAATATGTAGGTAACTTCATGGAAATAGTATAAACGAACTGCAAAAATAGACATAAGAACATGACCAGCGGTAATGGCTCCTCTCTTTTTCTGTTTTCAAAAATTGAGAGAGATAGTAGAGAGATCCCCTTCCCGCATAAACCAACAAATCAAATTGTCAATTTTGCGAACAGCTAAACAGAACTAGGAGCCAAAAGGCAGAGAGAGAGAGTATGCTGAAGTTATCGGTTCTGATACCAATTCCGGTGCTTACGTAAAATTACGTATAAAATATATTCCATAAGTTACATAAATCATAAGACACTCATTTCCGAGTCAACCGAAAAACGCAGAACCATGAAGAATAATTGTATCAACCAGAATGCGGAATGTGGATGATATCGTATTATTATTATAGCAAGAATAAAGACATCAATTCCTGTGGATAACCCCCTACCATGCGCTCCCGCCCTCCTCTCAAAAACATCTCTTTCCTGGAGCAGTAAGCAGGAAATAACGGCGAAATGTGGATTCGTTTGTGGAAAGATAGAGAGGAATATTTAGCGGACGGTGCGTTATGGAAAATGTGCAGCGTTATGTGGGAGCAATGGGAGCGTTGTATTACTTACGTAGGTCAACTGCAAATAAGCGAATCGTGTTGCCCATTTCATGCACCGGTATGAATCCTCTAATAAGGAGACTTGTTCTAACCTATGGACTATCTCTGACATTATCAAGAACTAAAATTTTTTATTTTAATACAAAACTGTTATACATAACTAAGAACACAAGCACGTATTTTCTAAGTTAGATTTAATCCATGGAATAAATTTGCTGACTCGTGTATAAACACCCGGATATCCTTCGCGACCACAGCCGACACCCCAGGAAACTATTCCGACAATAAAAAACTTAACTCCATTAGACAATAGCAGTGGTCCTCCACTATCGCCTTGACAGGAGTCCATGCTTGGTCTTCCGGCGCACAACATTGTTGAGGTAATTCGGGTACTTTTATATTTTTGATTTCTGCATTCTGTAACAGACATAATTGGAACTTTTACTTGATTAACAATGGAAGGCAATTCTCCTCCTTCAGAAGTTCGTCCCCAACCAACAACAGTACCAATACGACCTAAAAGTAAAGAATAAGTCCAATATTAATACGAGAGAGGCAAGCTTCTGCGGGAAAATAATGATATCAGATTGTAGGTAAGCAGTAAATTTTGGTTTAACTATGAAAAAATAAAAGAGGATTATCAGAACCTTTTTAGCTTCCCTTAATTATATTTACTAAGCATTTATTTATCCACAAACCTCTACACAAAAAATCACCAAATTTTAAGTATTTAACGAGAAGAACGTGTGTGTCGCTTCTGTCTCTACTTTTATACCCGTACTCACTCAGTCAGTATATAAATTTGTGAGCTTATGATTTATGTAGAATTTTAAAATATTTTATACTTTACATTTTTTTTTACTACATATTTGATCTCCATCTAAAATGTAAATGATACATCTAAAATGTAGATTATACATCTTCTCTTCTCCGCAAAGTTCGCGCAGCAGCGCCAGAGGAGGATTTCTTCATTCTGGCTATAATAATGATCTGATCTGTACCAGAGTTGGCAATCTGGTAGATATGGTCATTCTCTACGATACTGTTTTTATTACGCTTGTAGTTATATCGTATCTTTAAAATGGTGGATGCTACAGATTTTCGTTCTTTGTGAAGGCGGAAGGGGGCGTGGACAAATTTTGAAACAAACTTAATTCAGTGTGATAACTCATGAGTTCGGAAACAAAATTTGGTTGCTCTAGCTTTTATAGTCTCTGAGAACTAGGCGTCAAACAAGACGTACAGACGGACGGACGGACAGACAGACATGATATACTTTATGGGGTCGGAAACGTTTCCTTCTCTTCCTTACACACATTCACTTTTAACACAAATATAATATACCCCTTAACTCTTTTTGAGTACGGGTGTAAAAAGCGCTACCTCAGAAAAAAACTTTAAAAAAATTCCAGTGTTCAAAGATTCTTTAAAAAAAAAGTTTTGTTATAAAGCCTAGTACTCAGATTCGAAAAAACACCTCGCGAACTTTGAGTACGGGTATACAAATTATTTGGCATAAATACGCATATGGGCATTTCTCTGACGAGGTCCACCGAGACCAAAAAATTGAATGTCAATAAAAACACATTTACATATGATTCTGATGCGATATTATAGTCTAAATTGAACGAACGACAACTAATTCACCCAATGGACATATAATTTCATTAACTTTGATGTAAAAACCTATTCAAATAAGCTAAAATTAACTTTTTCATTATTTTTTGGCATTTTTTGTTTGGGCTTAGCTATGTTTTCTATTTCATATATCTCATATAAAAAAGTACATTCTTGAGAAAAGTTGTTCCCCATAATCTTTCTAACGTATTAGACTATTTAAAAAAAATACGAGAAAAATACTTCAACCACTGCTAACGGTATATTTTTAACTGTTATGAACCTAGGAATTTTTGTCCCGTGCGACATGTCCCGTGCGAATATGGTCGGTCATAATTCAATTTTAAAAAAACTACGAATCATATTTGCCATTTCAAAGAGACTTCAATGCACAATATGTATAGAAATTTGCATGAACATAGTGCCTCAACTTTCGCTGAAATATGAGTTTAAATTGATCGCCGCGAAACCCACTTCCATATTTGTCCCGTGCGAATGGCTCGGTCTTTTGACAAAATATCGAAAACGAATAGTGGCCAAAAATCGACCTTAGCACCACTTAAAGGGCTAATCAAGAGGTGTAAAGTTTAACATATTTTGAAAATCCGTCTTTCTACCATTTGCAAGGCGTACGACTGTCCCGTTCGACTTCAGAGGAATGCCCATATGCAAGTCTTCTGATGTTTCAGGTAATCATTTATTTGAGAATATTGTGAATGACCAATTTATTAAAGAAAAGAAACTGACAAAATTAATTAAAATTCAAGTAAGTAGCAACGATTTAGGGGTGGTGGATATCTCCATCGCATCGGTTGGTTGAAGAGAATTATTATGCGATTGGTTCTCGTACTTATTTGATTTGAATATTGGTCGAGTGGAGGACGCAAATTTTGTTGTTGTTTTCTTTTATAAGTGAAGTGCGGACCAGACCATTCATCAATTGCTATATTGGCCTGTTTATTTCGCAACAAGATCGGGCTTCTGCATTCCTAACGGCACTCAACCGATTAATTTTCACTCTTGCTTGACGACTTAGATGGATTTTAAGCCACGCTCATTTCATGGTTACTGCAAAAATCAGCAGGTTCGAATCAATCATATTAATTATCTTTATCGCTGGAAGCGGGTCAACTTTCGTTAGCAGATATTTGGACCCTCTGGACTGATTTAAGTTGCCATTTTTCAGAAGAAGGCGATATGAAAAAGCGAGCAACACAATGTTAGAGTGTACGACTTTAACTTGTCTCTTTTTAAATGAGCACGGGAAGAGAAACATCTAATAGGCGGAGGAACTGGCGTTCGCTGAGTAGCCAAGCATAAAATGGCTATTGGGATTAAAATTGGGATTTCTCGAAGAATGATGCACCCAAAATAATTCGTGGCTAAGCTGGCTGAATCAAGTAAATCTAACATTTTCGTGTCATCCCTAACAGCGTTTGAAAATGCTACGCTACTCCGTATTTCATTTTGCTCTCGCTCCCGCTCTCATTTGAACAGAGCCGTAGACGAACAACGAAAAAGTATTCGCTCTGCTCTGCTTGTAGTTTTTTCGCGTGATATGCTACAGACATAGCAAGAGTAGAAAATGAAATGATGTGCTCTGCGTAGCCGGAGCGGTAGCTGAAAATTGAGAGCGAGATGAGAGCAGAGCAAATTAAATTTTTTGTTACCAGATCGCATTGCGGCAGTTGGGCCCGCAACCTTCAAAAACGTATTTTTTTCATTTTTAAGGTTCGGTTAACGAATTTTAGCTCCAAAGTTTATCCATAGATTTTAATTCATTAAACGACGCCTAAATATACACAAAAAAACACAGGATATAATTTTTTTCGACTTTTCCTTAGTTTTTAAAGTCAAAGTTTCGTATAAAATACTGCACTACTACTGATTAATTTTGGCATTTTAATGCTTTATATTTCCCAGACGGTGAGCATAGCAATATTTGTATAGCTCTTGCTGCTCCGGAGTAGTAAATGCGAACGCTGATCCCTAATTTTAAAAATACAAGAAAATCGTTGCATATCCTCAAAACAATAAGAAATTATTTGGCGTGAGATTACTCATGCGTTCGTTCTTCCCTTTTTCTATCACCCAGTTTGACTTAGCAGTTAACGATGAGATTCGTATCCGGCGAGCTGTTTTTCGACTTCTTTGCACTCTAAGTAACTCGAAATTACCCTCCTCATACCTTTCCAATATACACTCTTTCTGATAGTTTATATTATTATATTAAATACGATGCTTAATATCATAATAAAATGAGTAATAAGTACCTGCAGGATCGTAATTGTATCGAGGAAGACAAACTGGCTTTATAATTTTTGAAAATGCAATTGGTTTTCTTAATCTCAATAGTGCAATATCATTATTGTACGTATCGGGATCAAAGCTCTTATGTTTTATTACAGATGTTACAGCACGTTGAATCGCCTGAGACTCAGAAGTAATTTCTTGATCGTGATCTCCAAATATTATTCTTATTTTTGATCTTTTCAATTTTTTAACGCAATGAGCTGCTGATAAAACGTAATCCTTAGTTAATAACGATCCACCGCAATGAAATTTTCCATCGTAAATAATTCGTGCCATCCATGGATATTGGTTTACACCTGTTGGTTTTCCGCCAACAATTCTTATTTCTTCATTTGAAAAGCCACAATCTAAAACGGTAACGGAAATTTTAATCTCAGGAGACTTATAAAATAATAATATTTAATACTTAATGAAGTTTTTAATGGAATTCTAAAGGAGCTCGTGCGGTTTTAAAAGTTTTTTTACTTTTATTCAATACATTAAAATCTGAAAAAAAAACACTAACTTATAAATTATAGACTTCAAAAAAGTAAATTACTTTAAATCAGCTGAGAGTCCCTTGTTGCCATTGCGACAACGAACTGCATTACGTGTGATCGGCTTTTAAGCTTCCATGCGTACCGTGCGTTAAAAATGAAATAAAATCATGTATGAGATAGATGAGAAGTGGGTTTAATAAGTACATCGGTTGTTTCCGACAGCTATACGATCCGCTCCTGCATTCTGCAAGTAATACTCTTAGCTTAAGCCACTAATTGAATAATTAACTAATTCACGTGCAGTCTTCTCACGAATGAAATATTCAAGCTCAACACGAACAAACGATCTGAGCAAACTATCACCTGTAGAACGTCTCGATTAATAAAGCCATGTCTACCTGCAGGGCTATAGCCACCAGACCCTTAAACTGGAACAAGTTGCGCACCACGGGGATCCAAGTTTAAGTGGTAGCACAATGGGCCTTTGACAGGCCAAGGTGAGTTGGCCGAAAATTTGTCTCTCTTTCCTGCGACCGCGAGGTTAAGTGAGATAAAGGCGGCTGTCATGCTCATTGGACACAACCTAACCTAGTTCTTTTCCTTCAACTTCCTACTAAATTCTAACAGAATTTCAAATTTGTTGTCACCCGAAATATGTTTCGTTGGGTTTTTAAAGTTTTCTCAAATGATTAAAAAACGCAACCATTTTAATGGAAAGGTCTACCAAGACAAACATTTACAAAATGATCCAAATAATATTTTCTAAATTTATTGACACGGAACTACATAATTTAGCAAATTAACATATAATTTCATTAACTCTGATGTGAAAATCTATTCAAATCAGCAGACGTTTCCATTTTTGGTATTTATATGTTTAATGTTTTTTTATTATTGCCTCCAATAACCGCCTCTATTCCTAAAAATTGCTTAGCTTTATACAAATATGCAAGTATTTGTTTTGTTCCCATTATGATATTTTTCATACAGTTACTGAAGACTACTTACCACAGTCGCAATTTTTAAGGCTTGAATTTTCAGTATACTCAACATCATCTTCTGTGTCAAGTCCAAAAGCATTTGATACCCCAGAACTTATTCGAAAAATAGTATCAAATAGAAATTTACTGGTTCTTTTATGAATTATGCTTTTAGTTGAAGATTCATTGAAATCATTATACTTTTCCGAACAAATGATGTTGGCATAACTTAACATAGTCAACATCCAAAATAATAAAATATACTTTAAATTCATGTTCACGAATCAGTTGTCATTGTTATAAAGGGCTATTAGGGTTTTATAGTGATCTACATTTATACATAAAAAATTAATATTTACATATATGTGTACCACTATATATGTACATATGTATGTATACGTTATTATATGTATGTCTAGATGGACATGTGTATGCATTAATATGTTTCGTGTATACATATATGTATGTGTAATAACAATATATATCTTATAAATATGTCTGTAACTAGTTCATGTAAAATAAAATATATACTAATTTTTTTAACCTACATATACATATATGTAAATGCTCTTTGTATGTAGCGTACAAATTGTTTAGCTTCAATACAAAACTTGAGAATTGGAGAACTACATATTCATATTTAAAAATTGTTTGCTAAAGTCACTTACAATCAATTTAATAATTAATGTAGACAGTAAAAGGTCAAATACTTGGTCATAATAATCGAGGAAAAGAAAAATAAATTTCATTGTTGTCTACAGTATTTTCTAGTGAGACAACATTTTTACACACAATATTCCGTTCCCGTCATACTTCAGGTTCCATCCCGTCTTCCATTCCCGCAGTTTCCAAATTCCCGTTCATCTTCAGGTTATCACCTCCCGCTACGCCTCTATATTCTTACTCCGTTTACCTCTCGTACGGATTGGGGTTGTCACGCCGCAACCCCGTTATGTTAGAAGAGCACAGCTACAGTGACGCGTGTGACGTAGATAATGAACGACCGAACACCTGGTATGATATTAGCGAACATTTCCCCGCAGCAACTGAAAATGAATTTCTTCATTCTGGGTGTTATAATAATCCAATCTGATCCAGATTCGGCAATCTTGTAGACACGGTAATTTTTTATGAATCTTTTTGTGAGGCGGAGAAAAATTTGGAAATACACTTGTAACAGCGTCACTTCACAGAAGTCTGGTTACAAAATTTTGTTGCTCTAGCTCCAAGGCCGGTTTTAGGGCAGGGCGAGCGGGGCGGTCGCCCTGGGCGCAAAATTTTAGGTGACGCCAAATTCCCAAGAGAAATTTATTGAAAATATATGTATACTAGTATAGCTCGATGGAGTGCGGAATATTTCGTTTATATTTCGCAACTTGGGCAATGTACGTTTTTTCAAAATACTAAGCTATTCCTTATTTTAACCATTTTAACCGCATATAGTTCTCTAGCTCTGACTGCAGGCATTTCCCATAAGGCCATCTTTATTTTTCCAGCTAGTCAGCTAGTAAATTCTAATGTCATTTGGCTATTAACAAAATGGTTGATTTTTGATGAAATTATGCTATTTGAATTCATAAATACTTACTGCTGCCACATACTTACAATCGCACTTACTTGCCAGAACATGTTGCTATCGGAAAGCGAAGTTTTTAAAATTTTAACTTTTTAATCGTTCTAAGATATAGTGTGTCACAATATAGATTAAACACTTCGGCTATATAACGAGTATATATTAAAAATGAGATTGCTTCTCAGCTTGACTTATCAAAGACTATAGTCAAATAAAATTTACAAAAATCAACAATTTTGCTGCGTAGGAATTACTTTGCTCATCACAAAAAATACAAAAACACATCTACTTGACCACTTGCCTCCCATGAAATGTCTTTATCAGGTGGGTACTCAAGGAGGATACCACCGTCAGTACCTCCGACAACGTGAGTTTGTTATCTGCCCTCGGGACCTCCGGTAGCTCCAGTTCGACCTCTGCTTTGTTTCCCTTGGAGTCGAACTTGAGAGGAGCTAGCGTGTCTTTTTGAACCGCAGTCCACTCCTCCTTACTTTCTGACGAAAAGTTCTAGCGACTCCTCATTTAGGACGAGGATTACCTCTGCTGTGTGACATCTCCCAGCTTGGCCACCTTGATGCCCCTGTCTAGAGCACTCATTGGGACCTATACACCGCCTATATTCGCCTATATACCGTGGAACGAGGATCAGAGGATAATAACAAAACAGCTGAGAAGCAGATTTAGATAAACACCAAATAGACAACAGCATAGAAGCAGTAACATCAGAAAAGAAGAGGAACAGCAGTCAGTCGTAGTCAGGAGAATTGGCGTAGTCCGTTGGAGTTTCTGCAGTAATCAGTCAAGATCGATCCGTAGCGCTTAAATCAATTTTTCTTATACTTTGACAGTCTAGAGCGGTTCCTCATATATTAAAAATTAAAAATTTGTAAATCTCAAATTTGGTCCAAAAATGTGTGTTTGAACGCCTATTTAATTTTATTTCTTCGCAACGCGTGCACCGAGTTGATTGCGGTTTTTTTTTAAATGATAGCCAGAGTATGTGGCTTTGTTTCTTTACAAAAGTTTTTACTTTTCTATAAATAGGTTCTTCAAAAACTAAAAATTAATTTTTTTTAAAATCTGTTTTTTGAAAAAATTGCATCTTGTGTAAGTATACCTGTGTGGTTTTTAATGTTAAATGTTGAGACGATTTAATTTGGGCCGGCGAACGCGAAATGCGTCACAAGTTGTGGCTTCGAGGAGCCGTGAAAGTAGCCCTGAATTGGGAAGCCCACCACAACAATTGAACACATTACTTAATGGATTGACACCTGAGTCTAATCATTTTTGGAACGGTGTACGAAAGTATAATTCGAGTTTTCAGATGACATCTTTGGCGCCACAAATAATATAAGAGACAACTTCATGCCAACGTTCAAAGTAATTAATAGTTTTCTTTATACAAATTAAACGTTTATTCTCATTCTTATTTTATTCAGATTCAAGGTCAAATATACCATCGAGCTGGCTCTTTGTTACCTTTCGACAACGCAGACCAACTTGAACGTGTATCCGAGACTCATCGCTGTTATGATGCACTACAATATCCCATATTGTTTTGGAGCGGCTAAGATGGCTAATATTTCAACATTAAAATGATAAATCCAGTTAACTGTAAATTGATGAATAATTTATTTGTCAGATTATGGGGAATCTTCCAGCAGACAGGGAGGGTCGTACGTTCCTCATTTGCGGGGTAGACTTTTGTGGTCCCATCAACGTCTCGCTTCGGATTCGAGGTCGTCAGCCGCTCAAAATGTACATCGCGGTATTTGTGAGTTTCAGCTCAAAGGCCGTCCATTTGAAGCTTGACTCAGACCTGTCGACTAATTGTTTTCTTTTGTCTTTCAAAAGCTTCATCGCAAGACGTGGCGTTCCGCTGAGGATGTATTCCGACAACGGGACAAATTTCGTCGGAGCTCGGAACGTCAGGAAGCGTTCGAGGAGTAGCAGTCCAGCCTGAGGACGTTCGCGGCGGAGCAAGGGATGGAGGGGATGAACATCCCGCCGCAAGCACCGCACTTCTGCGGTTTACGGGAGGCGGCCGTCAAGTCAGCGAAGCTCCTGATCGTGCGGCAGATCGCGGACGCCGCGCTCACGGAGAGCGAGGTGAGGACGGTGTTGGCGGAGGCAATCATGAACTCCACGCCGCTCACTCCACCCAGCACGGATCAAAACGACGGAGAGGTGCTGACGCCCGGCCACTTCTTAATCGGCCAGGCCCTTCGCTCGCTGCCGCAAGGGTGCGAGCCAGACGGACGGAGCAGCGGTACCATCTTTACCAAGAGGTGGCAGCTCAAACGGCGGTTCTGGCAGGCTTGGTCGAAGGACTACGTCCACAACTTGCAAGGACGCAGCAAATGGTGAACCCCAAAGGCCAACATCGAGGTCCGCGCCATGATGGTAGTCCACGACGACCATACGCCGCCGCAGCGGTGGATCGCCGGCAGGATCAGCAGCGTCGTCGTGGGAGCTGACGCCAAGGTCAGGGTGGCCGAGGAGCGGACAGGAGGGGGCGTTATTAGACGCCCACAAGCTGGCCCTTTTGCCGATGGTTTGAAGCCCGACGTGCGGTCGTTCAAGGCGGCCGGCATGTCGCTACAGCATAGGGTAGCCAATAATTAATATTCGTTAATAGTTAATAAGCAGAAAATAGTGAAGTTTATATACAATGTAATGTAGTTAGTAAGTGATACTTACGTTATGAAGTCCCGCCGCTGTATCAGAAGCCAAGCAACATGTAACTACACGCCCGTAGCCTAGCCGACAAAGCTATGCGTGGGAATAAAGCACTCGTAAAACTGACTTTGTTTGGCACGGTTCACTTCTGTGATAGACTTTTTATCGCCGCCTCAGCTCTGGTCCGTCCCCTTAATCACCGCGTCTCAAGCCTAAGTAAAGGCATCTGCAATAAATTGTATTATAGTTTCGGAAATTCTACAGCCAGCCATGAATAAATTTCTGAGTGAGCGATATTTGTCACTCGAAGCGATGGAGAACGCAAATACATACATGCAGGTGCTCTCCCGGCACGATAAGAGGGAGAAACACTCAAAAAAGGTCAACTCCTTTGAGGCAAAGGTCAGCGGCTAAACGCTAACATGCAACCTTTGCTCGAAGGAAACCCATCCTGTGCGTCAATGTGCACGCTTTCTCAAAATGACTGCTTATGTAAGATGGATAGATAGAAGACTCCAGCGCAGCGAAGAAATTAGGTATCCGGTGGCAAGCGGATAGTGATGAATTCTATTTTAAACCATCCGAAATTCTGTTTGTAGCGCTCTCAGTTATAAGCTGTTCTTGCAACCCCCCTCTCTCATCACAGTTTTTTCCGTTTTCGCTTTAAGCATTGCTGATCGTGGGCTTTAAACAGCAATATGATCGGCTCTTGGCCATGGACACTCAGTTCAGAAGTTTGCAGATGCTGGCTGAGTCTCCGAGGCGTAAGAAGGCTACTCTGCGGGACTTGCAAGTGCCGACTGCCTCCGGAATCCGAAAAACTTATTACGACTACTCCGTCAGTGCAGCAGTTGATCACGTTTGTCACTCCAAGGGCAACGATCGCTACTGGTGAAGCAGATTCGGGACCCGAATGCATCACTTCGGAGAGTTTGCAGGTAGATATGTCTGTAGTGTCCGTGTCCGTCCAGTCCGCACCCAACTCCTTAACTATCCCATCAGTCTCGCTCCCACCAGCTAATAGACGTCCCGGACCACCGGATATTGCCATCACAGGTCCCAGACGTGTGGTTCCAACAACGCTGGTGGGAGTCCCACCAAAGCAGCAAATTTTTGTATCACGGCTTGCCCCTGACCTTACATCTAACGATGTAACTGCTTTTATTCAAAGCAAAATAAAAGCCGATGGCTTAAAGGTGTAGAAGTTTAATTTCTCTTATGCCAGGGAGATAGCATCCTTCAAAATGGGCGTCTCCCCGACTCATTTCGCCACCATTTGCTCTGCCAACTTTTAGCCGGAGCATTTGGTGGTGAAAGAATACAAGGCTAAGAAGAAAACCAGGCTCTTCCTAGTAGTCAGACCAGTGCTCCATCTTCCCGCTCTACTTCAACCCATCCAAAAAACTAACTTCCTCTCTTTTAGTTACTTACCAGAATGCTAGAGGCTTGCGTAGTAAGTCTCGCTTTCTCGTCCCACGTTATTGTGTTTACCGAGACCTTGTTAACCTTAGTTCCGAAGTTTTGGCAGGTCGGTACACAATCTTTAGAAATTACCGTTCGTCTCGACGTGGAGGAGGGCTCCTCATTGCAATGGAATCAAACTTTACGTCGGAACATTTCATAGTCTAGGATCAACAAGATTTGGAATTCCTGTGCCTAAAACTGATTCTCCCAGGCTTTTCCATTTTCATTACTTGCTCGTATATTCCACCTTCCTCAGATATCTTAATATACGAGCATTATCTGTCCGCTTTAAAAACTGTTTCGACCTTGCTATCATATAAAGACCATATGATAGTTCTTGATGATTTCAATTTGCCAGGTACTGTTTGGTTTTCGGTTGACGAGTCTAATAACCTTGTGCCCATGTCACGACATGACTTTATCGACGGCTTGTTGGACCTATCCCTGTCTCAAGTCAACCATGTGAAAAATTCCTTAGGTCGATTGCTTGACCTGTGCTTTGCCTCGGATCCGACCATAGCGTTGCTAACCCAAGCCCTTCCGCTCACTATACCTAAAGACTCCTACCATCCTACATTCGAAGTGTCGGTCGATATTAGGCCTACTGTATTGAATCGAACGGGTAGGCTATATGAACGTGTCCTTTGCTTTCGTAAAGCCGAGTTTACGAAGCTTATTAACCTCATGAAAGATTTTGATTGGTCCGTTCTGTACTTGTGCACTGACGTTATGAAAGGCACAAACATATTTTACAATGTACTTGACACACTTTTTGATTCTTGTGTCCCACTTTCTTGTCCGGTTAGATCTGGGAAGCCTCCTTGATTACAAAAGAGTTATCCAGTCTAAGAAAACTTAAAATCAAGACTTTATAAAATATTTCAAGCAGTTGGTTCTCCGACTTCTCTCTCTCGAACTGTATTATCTCTGTCAAATTTTTCCGTTCTTAACGCTCAATAGCCGCCTAAACTTTACGATTCCTGTTAGATCTACTAGAAACTTTATTCCTTTGTTCCTTCCACTTTGTAGATAAAATTTTTCCTTGCGTGAACCGTTTAGGGTCTTATGCTTGGAATATAATTCTCTCTACCTTATAATATTCACCACTAATTCCCTTCCTCTTCTTAAATCACTAATATTAACAGCGCCCCCCGGTCGGTTGGCTGGTGGAGGGCCGAGTTTTTAGCCTGGGTTCCATGCGTAACAGGCTTCGGCTAGGTGTCGCATGGGCCACTTGATTGGATATCAACGTCCAGACATAGCCTTAAGTTCCTCTTGCACCAAAAGAGCAAAGACGAGAGCTTGCCACGCTTGGAACTGTGCGGGCCTGTTGTCCTCGCTGAGCTGTCCTTGTTTCTCCTTCTTCAACTGTCCCTTGATAGCTACGAGCGCTTTTATTGGACAGACTCCACAATTGTGCTAGCCTGGCTTGACAAACCCCCATGTAATTGGACGACATTTGTAGCTAGCAGAGTGACAAAGATCACACAGTCCATCAGCCTGGGAACGTGGTCGCACGTAATATTGGAGCACAACCCTGCTGACATAGCTATCAGAGGGGTTTCATCCCAAGATTTGGCTAGCAGAGATCTATGGTGGCACGGGCCAGAATGGTTTCAATTGAACCAAGACCAATGGCCCATCCCATCTCCACCTCTGCACGAGACGAAGTTGGAGCAACGCACTGTGAATCCAGTATTATCGGCCGCTTCTCAGAATTCAAAAAGGCCATGAGGGTCCTATCTTTTTTTTCCGTTTTATTAAGCGTTGTCAGAAGCCAGACACTCGATTTCCAGTCCAGCTCAGTAGCGACGACCTATCCAGGACAAAAGAGCGGATGGTCATCTGTACTCAACGCGCAGACAATGCAAAGGAATTCCAGCGTTTGCTAGACAAGCAGCCAATTCCAGAGTCTAACGGCATCAGTAACTTAAATCCATTCATCGACCAAAAAGGGGTCATCCGAGCATGCGGTCGTGTGAGAATTTCCGAGTCATTAAAAGCACCCGATCATTCTCCCTTATTCCTCGTTCGCTTAATGGTACCGCGGACAGTGGAAACGTCGACCACGCGGACCATGCCATCGAGACCTGGATATGTTCGCTCAATTCTTCTAAGGCGCCATTCATTGAATGGTAGGCCGTCTTTTCCCTTTTGACAACCATATCGCCTGCTTGGAGGTTTCGCGTTGGGAGTTGCCACTTGTTTCTTTTGTGTAAATCTTCCTTCCAACGGAAAAAGAACTCCTGGTTTTGAGCCTTAAGACGCTGCCATCTGTTAATGATTGACCCTGCGTCCTCTTTTATTTCTGGCTCTGCAATAAAATCAGAGGGCCGCTTCTATTTTGGAGGGTCGGCAACTCTTCAAAGGTGTACTTCCATGCCGACGTGGACTTGTAGAAAAGTGTCTTGAAACTCTTCACTCCCGTTTCCCACAAGCCATCCATGTGAGGTGCGCTTGGAGGATTGAAACGCCTCGTGAGGGGCTGTTGGGGATATGCCACAAACCGGTGAAAGGCGGCGAGGAACCTTTCGGTTGTGAGATATGAGGTTGCCTCCAGATGGATCGCCTTCGTGCTGAAGCACACGAAGACATACACATATCTATTGGTGACACAGCACGCTCGACCTGTGTATGTCTTGATTTTGATTGGTCCAGCAAATTCAACACCCGTTCGAATAAATAGACAAGAGAACGTAGTCCTCTCCTCGGGCAAGTCTCCCATCAGCTTGGTTTGTAATTTTCGTCGATGGATCACACATACTCGACAGGAATTAAGAGTCGTCTTCACTAAGGTCCGCACTTTCGCGACCCAATATTTGGACCGGATGAGTCGCATCATAAGTTGGTTTCCACCATGTAGGGAGATTGGATACTGGGACGTGGACAGTATTATCTATAGGAAGAAGAATGAGTTTTGCTATTGGCCGCTTAACGGTACCGCGGACAGTGGAAACGTCGACATAACGTCGACCACGCGGACCATGCCATCGAGACCTGAATATGTTCGCTAAATTCTTCTAAGGCGCCATTCATAGAATGGTATGCCGTCTTTTCCCTTATGACAACCATATCGCCTGCTTGGAGGTTTCGCGTTGGGAGTTGCCACTTGTTTATTTTCCACTGTCCGCGGTACCATTAAGCGGCCAATAGCAAAGCTCATTCTGCTTCCTATAGATAGTACTGTCCACGTCAAAGTATCCACCTAACCAATATGTTGATGTTGTTTTGTGCATATGATCCATCCATTAATATTCCACTTTTTTTTTTCCAAGCATGACACCTCGCCGTCATCCAGTAAAGCGCAACCAGAGGAGTCCACGCGGTAAGAAAGTATCAACGCTTTCTCCACTTGAATGCGGAAAAGCGCTTACGGGGAGTGCTCATAAAAACGTACTGCCCTGGCTCACCAGCACTCCGCGCGTTCGAGCCGAAGCGGCGCCACATGCCGGGTGTTTGGAAAAAACACTCCTTCAATTGGGTGTCTCGCGCCAGATTTCACGTCCGAAGTCACGCTCACCTCCATCGAGGGCACGCTCCACAGCAGCGAGATCGACTTCCCGATCCGCTGCTCCTCCGACGACACTGGCATCGCTCCTACAATCTAGGAGCACCAGCATCCTTCCAACGGCATGGGTCGTGATCGACACAGACCTTCGAGGCTGGTGCACTCATCGATCCGTGCACCCCAACCAGTCGCATCGACGCATCATTGGCACAGGCCTTTGGGCTCTCCGTCACTCGCGTTGGTGCGGATGGTGCTTGTACCGCCTTCATCCAATCAAGGACAAGGAACGATGTCAGGCTGGAAGTTTTGCTGACGGTGCAACCCCAACTTCAGATACAGACACCGGCAAGACTATTGGGCGACCACGTCAAGGACCATTTTGCGAATATGGACTTGGCGTATGAAAATTTGTATCAGCCGAGCACAGTGTCGTTGAGCACTGAAGGCTTCCCGGTAGCACAAAACACGGTGTTTTTGGATGCACCCTCTCCGGAACATGCAGCACCACATAATTCAGCTATACAGGCTCTGCCCCCATTCCTGGGCAACCCTTTTTTTTGTTGCAATTGTATTGCAAGGGGGGGAGGATGTTTATGCCGAAAAGCATGCACCATGCGCCTAGTCAACATGAAGCAACTGCAACATCCAACTCCAAAGCTGAAGGGTAATGTTGCTGAGCGGCGACTTCCGAGCACAAACATTAGAGTTAAGCTTGCCATGTAAAATTAGTTTTACGAATAAACTGAAGAACTAAAGACATACGCATTTTTTCCTTTGCAATACTGACCAGAGAAGATCCCCAGCGACGCCACAACCACGAAAAAAAAAGGAATTTCAGGAAACTGACTGGCAGGAACTCCCAATACAAACAGTCTTGTATATTGCCTATTTAAAGTTGAATTATGAACACAACAACTGAATAACCCTCGCATTATAGACAAGCTTAGTTTGTTACTCTCTCACATTTGCAATATCATAAACTCACCACATCAGAGTCTCGCGTATACTCAGTGCATATACTCAAACGCACCCATCGACTTGTCTTTTGTACTGATGATCTTGCAGTTCTTCGCTAATCGGTTTTAATTCGGTTAATCAAATTTTGTACAACCCCACCGTTGAATGATCATGATGAAAACGCTCCTTGTTCAGACACACGTTTAATACCGTTTAATAATAATGTGGTACCGGTGCCGAATCGCCGCTTTTAATCACCCGGTAGTGTGCGCGTCTGTTTCTGTGGACCGCCCACACGTCTTAGGCCTATTATTTGATTTTGAACATATGTACATAGGTATATTTGTGAAGCTAGGCGTCACAAGCGTAAGCACAAAGTCCGCACGAGAAGAAAGAAATGGAGAGAGACAGATGAAGCTGGCAGTGATAAGAGGATAGCCAAAGTGCAAGAACTAAAATTTCTCTGTATGTTTCCTCCATCTCATATGACAAATCCAGGCAAATTGGCCGATATGCGCATCTTCTTTGTGCCTCCTACCGAAATCGTCCCCTCATCGCCCAACATATCAATCGTTTGCGAATAGAGATACCAAAGGACAGAAAGCACCCAGAAGTTCTCGGTTCCCATACCAATTCCGGCGCTCTCGTACGCATAAAATAAGTTGTATAGGTTAAATATCATAAGATTTCATACATATGCATGTGTGTACATATATGTACATATGTATTCTGACTGAAGCCCGGAATTGTACCAACTTTTTTATTATATTACCCACTAGTATTCTTAACAAAATACATTTTCTTGAACATATCTGTATACTTGTATTAATATTCATGTACATAATTAAAATCGATGTACTTTTTAGTGCAAATTTTTAGTTCTCCAGTCGTACAAGTCATCCACACGGCATTCTTCGTCACTTGAACTTGAATCAGAAATTACTGCCGCTTTCTTGATGATTTTGCGCTCTTTATTAATGAGACTATTTTTCTGATCATTTATTTTTATAAATCGTTTCCAGTTGTCAATCTGTTCATCTATTTCTTTTAGTTGTCTTTTAATATTAATATTTTCTTGTTCTTCAGCCACAATAGTACTAGAAACGGTAGCAGCCATTTTAATTTCTCGCTGAAAGCGTATCCATTCTTCATCTTCGTTTGGATCAGCTTGGTGAAACTTATTTGACTTCTCTGAATCAAAAAATTTACCAGGTAATGTTTCAGTTACCTTATAATCAGAACTTTCATTTTTTCGTGCAGTCTTATCTTGGTATGTGCCCCAACTTGTGCTGGAAAGTGACTGCTGAGATAATTTGTTAGCGGTAACATCCAATATTTTAGTCTTATTTTTCTTGGTTAAATCCACATTTAATTTATGTTGTTTTGAGTTAACGTGCACCTTCCAGACACCTGATTTGATAACAATCTGGCATATTATGCATGTTAAGATTCCTGAGGCGTCGTATGTATTATTTTTTAGTTAAGAAAACCAAAAAAAGTATATCTTGAGAATTTAAATCAGCCTACCATAATATTAAACAGTCAACTCATCTCAGCTCAGCTTACAATAAATTGAAACCATATTTACTAGTACCTCAGCTGTGAACCTATCTATACAATACAATTCTATATACAATTTCAAGTAAACTTTACTTCTGGTAAACCATTTCATGGTATAGGTAGGCTGATATTTAGGTTTCTGCCCTAACTATGAAAATTTAATTTAACTTATATGAAAATCTATGTATGTATCCCAATAGGTCCTAATTGACCTAGGCCAGAAACTTAAATAGCAGCCCCTACTATATTTCGCTTTTAGTATAGTTAATTTATAGTTTTTCTGCACATTTTCGGACCATGGTTCAGTGGATTAATGTAAAGTTTGGCCAAATCCAAAATTCAGCTGAAACTAGTCCTAGTCATGTAAATAGATAAACAAATCTTGGATATTTTTTGCAATTATTACTGATCGTTGTGCCGAAACTAAATTAGATCACTGAATTCCTAGTCCGAACCAACGCGAACAATCTTAAAAAAAGGGTTTTTAAATTTGTTGTATAATTCTTTAATAACTTATGTAAACCTCCCTCCCATCATGGTCTGCAATGAAAAAAGTCATCAAATTAGTCGTTCTAATAGTACGGACTTATGTAGGTACATATATTTGTGTATTTTGGTAAAGGATATTTTGCCAGCGGTGAATTCACTTTGCCAAGAGGTTTCAATAAAACGCCTAGTTTTTTCTTGGTCCTGTTACTAAGCATGTTATTCATGTTTTTCAACTTATTGGTTTTATTAATTTCAAAACTATTGACCAATTGAATTCATTTAGATGTTCTATTAAAACAGATGTTAAAAATATCGATCCCACTATCGAAGCCACTATCGATACTATTTATGGTCGTGGTACACACAGCACTTCAATTTGATGTTTTTGTGTTTTTATAATATACTGGTCGTATACCCTCTGCACACCGAGCCCATCCCGGAGGAACGGTGGGAATTTTTGAAATATGTGAAACTCCGATTCACACTGCGACCATCCACCATCCCCCATCCATGAGAAACAGCTGATGCTCATAATAGCGTGCGGAAATTTGTTTACGTCCTTAATTAAAATGAATATTAATAATATTGCAATGGTTGTAAATGTGATTCAACAGCAAAACATATTCTTGACCAAACTAATCATGTTGCTGCACATGGATGATGATGATGTGGACAAGTTTGACGAGGAGAATGGATATTTGTTTTGAAAAAACTGAAGCGTGGTCATTTGTGACTGCTTCTGCAAAATCCAATCAATGTTTTAAGTACAAATGTATATGATAGGACTTTTTAGAAGCGGTTCGGGACATTTCGGGAGAAAGATGTAGCCGAAAACATAGATATGCTATTTAAAGAAAATTGTATATCGCCATAGCATTGTATACTTTGGGCTGTTTTTCTGAGTACAGAACAGTCGGAGGGATGTTAGCCAACAGCGTGTGCAATTTCCTGCATGAGTTTTGCAAAACAAATTCAACGCGTTGACGTACACACACAGGCACAGAAAGGCACTCACACAATTACTGATTTCCACCCCGGGGGCAAAGCAAAAAAACCGACAATTTTGTGTATTGCCTTCTCGTTCTCTCTACCTGAAAATCAAGTGGAGAGTAAAAGAGAGAAAAAACTGAACTGTTCGGATCTGACACAGTAAAAATTATGAATCATGTTTCGTTCGGTCCATTTTGGGGGTGCGATTCGAATCACTGAGAAAGCCGAATCGCTGATTCAATTCGATCGGACTAAGCGAATGCCGAATCACTGCGAATCGATTCATTTGCCCGTTCATGCAGGGCTCTAAAACATATGTATACATGTTATGTATTTATATTTTTTAGAAAGGGATATTATGTATGTTATACATATAAAACATGTAAAACCATCTATAAAATACAGACGATTCGGAAGAACTTTAGTTTTTCTTATATTGATTGTGATTATTTGACAGAAAGCCTACAAAACTATCTAATAGTCTTTTCACACTGGGGACCATACACCATCCATTTCGGGGATGGTCCGTTATGTTACTAATGCGCAACCATGAGTAATAGACATTCACAGCGAAAAATCGGAAGTCACGACGAAAATCTAAATAATGACAGACAGGAAAATGGTAAACAACAAAAACAAAACATCTGATATGTGAAAATTGTGTAAGGCACAAAAACTCGGAAGTGAGATAGTTTGTGGACTATCCTCTGGGAGTTCATTTATGATGAGTGTTTTGCAAAACTCATGCAGGAAATTGCACACGCTGTTGGCTAGCAGCCTTTCGACTATTCTGTACTCAGAAAAATAACCCAAAGTTTACAATGCTATGGCGAGATGAAATTTTCTTTAAAAAGCGAATCGTTGCTTTCGGCTACATCTTTCTCCCGAAATGTCCCGAACCGCTTCTAAAAAGTCCTATCATATACATTTGTACTTAAAACATTGATTGGATTTTGCAGAAGCAGTCACAAATGACCACGCTTCAGTTTTTTCAAAACAAATATCCATTTTAATATCTCCTCCTCGTCAATGTTGTCATCATCATCCATGTCCACCAACATGTTTTGCTGCTGAGTCACATGCTCAACCATTGCAATATTATTTATATTCATATCCTTTATATATAAAAGAAAGTCGTGTTAGTTACACTATTTCTAACTCAGGAACGGCTGTACAGAAATGGCTGAAAATTGGTGGATAGGTAGCTTAGAGCCAGGAGACCAGAATAGGATACTGTAAACGTCAGTCACTATAAAACGTGGAATAATAAAAAAGAATCACACTTGGAATAACAAAACGAAAATGACAGCTATGTAATGGACGTATGGATTACAAATTTAATTTTTGTAAGAAATCAATATTAAAAAAGTAAAGTGAACTATAAAAAGCGGTATAACAAAAACGCATAAGACTTGGAATAACAAAACGCATCTCGAACAACTAAAAATTTTGTCGGTGTATGAATGGTTGAAAATTTGAATTTTGAAATACATTTTTAAGTGAGTTGAAGTGCATTTTAATTAACATTGCCGCGACCAAGACGATTAAATATTTCCCGACAAAGTCGTTATGCAAAAAGGATACGAAACACTGCAAATGAAAAGAATGAAGAAGAACAACAAATTGCACGTGATCAGCGAGGCGTTAGTGTGACTCGACTTCGTGCTTCTCAATCATATTGCGTCGATGTTTATAAATTATAAAGTCAATAAGAGTTCAATAAATTATTTTACACTCAAGCAGGCTCCGGCTTTTACTTTCACTAAAAAATGTGATTTACTTCTCAAAACGAAAAGTTAGGCGTTCCCGCACACGTGAAATGCATGACTTTTACGTTTTGAAAACGCCAACAAATTCCTCGCCGAAATGAAAAGTAAACGTCTTCTCATACAACTAAACAAATCTTAATTGCAAAAGGAAAAATAGATGACTTCTTGATGTATTGACATGAATTTGACACCATTAACTGGGAAATTGAGCTTGTGCCCTTTTTATATATAATTTTTTGTTTAAGCCAACCTCAAAATTTAATCTGTAAAATTGGTCAAGGCGTAAACCAAAAAGTGAATTGCTCCGAACAGCTGTGGCAGCCCGATTTGGCTGTCGATAAGGTTCTGTTAAATATAACAGAGCCCTTTTTGTATGAGCCAGCCCTAACGCGTGGGTTTAACAGCAGTAAATTTCGCGCTTAACAGTACAAAGTGTTAACGAATTCATAAAAGTGGATTCCAGAGCGCGTCGAAATGAAAAGTCATACTTTTTGCTGAAAAGTAAAACGCAAAGTGAATGTGAAAACCGGAGCCTGCCTGACTGAAACAATTTTTCACTTTGAGTGCTCTTATCCCCTTATTCTCTTGAAAATTTTATTCTCTAAAGATTTCTATTAGATGTGTACATTTATTTTGTTCAAAGCGTTCATAAAATATTTTTGACTTTTGTCACATCTGTTCGGCTGAGTCCCCACTGTGAATGCACACAATACAAACAAATAACAACTTTAAAACAAAACTCGAGTCGAGCATCAATGTGCTGACTCATGCCCAATCAAAGTAGTTGTTTTTGCATTCTTCCGACCTATTCCCGTCGTCAAAGACGACGTCTTATTCTTTCGCTCGACTCGACGCGGGCCAAGGTATTGACGAAGTCGAAAGCAGGGCAAAGGCAAGCATAAAGGAGAATGGAAGAAATACCCCGCGCCCCCGTACCAGGAAGCGGCAAGCAAAAATTGAACGAGCATTCGCTCCTCATTCAGCATCTTGTATAGTCTTTGATGTTAGTGTCTGAGCTCTAGTTTTCATGTGCAATTTGTGGTACATATGTGCCCTAGTGGAACCAGAGTATTCATTCAATTGGCATGGTTAATCGAAAATACAACCCTCTTAATATAAAGTACATACAGACATCTGGAAATAAAGAAAAAATACAATATTTTATGTGTGTTGACAACTTAAGAATCACCTAGTTCAAAACGTTTATTTTAGAATAGAGTACTATTCTATACTGGTAGTCATGGGCAGTATTGAAAAGGCATGCATATCAGGGTTTCTTTGCCGACTATGTTCCGAAATGCACAGAACTGTAATTCATATTTATAGTGACCATGGGCAACGTCTATGTCTTGTTGAAAAAATTAACGGCTACCTTCCAATAACTGTACGTATTAAAACAAATAAATAAATACAATGCTTAAGGTAACATACATACGTTCAAATATTAAAATGTTGTGCGGATATAGTAAATGAATACCTACATATAGATTTTGCAGTATATACACATATGTATTTGTGTTTTAACAGGTTGTATGTTTTAGAACATTAAGTAGCATTATTGTGTTTATTTGTATATAAAGTGATGTAGCCAAGACAGTTATGTTGATTATCTTTTTCATGCTCATGAGTTTCCGTAATTTTGTCTATCCTTTTTTTTACATATGTATGTACATTTACCATAAATACGGTTATTAACAGTTCATTGGAAATGAAAGAAGCGACCCTTGAGGAAATAACTACACATAATTTTAACAACCATAAACAAAATAAATTGTTACCTTGCGATGTCCATATGTAAAAATTAATATAGTCGATTAATATCATTTAATATATTTGGGTTCACAGATTTCTCCGACTGATCCGTTGCCAAAAACCATATGTAGAACATGTTTACATCGTGTAGAGCAACATTATTCTCTTTTAATGCGGCTTACACGTATGCGAGAGGAGCGCATACATTTTGAGTACAAGTCACGCAGAGAAATGGTGAGTTAAAGCCAAGACTATACAATACCAAGATGCTGGATGAGGAGCGATTGCTCGTTTAATTTTTGCTTGACGCTTCAAGAGACGAGGCATAGCCGAAAAGAGAATCGAAACCCCGCGCGCTCCCTCTGTCCATAGGGCGGACCGATAAGCCTCGCCATACAACAGCTTTTTCGTCGCTCATGCAACATCTTTGTATTGTATAGTCTTTGGTTAAAGATACCTGCTAGATATGTAAACCTATCCTTTGAACCTCCTTTTTCATATTGAACAGCTGAAACTCATACTTTCCAGTTTCTAAGAGTTTGTACTTAAAGTAAAAAACATATGAACAGGCTCACCATTGCCACAAAAAAAATCGTGTTTCAGTATCGCAGTTTGATTTTAACTTCTATTTGCTTAACTTACATAGTTGAGTTTCCTACCACAAATAATTATGGATCTGCCTGGTGTCATTCCTATGGCGCCCATTCCTTTTTTTCGCTCCATTTACTTTTCGCAGTAAAGGTACTATTGCAGTATGTACTATTGAAAACGAGAAGGAACGTGAGTCGCTTCTTGCCGCGACTCTACTTTTATACCCGTACTCAGTCAGTATATAAATTTATGAGATTATGATTGAAATTTAAAAAAAAATTTCAAACATTTTACATTTACATTTTTTTGTTACATCTGTTACCTACATCTACATCTTAAATGTAGATTATACATCTAGAACAAA
Source organism: Drosophila subsilvestris (assembly GCA_035043285.1). Taxonomy (NCBI): domain Eukaryota; kingdom Metazoa; phylum Arthropoda; class Insecta; order Diptera; family Drosophilidae; genus Drosophila; species Drosophila subsilvestris. The sequence goes on along the minus strand of JAWNNB010002095.1, from coordinate 133,039 downwards.
TATTCTGTGCGAGCGAGACAGAGAATGAATCAGCAACGCCAGAGGAGGTGGGGGAAGCAACTGAAAATTAATTTATTCATTCTGGTCAAATAATGATCCGATCTGTACCAGATTTGGCAATCTGGTAGATATGGTCATTCTTTACGATACTGCGTTTTTAGTTTTATCGTATGTTTAAAATTGTGGATGCCACAGATTTTCGTCCTTTGAGAGGGCGGGGCAAATTTTTTAAATACACTTGTAGCAGTGTGATATCACATGAGTCTCGAAACAAAATTTGGTTGCTCTAACTCTTATAGTCTCTGAGATCTAGGCGGTCATCAAGACAGACAGACGGACAGACAGACTGACAGACAAAGTCTCGGCTATTGATGCTGATCAAGAATATCTATACTTCATGGGGTCGGAAAATTTTCCTTCTCTGCGTTACACACATCCACTTTTAGCACAAATACAGTACCACTTAACTCTTTTTGAGTACGGGTATAAAAACCCGATTGACATTACCATAGCGACTTGGTCGATATGCTCCTTCTCTAGCAACATCTTCCTCTCCTCCCGCAAAGGAATGAAGGTTAGGTTATGGTTATAGCGCTGCTCGACAGCCATCGAGGTCACTCGGAGGTGATCTGCCCATTGTGATGCTCATACTCGTCAATGTGATGTTGTCCTCTGCTTAGAGAGGTCAATAAAGAATACCAGTTTTCACAGTGACGTGTTTGCTCAATGCAAATAAAGAGTCAAGACTGCAATATATACACACTTGTTTTATCAAGACCATTTAAATATTATAAAGGTGATCTATAATTACGGTAGCGAAATATCGGGCTTCAACGTTTCGATCTGACTGTTACGTAAATCTACACGAATCCAATAAACCGCTGTAAATCCAAGTACCGGTTATAAAAAGCCTTCCATACCTACCATATTAATTTACATATGTGCACTGTACACGTACTCGAAGTATTAATATTAAACCATGATTCAATCCTTTATAGGCAAATTCATCAATATCCAGCGTGGAATGCTCTGATGACAATGACAACATTGGAGAACCCGTAGGCAAAACAAATAGACGAGATGGAAAACACACCTCAGAATCCATTAAATCGAAAAATACGGTCATAACTCATCGAAGCAATAATGAAACCCACGATGAGAGTGGGTCTGGATCAAGGATTAGAGACGGAAAAGGGTCTGGAAGCCGTGGGACTGGGCACACCACTCCAGCACTAACGTAAAATGATGACTGTCTGACTAGTCAATGGTTTAAATATTATTATATGTATAAAAACATATTAATATATATAAACAAATATGTGAACATTTTGAAAGTATAATTGCGTAAAATAGGCATTTTATTTATAGATTTGCTAGTTTTTAACCATTTAAGAAAATCGATCAACATATATATATTTCAAATCATTTAAAAACAATAAAAAAAAGGATGGATAGCTTGTGCTGTCCACAAGATTGGCTACTGCACGCACAGATTGATCATTCATATAATAGCTGAATCATATAAAACAGTGGTAGACATTTTAATTTACATCTCGAGAATTTTGAACGAATTAGAGTCAAAAAAGTATTGCAAAATAATATCGATACAGATTAAGCTGAAATTTGTAAAGATTGGTTTGATTATCTTAGGTAATAAATTAGTTTTTCTCTCATTGTCCTTTTAATACTAATCTTTCCCAAGCGAGTGGACGTTTCAAGCCTACTGACAAAGACCATTTTTAAGGTTTTTGTTACTTTTATATATAATTCTTTGGACAATTAAAGTGATAAGTAAATTATTTTGTTGAGAATTGATGCCACTAAAGAGCTAACGTCTAAAATGTAACTATATAATACAAAATAAATTTCAAACTGGAAGGAACGTTGGGAATCGCTTCTGTGGACGCGACTACTTTTATACCCGTACTCAGTCAGTATATAAATATGTAAGCCAATGATTTATGTAGAATTTTTAAATATTATTTATTAAATTTTTTTGCTACATCTGTTATCTACATCTACAATGTATACATCTGAAAGTAGATTATACAGCTACCATGTATATTATACATCTCCTCCGCTAGAGGCGCTCGCGCACTCAACGAGGCAGAGAGTGAGAGCGAGAAAGAGAATGATCAGCGCTGCAGGAGGTGGGGAAACAACTAAAAATTAATTTCTTCATTCTGGCTATAATAATGGTTTAATCTTAATCAGATTCGGCAATCTGGTAGATATGGTAATTCTCTGCGACATTTTAGTTTTCTCGTATCTTCAAAATTGTGGCTGCCACAGATTTTCGTTCTATGTGGTGACGGAAGATGGCGGGCGTAATTTGTAAATACACTTGTAACAGTGTGATATCACATTAGTCTGGAAACAAAATTTGGTTGCCCGGACAGACGGGCAGACAGACATGGCTATATCGACTCGGCTATTGATGCTGGTCAAGAATATATATACATGCTTTAGAGAGACATTCCGATTATATATTTCACGACGTGTACGTCGTCCAAGATTTAATCGTCTAATAGCAGGCATATTCTTTGAGTATGACAATTTCCTCTACGCCAACATAGCATTCATTAGTCAAACAAATAACTTAATTCATAAATTGCCTCTTCTTCTTAATGAAAAATCACATCTTTCGCGATCGAAGGTTGGTTTTTCCAAAATATTTGTTCGCCTAAGCGACGGTCCATGGCAGCGCAAAGAGAGCGGGCCTAATCTCTTACGCACAGCATTGCCGACCTGCCTCTGCGCTCTTGAGATATTTCCCCGTTGCCGAAATTCGTCAGCCGACGTAGGCGGGGAGGGAGGCTCGTCTGCGTAGCGGAATGCACTTAAAATTCTACCATCATCGAAATCAAACGTATCGTCGGTTGGCACAGTGACCTGGTTTCCACATCATCGCAAATTAAATATACATATAAACTGTTGTTCTTGTTTTAAAACGGTCCAATTCGGGTCCGCCTGTTATTAATTCTCGTTCATAATGATTCCTCGCCTTGCATTGCAAATAAAGAAGCTCAAGCTCGATCTAAATCTACGCTATTGAAAAATCTCAATAGCTCAACATTTTGGTGACCCCGACGTGATCTAAACATACATATATATATATATTATATCAAAAACATAACACTTGTCGGTTGTTTTAATCTACTCATCTACGTCATCTACTTTGCGGTTTTGTTTGCTCTTGTTTCGTTTCGGTTTTCGGTGCTCTAAGTGTGCATGCCATTGTTGTTGTCAGCTGCAGCTACTCAGTTCGTGTGAAACTGTGAACTTTCGCTGCTGGTCTGTAGAACTGTAATCCCGTGCATTTGAACGCTGCGAGCTACTGTACAGTTCCTGTAAAACTGTTCGAGGTTATTCACCGGCTATTAGCCTCTACTAACGTCTACTAGCACCCCCTCACTCTTGCCCCCTCACCATTGTTCACCGATTCGGAAGCTTCGTTCAACAAGCGTAGGGTGCAATCCATGGTAGGGGCAGCACGGATAATCGAAGCGGCCGTCGTCAAGGAGACGATTGGCGAGCTCAGTGAGGAGGAGCTAGACGTGAGACTAAAGTTGCTAGCGGATCTTGTAGCGTCGTTCAAGGAGAACCATAATGCCCTGGAGAGGATTGAGCTCGATGAGATCGGCAGACCCTTGAGGGATGAGTTTGACGAGGGCGTGGTCATGCTGGAAACTCGCATGAAGCGGGAGTTGAATAAGCGGCAGCCCACAATGCTACCATCTTCAACAATGCGGACGGACCATGTAGGAGAGGCCCCAACTACGGTCGTATTGCAAAGTCGGGCACGCCTGCCGGAGTTGAAGCTACCTGAGTTCAGTGGGGGCTACGCTCAGTATTCCTCGTTTTGGAGCATGTTTTCCTCCGTAATAGACAAGGATACAGAGTTGTCAAATGTGGAGAAGCTGCAGCACCTGCGTTCCTGCCTGAAAGGATCAGCGCTAGACACTATTTCGTGTGTTCCGCGCATTCAGGCTTCGTCTGTGTCCCAGCTCTGGTCCTTGTCGGATACCGTGAATTCGAATCTTCGGGCCTTGCAGAGCTTGGGAACAACGGAGCAGATTGCGGACTGTATTTTGATACATAGCCTGCTGCAGAAGGTGGACAGCGCTACGCAAGCCAAGTGGGAGGAAACGTCTTCGCTGGATAGCATACCCACACGCCAAGAATTCACCGCTTTTCTGGAGCAAAGATGTCAGAAGTTGGAGATTCAGGAGCAAGCTATGCCAATGTATACGCCTGGCATTCAGGTGGGAAAGATTAAAAAAGTACAGAACAACAATAGCTCATGTGATATCACACTGCTACAAGTGTATTTCAAAATTTCGCGCCGCCCCTTTCTGGACATTGATATGCAATGACTGCACCATCAAGTGGCCCATGCTACACCAAGCCGAAGCGTGTTACGCGCGGAACCCAGGCTAGAAAAGCAGCCCTCCCGCCCAACTGAAAAATGGGCGCTGCCGCATGACGCGGTACGGAACCGATTGCGAACATGCAGGAAAGATATGGGTTAGACTAATATTCGAGGAAAATTAGAGCCAAACACAACTAAAGAGCTAAACATGCAAATATAGCTAAGAAATAGTACTAATTACGGGAAAGGTATGTTAGTGTTAGTGATTTAAGAAGAGGAATTATTGGTGGATATTAAAAGGTAAAGAGAATTATAGTCCGAGCATAAGACAGTAAGCCGTTCATGCAAGGAATAGTTTGATGTAAAAAGTGGAAGGAACAAAGGAGGAAAGTTTCTAGTAGATCTAACAGGAATCGTAAAGTTTATGCGGCTCAACAAGTCAGGGCTATCTACATCACCCTTGATCAGGTTGTGCATAAAAATCACACCAAGCATTTTTCTACGACTAACTAAGGTTGGAAGGTTAATTAAAAGCTATCTATGATGGTAAAATGGCAGTCTCACACCTGCATTCCAGTTGAGGCCACGCAGAGCGAAAATGTTTTTCTGGACTGATTCTATACGGTCCTGGTGTAATTTGTACTGGGGGCACCATACACAAGAGCCGTACTCTAAAATCGGACGAACAGACGAGATATAGAGAGTCTTCGTTATGTAGGGATCGTCAAACTCCTTTGACCACCTTTTTATAAAACCAAACACGCCCATGGCCTTATTTACCATGGTTGAAATGTGTTCAGAAAACTTTAACTTGGGGTCTAGTTTAACACCATCAACCAATGTAATTCTTTCAAGAGAACCACCGCAGAGGGTGTAAGGAGACAACAAGGGGCTAGAGCGATGAAATTTCATGACTTTTTATTTCGAGGCATTTAGGTGTAACATATTTGCACAACACCATGACTGAAAGTTATTGAGACCGGATTGCAAGCGAGAGTGAAATAAAATGTGAAAGCACCGGGCTAACTAGTCGAAGATCATGAAGCAATGAACTTTCATTTAAAAAGTGGCTGAAAATGCCATTCGACCTTGGTAAACTGTATGGATACACCAGAGTAGCTTTCATGGGAACTCTTTGTTTGGAAAAATTGGGCAAAAAGATCGGCAATTGCGAGGATGGATGTTCTACGCTTTCTATTTACGAAGCTGTAAGACTGTTAAGGGTCCTGTGAAAAGCGTATCCTGCATAGAGACAGGTAATTTTTATAGCATTGAGTGTTAAGAACGGAGAAATTTGGCCGAGTTAAGACATAGCGAGAGAGAAAACGGGGAACCAGCTTCTTGAAATTTTTTATATAGTCTTGATTTTAAGTTTTTAGACTGGATAACTCTTTGGTGAACCAAGGAGGCTTCCCAGATCTAACCGGACAAGAAAGTGGGACACAAGAATCAAAAAGTGTGTCGAGTACATTGTAAAATATGTTTGTGCCTTTCATAACGTCAGTGCACAAGTACAGAACGGACAAATCAAAATCTTTTATGAGGTTGATAAGCTTCGTAAACTCGGCTTTACGAAAGCAATGGACACGTTCATATAGCCTACCCGTTCGATTCAATACACTAGGCCTAATATCGACCGACACTTCGAATGTAGGATGGAAGGAGTCTTCAGGTATAGTGAGCGGAAGGGCTTGGGTTAGCAACGCTATGGTCGGATCCGAGGCAAAGCACAGGTCAAGCAATAGACCTAAGGAATTTTTCACATGGTTGATTTGAGACAGGGATAGGTCCAACAAGCCGTCGATAAAGCCATGTCGTGACATGGGCACAAGGTTATTGGACTCGTTAACCGAAGAACAAATAGTACCTGGCAAATTGAAATCGCCAAGAACTATCATATGGTCTTTATCTGATAGCGAGGTAGAAACAGTTTTTAAAGCGGACAAGTGATGCTCGTATATTAAGATATCCTATTTTTCTTCTTAGCCTTGTATTCTTTTACCACCAAATGCTCCGGCTAAAATTTGGCAGAGCAAATGGTGGCGAAATGATGTAAGATTAGATGTAAGGTCAGGGGCAAGCCGTGATACAAAAATTTTCCGCTTTGGTGGGACTCCTACCAGCGGTGTTGGAACCCCAGGTCTGGGACCTGTGATGGCAATATCCGGTGGTCCGGGACGTCTATTAGCTGGTGGGAGCGAGACTGATGGAATAGTTAAGGATTTGGGTGCGGACTCGACGGACACGGACGCTACAGACATATCTAAATGCATACTCTCCGAAGTGATGCATTCGGGTCCCGAATCTGCTTCACCAGCAGCGATCGTTGCCCTTGGAGTGACAAACGTGATCAACTGCTGCACTGACGGGAGTAGTCGGAGTAAGGTTTTCGGATTCCGGCGGACGAGAGGCAGTTGGCACTTGTAAGTCCCGCAGAGTAGACTTCTTACGCCTCGGAGACTCAGCCAGCATCTGCAAACTTCTGAACTGAGCGTCCATGGCCAAGAGCCGATTATATTGCTGTTTAAAGCCCACGATCAGCTCTTTGAAGCCACTCTGCGTCTGCCTCATGAACGAACGCATGTCGTTTTCCACAGCACGGCATTCCTCACAACTATAGTGCAGGCCATTGCTTTGGGATATGGCATCTCCTACACGGCCTGACAGCTGCTTCTTGCAGGTTTTTTTGGCATAGACAACAGAAAAAATTCATAATATTGTCTTTTATTTTTTTTTTCGAGAAAAAAATTTAGATTAAATAGCAATCAAACCAATGTGCACAGCAAATGCTTAAAGCTATGCTTAAAGCGAAAACGGAAAAAACTGAGATGAGATAGGAGGGTTGCAGCAACAGCTTATAACTGAGAGCGCTACGAATAGAAAAAGCGAGAGGAAAGAACAGTTATTGGGATTTAGGTAATAGCTACGACAAAAAGCGGCTAAATGTAAGGAGAGGGCGTAATTACGAAAAGCAACAACACAAACACACGACAAACCGACGCACAAAATTAATTTAATAAGTTGTGTTGTTACGCGGGTATGCACCCGCGGTTAAAGATTGATTTTAAGTTAAAGATAGTTAGGGAGTTAAATTGAAAATAAAACACCGGCAGTTTAAGTAAAATAATAGGATAATGCGGAGCGCAAAACAAAAACAGGCCTGGTCACTACGAAAGAGAACGTACGAAGTTCGCCCTTAAATCATAGAGAATGATAATATCTACCAGATTGCCGAATCTGAGTCAGATCGGATCATTTTTATAGCCAGAATAAAGAAATTAATTTTCAGTTGCTTCCCCCACCTAATCTCACCGCTGCTGACGCTACTTATTCTCTTTTTTTGCTCGCACACAATCTGCCCTGTGCAGTGCGCGACCGTAGATGTAGAATCTGAATTACATACACAATGTAGAATATACATTTTAGATCTATAAACGACATTGTAGATGCAGAAAACAGATGTAGCAAAAAATGTATATACTGACTGAGTACGGGTATAAAAGTTCCTTCTCGTTATATATGTATATAAATGTAGTCGGAAAAAAATCGTATATACCATTTAACTCTTCGAGTACGGGTATAAAAATGGCAAAGTTTAAGAAACTGTAAAATAGTAGTGTCCTTCAACTTTGGGTTGCATAAACCTGTACAACCATTCCATCGCCACGAATTAAAAATTCTGGGAGAAGTCGTACAATTCTCTTATCAATTCATCAATTCTTGTCGATGCAGATGCCGAGTAAAAACTATGAAAGCGCGCAAAGTTTTTACAACGCGGTTATTGAATTAAAAAAAAGATTTTGGGGGTATGTATTTTTAAATTCCAATCATCCAGGCCTACAACCTATTTTTCGTCTGGTGCAAAGAACATACAAAGTAGCTATTTTGTTACACAGTGTAATTAATAATGATTTGACTGCTCCTGTGCTTAATAGCCTTTTCACACTGGCGACCATCCACCATCCCCCATCCATTTCTGGGATGGTCCGTAATACCCTCTGCACACTGAGCCCATCCCGGAGGAACGGTGGGAAGTTTAGAAATATGTGAAACTCCGATTCACACTGCGACCATCCACCATCCCCCATCCATGAGAAACAGCTGATGCTCATAATTGCGTGCGGAAATTTGTTTACGTCTGTAATTAAAATGAATATTAATAATATTGCAATGGTTGTAAATGTGATTCAACAGCAAAACATATTCTGGACCAAACTAATCACGTTTCTGCACATGGATGATGAGGATGTGGACGAAGAGGAGATATTAGAATGGATATTTTGAAAAAACTGAAGCGTGGTCATTTGTGACTGCTTCTACAAAATCAATCAATGTTTTAAATACAAATATATATGATAGGACTTTTTAGAAGCGGTTCGGGACATTTTGGGAGAAAGATGTAGCCGAAAACAAAGATGCTGTTTAATGAAAATTTTATATCGCCATAGCATTGTATACTTTGGGCTGTTTTTCTGAGTACAGAATAGTCGGAGGGTTGTTAGCCAACAGCGTGTGCATGTTTTTTGCAAAACACTCCTAATAAACAAATTCCCAGAGGATAGTCTACAAACTATCTCACTTCTGAGTTTTTGTGCCTGAGAATATTTTGACATCAAATGTTTTGTTTTTGTTTTTATTTTTCATTTTCCTGTCTGTCATTGTTTACATTTTCGTAGTGAACATCCTAATACGGCCAATCCTAGAAATGGATGGGGGATGGTGGATGGTCGCCAGTGTGAAAAGGCTATAAGACCTCTAGCTTTTAATTGGTACACATGCACATGTTTTTATAATATGCAATTGGTCAAAAGTTATGAGACTACCGTTACCTTTCCCTTATATTTAATGTAATTGGAAATTAAGTGATAATTCAAATATGTAATGTGAGACGAATTCTTCTATTGTGTATTTTCTATTTCGAGATTCGACTTGTCAAAATGGTAAGAACGTTTTTTTTTTGTAAGAACTCGTGCTCTTTAAAAATCACTTCAGTAAAAAAAACAGTGGGCATAAAACATTATAAGAGTTAAGGATTCTTTTATTTTGAAGAATGTTAATTTATTTATAATCGTACTAATTTACTCAAAGAAATTTTGATATGCTGTACTTTCATCATCGTCTTGTTTTTCATCTTTGAATAAACCATTTTCATATACTGGCATAACATTTTCGGTGATGTTATAATCGGTTTTCTCATAACCAGAAAAAAGACGGCGTTTGCAATCAAATTCATTTTCCTAATATAGATAGAAAAATAAATTATATTTAAGAATATGTTTTTGTTTTTGCCATTGAAATTGCCCAAACTGACGGACCGACAAATAATCTCAGTCGAAACGGCTTTAAACAATCTAATCTTAACTTAATAAATTTAACTTTCGGCTTTAGCTGCGTGGCCGGGCTTACTTTAGGGCGGGGCGAGGCGACAAATTGTTTATTGCTCGTTTACAAGAATTCCAAATTTTTGGGGGAGCTCGTTTGTCTTCACAGTAGTTCTCTAGTGTGTCATGTTAGCCCAGCAGAGGGAGTCATTTGTAGTTGGTATTTCCAGCGTTCGCATTTACTACTCTGGAGCAGCAAGAGCTATACAAATATTGCTATGCTCTCGCTCCCGCTCTCACTTTGAACAGAGCCGTAGCCGAACAACGAAAAAGTATTCGCTCTGCTCTGAATGAAAATTTTGCATTTGCTACGGCTCTCATGTGTTTTTGTTTTTGCTAACATTCTGCGATCGCTGCTTCGTAATTTACCGTTATTTTAGGCTTGTCGCTTGCTAGCATGAGTTTTCTTTTCGGACTTTCAAGTATTGATTTAATGCGTAAACCGAAATCGTTTAAGTCATGAAACGTTGGAAAACATACTTTTAGTCAGGCTTAATTCGACCCACTTAGATAGTGCGATCGAAAATTTGGCTTTGTTTTTAGAAGAGGATTAATTATAATTAATAATTATTAGTTTGTATTTGCATAAGTTCCTATTTACTTAATAGAAGCATTGAGCTTGAATAAAATTCGTTTATCATTACCTACGCATGAATAAAATACAAAAACAAAAATACATAAGAGCCGTAACAAATGAAAAATTTCATTTGCTATGCTCTCATCTCGCTCTCAGTTTTCGGCTACCGCTCCGGCTACGCAGAGCACATCATTTCATTTTCTGCTATTGCTATTGCTGTAGCATATCACGCGAAAAAACTACGGAGCAGAGCAGAGCGAATACTTTTTCGTTGTTCGGCTGCGGCTCTGCTACTGCTCTGTTCAAAGTGAGAGCGGGAGCGAGAGCAAAATGAAATACTACGGAGTAGCGTAGCATTTTCAAACGCTGGTTAAGCATAACAGAGGCCTTTTTGTTTGAGCTGGGACTAACGCGTGGGTATAAAAGCAGTAAATTTTGCGCTTAACAGTACAAAGATTAATAAAATTCACAAAAGTGGATTCAAGAGCGCGTCGATATGAAAAGTCATACGTTGTGTTGAAAAGTAAAACGCAAATAGAATTTGAAAACCGGAGCCTGACTGAATGACTAATGACTGACAAGAAATCCAAAAGCCGTTTCATTTATTATCTTCTGAAGTGGTCTGCTGAAATTATTTATTGATATTTATCAGAAAAGTATTAAGGATTTGAAGGAATCTCATGTTTCCATGGAGATGCCCAGTCCATGATGGTGGTTGGAATCGAGCATATTACATATATCTCCACCTCGTCAAATTCATTCATTTTTGACTCATTATTTAATTTGTAACAACATTATAAACTTGTGCAACTTTATGCTCATGTATGGATTTTCATGGATGGTAGATGGGTCAAACAGTGGGAATCGGAGTTTCACATCTGTGAACAATTCCTACCGTTTCTCATAGATGTTGTGTGGGAAAAGGCTACTAGAAAAGTCTAATATAATAACACCATTAAAAATTTCCAAAGTTATAAAAAAATCGAGAAAAAAACATCGATGGTCATCAAGGAAGGGAATCCACATATAGTGATTCGATAGTTCACATCACTATATTCAAGACTTTGGTTCCGTATATACTATTCTTGTTGAAATCGCTCTTATACCTTTTTAAATCAATCATGCATTTTAATTATAAGCGAAAATACGACAGATTAAAACGGTGTATTAAATTGTATATACTGGTAAGACGAATATCTAAATATTTATTGCCGTAAAACCTTAAAAATCTATTATAATCATGATTGCAATTTGTTTGTTGAACTATTTTGAAATATGGCTGTTGTTTTAAAATAGCTTGAGTTTTTAATTCTTGGTAAAAGTTAGCAAAGTCGATTCTATGCAAATTAGCAGCACATCTGATGATACATATGTATGTACATACGTTTCGGGATAAACCGGCCAGATACCACATACAGAAGACACACATTATTCGGACACCCTTACGTTCACAAAAAAATATTAAAATTTTCTACTATCGTTTTCTTATAAAACTAAAGCAAAAAAGTCACTTTTTAGGCACATAAATTATTCGGACAGTCGTTAGGTTTTTCAAGTAATATTTGAATATTACAGCTAAAAAATAAAATAAAATTTTTTGTTTGCCACATTCATTCTTTATGATGTCTATAATTCCTCGGCACACCTTCTCCCCAAAGGTATTAGTGTCCTATGCATTAATATTGACCCACTAAACAAGTAGAGCCATTTTCAAGGATTCTTTCGATCAAATTTTGGGTTTCCGTATTATTTTTTCCAAATTTCTGCAAACATGCTTCATGGAACTTGAGTTTTCAGCTGGTTGCAGTGGGAAATGAGCAAGATTTGATCAAATAATATGTCTTACTGAAAATCGAAGACGGAAGAAAAAATTCTTTACATAAAACTGACACCCGCATCGCCAGTCTTGCAAAAAATGCTGCGTTAATATCTTAGAAGGCCATTTCCGCTCCAATTGGCAATGAAGTATCATCTGAGACTGTACCTCGTAGTCGTCAATATTCAGACTCACCAGGACGTATAGACCGAAAAGTTCCATTACTCCGAGAATAAAATTTGAAGATGAGTCAAAACTTTTGCGAAAATAATTGTGCATGCTCTGGCCCAGATAGGTAAAAAAAGTGGAATAATCAGGGGTGCCACAGAAATCACTTCCGCTGGAATTTCACCCCAATTCCATTCCGCCGTGCCACACACCGATTTTTCAGCGGAATCTAAATCGCTTACAATTTATCCAGCGATTTGATTAACAAATCAATTCTACACATTCAGGAAGGCTCCGGTTTTCACTTTCACCAAAAAAAATTTACTTTTCAAAACGAAAAGTTAGGCGCTCCCGCACTCGTAAAATGCATGACTTTTACGTTTTGAAAACGGCAACAAATTCCTCGCCGAAATGAAAAGTAAACGTCTTTTTATACATCTAAACAACTCTTAATTGCAAAAGAGGGGAAAGAAGGAACGTGAGTCGCTTCTAGTCGCGACTCTACTTTTATACCCGTACTCCGTCAAAATTAAATTTGTAAGCTTATGATTAAAATTAAAAAAAAAAATTTGAAATTTTATATTTTACATTTTTTTGCTACATTTGTTAACTACATCTACATCTGAAATGTAGATATTCTACATCTTCCATTTAGATTCTACGTCTCCTCCGCTATGGGTTGCTCCGCGCATTGCACAGGGCAGAGAGTGTGCGAGCGAGAAAGAGAATGAATATCGTCAGCAGCGCCAGAGGAGGTGGGGGAAGCAACTGAAAATAAATTTCTTCATTCTGGCCATAATAATGATCCGATCTGTACCAGATTTAGATCTGGTATGGTCATTCTTTACGATACTGCGTTTTTAGTTTTATCGTATCTTTAAAATTGTGGATGCCACAGATTTTCATCTTTGTGGTGGCGGAAGGGGGCGGGGCGAAATTTTGAAATACACTTGTAACAGTGTGATATCACATGAGTCTGGAAATAAAATTTGGTTGCTCTAGCTTTTATAGTCTCTGAGATCCAGGCGCTCATCGGGACGGACAGACGGACAGTCGGACAGACGGACAGACGGACGGACAGACAGACATGGCTCTATCGACTCGGCTATTGATGCTGATCAAGAATATATATACTTTATGGGGTCGGAAAAATTTCCTTCTCTGCGTTACACACATCCACTTCTACTACAAATACAGTATATTTTATAAATAATTTTTATTTAAGCCAACCTGAAAATTAAATCTGCAAAATTGGTCAGGGCAAAAACAAAAAATTGAATTGCTGTGAACAGCTGTGGCAGCCTGATTTGGCTGTCGATAAGTCTCTGTTAAACATAACAGAGGCCTTTTTGTATGAGCTGGCACTAACGCGTGGGTATAACAGCAGTAAATTTCGCATTTGTATGTCTCCGTCTGGGCCAGGAGGTCCCTCGAGCAATTTGTCTCTTTGGGGGATAATTATTTCAAAAGGAGGTCTATGTACTCCCTTTGAACGCAGTAGTCCGTTTTTGTGGGTACGATATTGTTTCCGTTAAGGATGGAAGCGTGACCGATGTGCTGTGACACTCATTGGTCGGAGTCTCTTAGACGAAATGCTGCCATTTCTGCCTGCTCCATACCCGCATGGTCAAGGCTCTGGAGGCATAGGATGGCGTTTAGCGCATCATTAGGTGTGGTTCGCAAAGCCCCACTGATGCATAGGGCGGCAGTACGCTGTACCTTGCCCAGTTGGTTGGTGTTTGTCCTTTTTGATAGGGCAGGGCCACCACACGGTAACTCCGTAGAGTAGTATTGGCCTAACTATTGCTAGGTATTCATGCCCCATTTCATCCCTATGACCTTTTTGCAAGTGTAAAGCAAGGCCCTCGTGGCCTTCCTCACTCTGTCTTTGATATTAAGATTCCAGCTGAGCTTCTTATCAATTACCAGCCCTAAATAGCTGGCATTGTCACTGACGGATAGCCTGCATCCGTTTAGAATTGGGGGGTTGAGAGGCGGGACTCTGTATTTGGTTGTAAACAACACAAGTTCCGTTTTTGAGGGATTAACTCCCAATCCACGGGACTTTGTCTATTCTGACAGTCATTAGATCGCAAAGTGTCTGAGGAAAAGATAATGGCAACGTCATCCGCGTATGTGGCATACGTATGTGGCACCAAAAACCACATACGTATCGTCTGATCGTAAAAACGAGTCCGTTTCGCATCTGAGAAGCCTGCTCTGCAAGGTTTATATTCTAATATGTTGCCTCCGTTGCTCTTCGATGGCCAACAGTCTCGCTAATAGCATTTTTATTTAGTTTACCTAACAATTCAGATATTTGTTTTATTTTGAACCGCTGATTGCGGTCATGCACGTAGAGTTATCAGACAACTGCTAGAGTTGTCGAGTAATTTTTTTTGTTTGGCTCGCAAGAAATGGGTTGTTTTTTTGCTATAAAATTAGAAAAGTAAAGCTTTGAAAAATCACTTATTTTATACCATAAAAGAACAAAATTAAAAACCCATTGTTTTAATATGATAAAATTAGTAAAACTGCGAAATGAACCCTATTCGAATTGAACCTTGAAAGGTGTCAGCCCTAGCCTTAGTTGATGCCATATGATATGCCATATCGTAATCGGACACGAATTTATCACAGCGATGCCAGACTCTTCATCATTAGTATTCACCTATGTAAACCTCAAACCAAATAAACCTCTTACAAATATTTGGTGTCTTCCTCAAAATTTTGTTTCGCGACTCCAGTAAAAATATTAACTAACCAGCGTCTTTGCACTGGGTTTGAATCAGGGCTCCTCGGCACGGCCCTATTTAGTGGGTATAGGAAAAGGAGCTGCTGCTGCGTTGCCGCTCACGTAAACGTATATTAAAGTGGTGATCCGTTTTGCGTGCTGTATACGCACATAAACGCACTGCAAAAATGTAAATGTATGCGTGCCGACCACTGCACAGTGGTCTGCCAATCTGGCAGGCAATAATTTAAATATTGAATCTTGTTAATTTGTTTACTTTTTGGAAATTAAACATCTCACTGATATTTATTGCAATATATATATATTTTTCCTATCAACAGTCAAGCAGCTGCATGCGGTTAAATCGCAGAAAAATTTTCTGTCGATACCTAAGTACATTTGACCGACTTTTTTGTATGTACATACGTTTCGGGATAAACCGGCCAGATACCACATACAGAAGACACACATTATTCGGACACCCTTACGTTCACAAAAAAATATTACAATTTTCTACTATCGTTTTCTTATAAAACTAAATCAAAAAAGTCACTTTTTAGGCACATAAATTATTCGGACAGTCGTTAGGTTTTTCAAGTAATATTTGAATATTACAGCTAAAAAATAAAATAAAATTTTTTGTTTGCCACATTCATTCTTTATGATGTCTATAATTCCTCGGCACACCTTCTCCCCAAAGGTATTAGTGTCCTATGCATTAATATTGACCCACTAAACAAGTAGAGCCATTTTCAAGGATTCTTTCGATCAAATTTTGGGTTTCCGTATTATTTTTTCCAAATTTCTGCAAACATGCTTCATGGAACTTGAGTTTTCAGCTGGTTGCAGTGGGAAATGAGCAAGATTTGATCAAATAATATGTCTTACTGAAAATCGAAGACGGAAGAAAAAATTCTTTACATAAAACTGACACCCGCATCGCCAGTCTTGCAAAAAATGCTGCGTTAATATCTTAGAAGGCCATTTCCGCTCCAATTGGCAATGAAGTATCATCTGAGACTGTACCTCGTAGTCGTCAATATTCAGACTCACCAGGACGTATAGACCGAAAAGTTCCATTACTCCGAGAATAAAATTTGAAGATGAGTCAAAACTTTTGCGAAAATAATTGTGCATGCTCTGGCCCAGATAGGTAAAAAAAGTGGAATAATAACGAAAAGTTAGGCGCTCCCGCACACGTGAAATGCATGACTTTTACGTTTTGAAAACGGCAACAAATTCCTCGCCGAAATGAAAAGTAAACGTCTTTTTATACATCTAAACAACTCTTAATTGCAAAAGGAAAAAAATAGATGACCTAATGAAGCATTGACATGAATTTGACACCCTTACCAGGGCAATTGAGCTTGTGCTCTTTTTATAAATAATTTTTATTTAAGCCAACCTCAAAATTAGATCTGCAAAATTGGTCAGGGCAAAAACAAAAAAGTGAATTGCTGTGAACAGCTGTGGCAGCCTGATTTGGCTGTCGATAAGTCTCTGTTAAACATAACTGAGGCCTTTTTGTATGAGCTGGCACTAACGCGTGGGTATAACAGCAGTAAATTTCGCATTTGTATGGCTCCGTCTGGGCCAGGAGGTCCCTCGAGCAATTTGTCTCTTTGGGGGATAATTATTTCAAAAGGAGGTCTATGTACTCCCTTTGAACGCAGTAGTCCGTTTTTGTGGGTACGATATTGTTTCCGTTAAGGATGGAAGCGTGACCGATGTGCTGTGACACTCATTGGTCGGAGTCTCTTAGACGAAATGCTGCCATTTCTGCCTGCTCCATACCCGCATGGTCAAGGCTCTGGAGGCATAGGATGGCGTTTAGCGCATCATTAGGTGTGGTTCGCAAAGCCCCACTGATGCATAGGGCGGCAGTACGCTGTACCTTGCCCAGTTGGTTGGTGTTTGTCCTTTTTGATAGGGCAGGGCCACCACACGGTAACTCCGTAGAGTAGTATTGGCCTAACTATTGCTAGGTATATCCATTGACTGCTTGGGTTCTGCCCCATTTCATCCCTATGACCATTTGCAAGTGTAAAGCAAGGCCCTCGTGGCCTTCCTCACTCTGTCTTTGATATTAAGATTCCAGCTGAGCTTCTTATCAATTACCAGCCCTAAATGCTGGCATTGTCACTGAGGAGAGCTGCATCCGTTTAGAATTGGGGGGTTGAGAGGCGGGACTCTGTATTTGGTTGTAAACAACACAAGTTCCGTTTTTGAGGGATTAACTCCCAATCCACGGGACTTTGTCTATTCTGACGGTCATTAGATCGCAAAGTGTCTGAGGAAAAGATAATGGCAACGTCATCCGCGTATGTGGCATACGTATGTGGCACCAAAAACCACATACGTATCGTCTGATCGTAAAAACGAGTCCGTTTCGCATCTGAGAAGCCTGCTCTGCAAGGTTTATATTCTAATATGTTGCCTCCGTTGCTCTTCGATGGCCAACAGTCTCGCTAATAGCATTTTTATTTAGTTTACCTAACAATTCAGATATTTGTTTTATTTTGAACCGCTGATTGCGGTCATGCACGTAGAGTTATCAGACAACTGCTAGAGTTGTCGAGTAATTTTTTTTGTTTGGCTCGCAAGAAATGGGTTGTTTTTTTGCTATAAAATTAGAAAAGTAAAGCTTTGAAAAATCACTTATTTTATACCATAAAAGAACAAAATTAAAAACCCATTGTTTTAATATGATAAAATTAGTAAAACTGCGAAATGAACCCTATTCGAATTGAACCTTGAAAGGTGTCAGCCCTAGCCTTAGTTGATGCCATATGATATGCCATATCGTAATCGGACACGAATTTATCACAGCGATGCCAGACTCTTCATCATTAGTATTCACCTATGTAAACCTCAAACCAAATAAACCTCTTACAAATATTTGGTGTCTTCCTCAAAATTTTGTTTCGCGACTCCAGTAAAAATATTAACTAACCAGCGTCTTTGCACTGGGTTTGAATCAGGGCTCCTCGGCACGGCCCTATTTAGTGGGTATAGGAAAAGGAGCTGCTGCTGCGTTGCCGCTCACGTAAACGTATATTAAAGTGGTTGGTACCAATACAATGATCCGTTTTGCGTGCTGTATACGCACATAAACGCACTGCTAAAATGTAAATGTATGCGTGCCGACCACTGCACAGTGGTCTGCCAATCTGGCAGGCAATAATTTAAATATTGAATCTTGTTAATTTGTTTACTTTTTGGAAATTAAACATCTCACTGATATTTATTGCAATATATATATATTTTTCCTATCAACAGTCAAGCAGCTGCATGCGGTTAAATCGCAGAAAAATTTTCTGTCGATACCTAAGTACATTTGACCGACTTTTTTGTATGTACATACGTTTCGGGATAAACCGGCCAGATACCACATACAGAAGACACACATTATTCGGACACCCTTACGTTCACAAAAAAATATTAAAATTTTCTACTATCGTTTTCTTATAAAACTAAATCAAAAAAGTCACTTTTTAGGCACATAAATTATTCGGACAGTCGTTAGGTTTTTCAAGTAATATTTGAATATTACAGCTAAAAAATAAAATAAAATTTTTTGTTTGCCACATTCATTCTTTATGATGTCTATAATTCCTCGGCACACCTTCTCCCCAAAGGTATTAGTGTCCTATGCATTAATATTGACCCACTAAACAAGTAGAGCCATTTTCAAGGATTCTTTCGATCAAATTTTGGGTTTCCGTATTATTTTTTCCAAATTTCTGCAAACATGCTTCATGGAACTTGAGTTTTCAGCTGGTTGCAGTGGGAAATGAGCAAGATTTGATCAAATAATATGTCTTACTGAAAATCGAAGACGGAAGAAAAAATTCTTTACATAAAACTGACACCCGCATCGCCAGTCTTGCAAAAAATGCTGCGTTAATATCTTAGAAGGCCATTTCCGCTCCAATTGGCAATGAAGTATCATCTGAGACTGTACCTCGTAGTCGTCAATATTCAGACTCACCAGGACGTATAGACCGAAAAGTTCCATTACTCCGAGAATAAAATTTGAAGATGAGTCAAAACTTTTGCGAAAATAATTGTGCATGCTCTGGCCCAGATAGGTAAAAAAAGTGGAATAATAACGAAAAGTTAGGCGCTCCCGCACACGTGAAATGCATGACTTTTACGTTTTGAAAACGGCAACAAATTCCTCGCCGAAATGAAAAGTAAACGTCTTTTTATACATCTAAACAACTCTTAATTGCAAAAGGAAAAAAATAGATGACCTAATGAAGCATTGACATGAATTTGACACCCTTACCAGGGCAATTGAGCTTGTGCTCTTTTTATAAATAATTTTTATTTAAGCCAACCTCAAAATTGGATCTGCAAAATTGGTCAGGGCAAAAACAAAAAAGTGAATTGCTGTGAACAGCTGTGGCAGCCTGATTTGGCTGTCGATAAGTCTCTGTTAAACATAACTGAGGCCTTTTTGTATGAGCTGGCACTAACGCGTGGGTATAACAGCAGTAAATTTCGCATTTGTATGGCTCCGTCTGGGCCAGGAGGTCCCTCGAGCAATTTGTCTCTTTGGGGGATAATTATTTCAAAAGGAGGTCTATGTACTCCCTTGGAACGCAGTAGTCCGTTTTTGTGGGTACGATATTTTTTCCGTTAAGGATGGAAGCGTGACGGATGTGCTGTGACACCCATTGGTCGGAGTCTCTTAGACGAAATGCTGCCATTTCTGCCTGCTCCATACCCGCATGGTCAAGGCTCTGGAGGCATAAGATGGCGTTTAGCGCATCATTAGGTGTGGTTCGCAAAGCCCCACTGATGCATAGGGCGGCAGTACGCTGTACCTTGCCCAGTTGGTTGGTGATTGTCCTTTTTGATAGGGCAAGGCCACCACACGGTAACTCCGTAGAGTAGTATTGGCCTAACTATTGCTAGGTATATCCATTGGACTATGCTTGGGTTCATGCCCCATTTCATCCCTATGACCATTTGCAAGTGTAAAGCAAGGCCCTCGTGGCCTTCCTCACTCTGTCTTTGATATTAAGATTCCAGCTGAGCTTCTTATCAATTACCAGCCCTAAATGGCTGGCATTGTCACTGAGGGAGAGTCTGCATCCGTTTAGAATTGGGGGGTTGAGAGGCAGGACTTTGTATTTGGTTGTAAACAACACAAGTTCCGTTTTTGAGGGATTAACTCCCAATCCACGGGACTTTGTCTATTCTGACGGTCATTAGATCGCAAAGTGTCTGAGGAAAAGATAATGGCAACGTCATCCGCGTATGTGGCACCAAAAAAACGAAAGCAAAGAGAAGCATTGCGATCATTATACCAAAAACTGTTAATTGTAATAAACCAAATTAGCTGTCGTTTAAGAAGATAATCACAAAAACCACATATGTACGTATCGTCTGATCGTAAAAACGAGTCCGTTGCGCATCTGAGAAGCCTGCTTTGCAAGGTTTATATTCTAATATGTTGCCTCCGTTGCTCTTCGATGGCCAACAGTCTCGCTAATAGCATTTTTATTTAGTTTACCTAACAATTCAGATATTTGTTTTATTTTGAACCGCTGATTGCGGTCATGCACGTAGAGTTATCAGACAACTGCTAGAGTTGTCGAGTAATTTTTTTTGTTTGGCTCGCAAGAAATGGGTTGTTTTTTTGCTATAAAATTAGAAAAGTAAAGCTTTGAAAAATCACTTATTTTATACCATAAAAGAACAAAATTAAAAACCCATTGTTTTAATATGATAAAATTAGTAAAACTGCGAAATGAACCCTATTCGAATTGAACCTTGAAAGGTGTCAGCCCTAGCCTTAGTTGATGCCATATGATATGCCATATCGTAATCGGACACGAATTTATCACAGCGATGCCAGACTCTTCATCATTAGTATTCACCTATGTAAACCTCAAACCAAATAAACCTCTTACAAATATTTGGTGTCTTCCTCAAAATTTTGTTTCGCGACTCCAGTAAAAATATTAACTAACCAGCGTCTTTGCACTGGGTTTGAATCAGGGCTCCTCGGCACGGCCCTATTTAGTGGGTATAGGAAAAGGAGCTGCTGCTGCGTTGCCGCTCACGTAAACGTATATTAAAGTGGTTGGTACCAATACAATGATCCGTTTTGCGTGCTGTATACGCACATAAACGCACTGCTAAAATGTAAATGTATGCGTGCCGACCACTGCACAGTGGTCTGCCAATCTGGCAGGCAATAATTTAAATATTGAATCTTGTTAATTTGTTTACTTTTTGGAAATTAAACATCTCACTGATATTTATTGCAATATATATATATTTTTCCTATCAACAGTCAAGCAGCTGCATGCGGTTAAATCGCAGAAAAATTTTCTGTCGATACCTAAGTACATTTGACCGACTTTTTTGTATGTACATACGTTTCGGGATAAACCGGCCAGATACCACATACAGAAGACACACATTATTCGGACACCCTTACGTTCACAAAAAAATATTACAATTTTCTACTATCGTTTTCTTATAAAACTAAATCAAAAAAGTCACTTTTTACGCACATAAATTATTCGGACAGTCGTTAGGTTTTTCAAGTAATATTTGAATATTACAGCTAAAAAATAAAATAAAATTTTTTGTTTGCCACATTCATTCTTTATGATGTCTATAATTCCTCGGCACACCTTCTCCCCAAAGGTATTAGTGTCCTATGCATTAATATTGACCCACTAAACAAGTAGAGCCATTTTCAAGGATTCTTTCGATCAAATTTTGGGTTTCCGTATTATTTTTTCCAAATTTCTGCAAACATGCTTCATGGAACTTGAGTTTTCAGCTGGTTGCAGTGGGAAATGAGCAAGATTTGATCAAATAATATGTCTTACTGAAAATCGAAGACGGAAGAAAAAATTCTTTACATAAAACTGACACCCGCATCGCCAGTCTTGCAAAAAATGCTGCGTTAATATCTTAGAAGGCCATTTCCGCTCCAATTGGCAATGAAGTATCATCTGAGACTGTACCTCGTAGTCGTCAATATTCAGACTCACCAGGACGTATAGACCGAAAAGTTCCATTACTCCGAGAAAAAAATTTGAAGATGAGTCAAAACTTTTGCGAAAATAATTGTGCATGCTCTGGCCCAGATAGGTAAAAAAAGTGGAATAATAACGAAAAGTTAGGCGCTCCCGCACACGTGAAATGCATGACTTTTACGTTTTGAAAACGGCAACAAATTCCTCGCCGAAATGAAAAGTAAACGTCTTTTTATACATCTAAACAACTCTTAATTGCAAAAGGAAAAAAATAGATGACCTAATGAAGCATTGACATGAATTTGACACCCTTACCAGGGCAATTGAGCTTGTGCTCTTTTTATAAATAATTTTTATTTAAGCCAACCTCAAAATTGGATCTGCAAAATTGGTCAGGGCAAAAACAAAAAAGTGAATTGCTGTGAACAGCTGTGGCAGCCTGATTTGGCTGTCGATAAGTCTCTGTTAAACATAACAGAGGCCTTTTTGTATGAGCTGGCACTAACGCGTGGGTATAACAGCAGTAAATTTCGCATTTGTATGGCTCCGTCTGGGCCAGGAGGTCCCTCGAGCAATTTGTCTCTTTGGGGGATAATTATTTCAAAAGGAGGTCTATGTACTCCCTTGGAACGCAGTAGTCCGTTTTTGTGGGTACGATATTGTTTCCGTTAAGGATGGAAGCGTGACGGATGTGCTGTGACACCCATTGGTCGGAGTCTCTTAGACGAAATGCTGCCATTTCTGCCTGCTCCATACCCGCATGGTCAAGGCTCTGGAGGCATAGGATGGCGTTTAGCGCATCATTAGGTGTGGTTCGCAAAGCCCCACTGATGCATAGGGCAGCAGTACGCTGTACCTTGCCCAGTTGGTTGGTGATTGTCCTTTTTGATAGGGCAAGGCCACCACACGGTAACTCCGTAGAGTAGTATTGGCCTAACTATTGCTAGGTATATCCATTGGACTATGCTTGGGTTCATGCCCCATTTCATCCCTATGACCTTTTTGCAAGTGTAAAGCAAGGCCCTCGTGGCCTTCCTCACTCTGTCTTTGATATTAAGATTCCAGCTGAGCTTCTTATCAATTACCAGCCCTAAATGGCTGGCATTGTCACTGAGGGAGAGTCTGCATCCGTTTAGAATTGGGGGGTTGAGAGGCGGGACTTTGTATTTGGTTGTAAACAACACAAGTTCCGTTTTTGAGGGATTAACTCCCAATCCACGGGACTTTGTCTATTCTGACGGTCATTAGATCGCAAAGTGTCTGAGGAAAAGATAATGGCAACGTCATCCGCGTATGTGGCACCAAAAAAACGAAAGCAAAGAGAAGCATTGCGATCATTATACCAAAAACTGTTAATTGTAATAAACCAAATTAGCTGTCGTTTAAGAAGATAATCACAAAAACCACATACGTATCGTCTGATCGTAAAAACGAGTCCGTTGCGCATCTGAGAAGCCTGCTCTGCAAGGTTTATATTCTAATATGTTGCCTCCGTTGCTCTTCGATGGCCAACAGTCTCGCTAATAGCATTTTTATTTAGTTTACCTAACAATTCAGATATTTGTTTTATTTTGAACCGCTGATTGCGGTCATGCACGTAGAGTTATCAGACAACTGCTAGAGTTGTCGAGTAATTTTTTTTGTTTGGCTCGCAAGAAATGGGTTGTTTTTTATACCCGTACTCAAAAAGAGTTAAGGGGTATACTGTATTTGTGGTAAAAGTCGATGTGTGTAACGCAGAGAAAATTTTCCGACCCCATAAAGTATATATATTCTTGATCAGCATCAATAGCCGAGTCTCTGTCTGTCTGTCTGTCTGTCCGTCTGTCCGTCTGTCCGTCTTGATGAGCGCCTCGTTCTCAGAGACTATAGAAGCTAGAGCAACGAAATTTTTTCCAGACTCATGTGATATCACACTGTTACAAGTGTCAAAATTTCGCCCGCCCCCTTCCGCCTTCACAAAGGACGAAAATCTGTGGCATCCACAATTTTGAAGATACGATAAAAGTAAATCGTATCGTAGAGAATGACCATATCTATCAGATTGCCGAATCTGAATCAGATCGGATCATTATTATAGCCAGAATGAAGAAATTAATTTTCAGTTGCTTCCCCACCTCCTCTGGCGCTGCTGACGCTATTCATTCTCTGTCTCGCTCGCACACACTCTGCCCTGTGCAATGCGCGAGCAACCCTAGCGGAGGAGATGTAGAATCTAAATGGTAGATGTAGTATATTTGTTCTAGATGTATTATCTACATTTTACATGTAGATGTAGTTAACAAATGTAGCAAAAAAATGTAAAATGTAAAATTTAAAATTTTTTTTAATTTTAATCATAATCTCATAAATTTATATACTGAATGAGTACGGGTATAAAAGTAGAGTCGCGTCCAGAAGCGACTCACACGTTCCTTCTCGTTTTTAAGATAATTTTAGTTTAGGAGATGAGTTAAAAATTGTTTCAGTGTAAAATAATTTATTGCACTCCTATTGACTTTATAATAATTTACGCTCATCAAGACAGACAGACGGACGGACAGACAGACATGGCTCTATCGACTCGGCTATTGATACTGATCAAGAATATATATACTTTATGGGGTCGGAAAATTTTCCTTCTCTGCGTTACACACATCCTTTTTTACCACAAATACAGTATACCCCTTAACTCTTTTGAGTACGGGTATAATAAGATTCGCTATTGTACCTGTGTACACCTGGCCCTCGCTTAACACGAACTCTTTTAATACGAACTCGGTCTTACACGGCTATAAATTTGCTTTTTCAGAAATATATCTTTGACATCCGACCATTTCATTAATAAAACAAGTCTTTTTGAATCGTCTGTGTAAAAACATTTGGCGACTTCGCGCTATACATTGACTTATTTAATTGTATAGGTAACATGTCAGTTTGTCAGTTTCGAGAACCACGCTTTTCGCTATATGTCACAAGGAAACTGAGCAAGAAAAAAAGTTAAAGCGAATTGAATCCATGTTTTTACTTAGTTAGTTTATAAAAAAAAAGTCAGAGAAAAAAATTGTTAGCGACTAAAAAAAATATTAAGTCATTTTGCCTCTAAGTTTGCCAATAACACTAGTCAACACAACATTTCCGCTGTGGCCCAAAATTACTTTACACCCGTACTCAAAAAGAGTTAAGGGGTATTATTGTATTTGTGGTAAAAGTGGATGTGTGTACCGCAGAAAAGGAAAATTTTCCGACCCCATAAAGTATATACATTCTGGATCAGCATCAATAGCCGAGTCTCTGTCTGTCCGTCCGTCTGTCCGTCTTTTTTGACGCCTAGTTCTCAGAGACTATAAAAGCTAGAGCAAACAAATTTTTTTGTTTTCCAGACTTATATGCTATCACACTGAATCAAGTTTCTTTTACAATTTTGCCACGCCCCCTCTGCTTTCACAAAGGACGAAAATCTGCGGCATCCACAATTTTGAAGATACGATAAAACTAAAAACGCAGTATCGTAGGGATTGACCATATCTACCAGATTGCCAATTCTAGTAAAGATCGGATCATTATTATATCCAGAATGAAGAAATTAATTTTCAGTTGCTTCCCCCACCTCCTACGGCGCTGCTGACGCAACTCGTTCTCGCAGTGCGCGAGCGCCCTCTCGCGGAGGAGATGTAGAATCTAAATGGTAGATGTAGAAAATTTGTTCTAGATGTATTATCTACATTTTAGATGTAGACGTAGTTAACAGATGTAGCAAAAACTTATAAAATGTAAAATATTTAAAAATTCTATTAAATTCTTTTATTCTATTCTTTTTAATTATAAGCTCACAAATTTATATACTGACTGAGTACGGGTGTAAAAGTAGAGTCACGACTAGAAGCGACTCACGTCTCGTTCTAATGGATTTCAGGATTTAAATGTTTTTATGGTTTTTTTTTATGATTTAGTTTTTTTTTAAAGAATTTTTTTTTAAATTTTCATGTTTATTTTCGAAATTTTTTTTAAATAATTAAAATAATTTTTAATTAAAAAATATATATTTAAAATTTTTTTGAATACCACACTGTTTTATATTTCAAAATACAAAACTATTTGAAAATATTACTCTTTTTTTGTTTTTAGTTATTAATTATTGCCTGCCAGATTGGCAGAATCGGCCACTGTGCACTGGTTCAAATGTCTGAAATATTTCGTCCTGCCTACATTTGTACCTTACCTACGCATTTACACACAGTGGCTCACACCTTTAATGAGCCAGAGCACATTTCAAACTTAACAGTGCTACTGAAACATACATGGTATGTATGGTATACTGATCATAGCTCGCAAAAAACTGTCAACACTTTTTGCCTTTGCGGCCTGGTCACTGACAAAACAGAAAAAACCCACGCGCACTTGCTCTCGTTCTGAGCTAAACACTTGTTGTCTCTTCGCTTCGTCAATGCCTTGGCCAGCGCTAAAGTCTTTGACGCGGCACATGGGTGCCGCGAGTCGAGACTTCTCGAGCATCAATGTGCTGAATCTTGCACAAGCAACGCAGTTCTTTTTTTGCATTCTTCAAAGACTTATATTTTGTTTTTTGCATTCTGTCTCGACTTGTCGCTGGTGAAGGCATAGAAAAACAGTCCAAGACATGGGGCAGTGGGGTCGTTATCAGAGACGAAGTATATGGGAAAAGAGAATTTACCCCCCCTCGTCTACTGGGTGTAACGAAAAACCCCGCCATAGAAGAGCTTTTTGGTCTCATGCAACATCTGGGTATTGTATAGTATTTGGCAGAACCAAACAAGTGTCTGCGTAAAATGTTTGTATTTTGTTTGTACATACTCATGTTCTTTGAATATTTTGCATTATATCTATCTACCTAACATTGGTTTATACACCCAGCGACTAAAAAATGCCGCACCTGGAAATTTCATACATTTGTAACTTCACTAGTCGCTGGTTTTCGCAAATGTTAGTCGATTCGTCTAATTTGTATTTTTTCTTGTAGCTAAAACAATTTCAATTGTTTCCTATCATAATCATACACTAAAAAAATATTTTAAAACCAATCATAAGGATCGTTTTTAAAATAAAACTCTCTTTTGCTTTACCCCTTTGCCAAAGGTGATACTACAAAATAGTATTTAATTACTAATAAAAAAAATTTACAATTATATATTTTTTTATTAGCTAACAGGAATTAAATTAATTTATTGGAAAAAATTTTGTTTTGGTTATTAAAAGTCGTTTTTCTATATTAATTTAATTTTTATTTTTTTTTGTCAAAATTACTGAAAAAGCGTTACACACGAGGGATTTAAAAAATAATTTTTTTCTTAGTGTATGACTATGATAGGAAAAAAATTGAGTATGTACTTTTGTTTGAAATGGTTTTAGCTACAAGAAAATATAAAAATTAGACGAATCGACTAACATTTGCGACAACCAACAACTAGTGAAGTCACAAATGCATGAAATTTCAAGGTGCGGCTTTTTTTCTAGCTGGGTGTATAAGCTTAGTCCGCTTTCCAAAATTGACTAAATTTTACATTTTTTTTTAGGAAAACTCCTGCCTTACTGATGAAATTTGCTATCTACAGTCTGAATTAGCTGCTACTCGATCACAAAGGGTTTATCTAATTAAGCGACTAATGTTTTACGAAGGTTTAGAAAAGACCAATACAGTTCGAAACTGCGTTTTAAATGGAAAACTCGAATCTAAGGAGAATTTTATACGAGCTTTAAACAAAAATAAGCCAAGTTCTTTATATCCTAGTGAAATTGAAGAGGATTCTCAAAATGGTTCTACAGCACAAAACCAAATATCTTTTCCAATTCATTTAAATAGCTTATTACTCCATTCACTAGGCGATATATCAGGGAATTCCAATTTCCATAATGAGGGTTGGATTTATCCAGTTGGTTATGTGGCAACCCGGATTTATGCCCATCCAAAAGATCCACGTAAAAAGTGTGTATTCACTTGTAAAATTTTAAATAATGCTGGAGTTCCCCAATTTCAAATAATCCCTGATAATGATTTGGATGGTGTATTTTTTGGAGAAACCCCTAATATGTGTCATGCAGAACTGTTGAATAATATTCAGCGGTATGTTAATAAAAGAGTAAAAATACCATTTGATGTGCAGGGAGAATCTTTTTTTGGCTTGTCGAATCCAAAAATTCAATCACTGTTAAGGCTAGAGCCAGGATTTCAACGCTGCTTTAATTTTAAAGGATATAATAATATACAAAGTCCAAAATCGTTAAATAATCCAGGATTATCATTTGAGACTCTTCAAACATTTTTGACTTGAAAATTACAGCTTTAATTTAAAATCAATGAATAAACTTTAATTTACAAAAAAAATAGTTTATATACATTTTTAGGTGATCAGAAAGACTGATCTGGATCCGTGACTAGTCCAGACGTACTGCCCCGATTTGTTTCAGAGATGCTGCTTTTATTGGATCTGACCAGATTTGGATTTGGATGATTAAACTACATCGGGATTAATATCATACAGAACAACTACTTTTAACACTTGTTAGCCAAGATCCTAGCTAAAAGAATTTGTTTCCTTTAGTATATTAGTGTGGATTGGTTTAAGTATATTTTTAGACCGACTTCATTTATTTTAGCCGCTCCATGGAGTTCTTAGCGTATGAACTTTTTCCCATGCAAGCGGTAGCGAGTGTAACAAAGAGAGGGAGAGAGTGATCTTAACAGTAATCATTTACATTACTTATTTGTTGGTAGTTTAATTTCATGATAATTGACAGATGTATGTATTTAAGTGCAACTCTAGCGAAGTGACTGTACACCGGCCACATTGAAGATATCCAGGTTCAACTCAGCTTATAGGGAGCGGAGCTAATCGACGAATCGCTCGTTTACAAAATCCCTTTTTATTTTTGATCTCTGCTACTCGCACTTTTCCATCCGATCCTTGAAAAACCTTAGTGACGACGCCTAGGAGCCTCACTTGAGACGGAATGTTGTCCTCGTGAATTATAACGACGGTGCCTTCCTCGAGGTTGTATTGGTTTTTGCTGCAGGCTGAGAAGGTATTCTCTCGACCAGCTTGTCCAGAAGAGCTGTTTGATGGCGGACACGAGCTGCCATCTGCTCAAGTAAGAGAGCTTGTCGTCGCTGATGGGTTGCACGGACACGGGTGGCACCTAGCGTTCGACCAACTAGCAGATGGGGTTACGGCTTGAATATCGTTCGGGTTGGAGGTACCGGCCACGATGGGCCTGGTGTACCACTGTCAGAAAGGCGTGCTCTAGCTCTGTGGCCGTAACTACACACTTATGGACAAATAATAGGTGTGAAGTTTTTTTTTTAAGATTTCGGTTTAAATCGATATAAACATAACTTTTTATGAGGGAACTATACTTTTTTAATATGGTCACACTGTTTCGGTGCGAATTGGATGAATTCCCGGAATTAATTAGCTTTCTGGGAAGAATTGTGGATTTTTTTATTGCTTAGACTGCAAATTCGGCTGGTCACTAAAATAGGTGCATGAGCCAAAACAGTAATTTGTAGTTTATAAAGATAATTATTTGGTTGCAGAAGGTAAGGTATTAGGAAAATATAACAAAATGGGGACTTAACAACCATTAAAATTGTATGAGATGGGCCGTGGGCGTCACTGCAGTGCGGACGACAGAAGGATCATTCGACGACTTCGAGATGAAGGAAAAACTTATAAATCTATTGCCAGGTTATTGAAACGATCTCAAACCTTCGTAACCAATTCCTTAAACCGGAAAAAATTGGTGAAACTCGCGGAGCACCAAGAAAATCATCATCTAAGACCGATGATGGTTCAGTTGGTTAACTGCGACCCATTTAAGTCTTCCAGGACGATTCCCAACGAAATTGGGAATATTGTGTCATCACCAGTGATGCCATTTCAGCCTTTTTCCGGACAGATCTGTCCTTTTTTAAACTGCTTTAGCCTGAAAAAATATCAAACATCCCCTATCCGGAAATCTATCCTGTTTTGAGTTTGATTTGGCCTTTTTAATTTTTTTTGTTTTTTTTGCTAGAGTATGTGAAAATTTGACCCAATTTTAATAATATCGCATCACAATATACATACATGATTATATCGATAGTTTTACTGATATTTTTATGTAATCACACTAGACACTTTTTGTCCCATCTCTAAAAACATATGATAAAGTGTAAAGTGTTTTTTAACAATGCCCAAGGAAGCTTATAAGCAAAAATTCCGCGATTCGTGGCTTGGCCACGTAGATTTTAAAGCCTAGATGTGCCGCGATGAGTCGGATGGAAGCAAAGCATACTACAAGTACTGCAAAAGCAGTATTAATTCAAAAATAGACCAAATTCGTGCACATATGGCAACAAAAAAGCATGTGCAGAATGCATATAAAAAGAGATATGTACTTGGGGTACGAATTTGAGACAAAATTAAAACAAATGAAGGGAACTATTGATGATACTACTGAAAATAATATTCGAATGATCTGCACTGATTTTGTTATTGCATTAATTAATCAGCTGAAGCAAAGGTACGAGAACTACTGTTGTTCATCATTTAATATGGAATTTAATTGGTTTTACATCTATTTAGGTTGCCTGACAACTTTAACGTTTTAAAAAACATCGATGCGTTTTCGGTTGAAAATATATTGCGTGCGCAAAAATATCCAATAGATCAGATATTGGAGGTGTTTAATGTCAATAGCCCCGATATAGAAACAATTATAGCCCAATACAAAATGATTCATTTGATAAAGTGGTTAAACGTTGATTCTACTGTTCTTTTTTGGGCTGAAGTAAAGAACTATAAGGACTCAGCAGGAAACAGTCCATTTTTCGAATTGGCAACATTTGCCATAACTTTGCTTTCATTGCCCTGGTCAAATGCTGAAGTTGAGCGAGTCTTTAGCCAAGTCAATATAGTTAAAAGCAGATTACACAATCGTCTACATTTGCAGACGTTAAATGCAATTCTTTCCATGAGGTAAATCTATGCTCGTCACATAACATTAAATATATTTAAGCGAATTATTTGTTTATTAGATTTGGGTTACGCCGACACGGTAAATGCTGCCAAAATTATGAAATACCGGACAAGTACCTTCAAATGATAGGCACAAATGCCTCATATGACCCGGAAGAGGAGGCCGAGACCGATCAAATAATTGAAAATGCTCTACAAAAGCTCAAAGACGATTAAAAGTATATATTTAAAAAAAAAAAAGTTGTCATGTTTTTCTGTCCTTTTTTTAATATTTTCATCCTTTTTTTCCCGCTTTTTTTTTTGTCAGTTTGTCCTGTTTTTGCGAAAAATAGTTGGCATCACTGGTCATCACAGACCGTTCGGCGACGATTAGCAATAGCAAACCTACCAGGTAGGATTGCTCGCAGGGTTACTTTGCTTCGGTCGGCAAATTTACAGAAGAGGAAAAAATTTGCAGATCGTAGAACCTGGTGCGGACCGGAGGGTGAGAAAAAATGGCGTAATGGGCTGTCGCAGCTCAAATTCCCATACGAAATCCAAATATTGACGTTTTTCGTGCGAGGTAGCGTCACTGTTATCGATGTAGAAGCCAAAAAACCCAAAGGTGCACGTATGGACCTTTGATTTAGGTAAAGAAATATGCAAAGAGCCGTGTACAAAATATTTCGGGAATACAAAACTGATTTTTTTTTAAATTCAGGTCAAAGTTGAAAAACAAAAAAAAATCAGGTACTTATGTACTAATGAAACTATATACTCAGGTACACTCAATAATTTAAACATTTTTAAGTTTTCGCTATCTAAATTATGTTGTTAGCTATTAATCCATTTGCAGGTAAGTCTTTTTAACTTCGACCTACCTTTTTCAAAAGTTTTTTAGCATTGCATATGGCCGTTATATTTGACCTGAATCTTACCAAGTTTTTTAACCTGCTTTTTATTTTGCCAAATGCATATGTATATATATTGCAGTCTTTTTTGGATGATTCCTGAATTGAAGAGGAAAATTTTGAATATGGCATTTCCCCATTGCATGCAAGAATAAGATGTATGGAGTTTATTTTAAAACTTGAATATACCATCCCGCGAACGGAAGAATCTTTTGACGATAGCATGCCAGCGATAGAGAAACATAAACACAGGAAAAAAATGATTCAAGACAAATTCTTTGCGAAACTTGGTCGACTGCCCCAAATATGGATACGGGAACACAAACGATGGAAACTCATCCCGGAAATTCTTTAAGGAACACGAAATTACAGCAAAAATAACTGGTGTGGATGAAGGCATTATCCAAAGATTGGCTGTAATTTTGAATATTTTAAACTGCAAGGACAAAATTAACACCCGCAAATTTGGCGAATATGCCTCGAAGACTGCAGAGTTGTTATTTGAAAAGTATCCAGAAAAGAAGCTTACTCCAACGCTTCATAAAATTTTGGCACACGGTCAAATTTTGATAGAACATCAGAGCCTTCCAACTGGAGAGATGTCAGAGGAGGCCCAGGAAACGAGAAACAAGGATTACAAGAAATTCAGCTACATGAATACTTGTAAAATATCACGAACAAGGCAAAATCAGGATCTTTTCAATTAGACATTATTAGACATGTGAAATCCAAAAAAGAATTAGAAAGTATTTGTTCTTCAGAAATGTTAAGATTATTGGATATTCCCAACGATCCATCGGAAATAGATGCATGTTTTATAGTAAACCAAAAATAAGAACAATAAACAAATTTTTGTTTTCCTTTTTTTTGTAAATTCTGTTTAAGTTAAAAATTTAATGTGAAATAACTTTTTATAGTATAAAAGACCATTCAAAATTCTTTATCGATCCGAAAAACTTGGAATTTATTATTTTGCATAGGAAATGCAGGCGAAATCCAGAGAGAGACAGCAAGAGAGCGTGCACTGGTGCGCTACAGAGCGTGTGTAGGTAGGCGATGCAATAGGCGCACGAGCGATGAGCACAGAGAGCGGTGATCCAAAGCGGAATGGATAAAACCACTAACAAATCGCTTGAGCAAATTTGTTTAACGTTCGGAATGTTTAATTTATATTGTCACAATTGTTAGTAAGTGAAACACAAAAACACGGCACAATTAGTGATTAGCTATGATGGGTTTAATTATGTACACGATTATTAGCAATTAATAATGAGCTATTATCGCAAAAAGGCAGAAAAGGCAGGAGCGATGTGAAAGCACGACCTGTTAAAGCAACAGTTAAGGCGCGAAGAGCAACATTGGACGACAACTTTGCTAATTACAGACCTGCTGAGTTCAAAATGTCCACTGATTTCGGCGCATGACCTGAAGCTCCTCAACGGTATCTGCTCCAGCTAATAGGTCGTCTACATAAAAGTTTCTGGATAGGGCTCGAGAGTCACGAGGGTGAGATTTTGCGTATCGGTCGCTGAGGTATTTAAGATAACTGACAGCTAAGAAAGGTGCTGCTGCAGTCCCATATGTAACCGTATTAAGTCGGTAAGTCTGCAAAGGTTCGGTTAGGTTTTGGAATTGACGCTGATCCTCAAAGATATCAAACTGACGATACATTTTCGTTATATATGCCAACATGGCACAGTCATGAAAACGAAAGCGTAGAAGTATTGAAAATAGACAGGGTTAAATTGTTGGCCCGACCATAAGCAAGTCGTTCAACGACAGGTGTGTTGACAATTTACTCGACGCGTCAAATGAGTTGCCTAAGCTCGCTGGATTTGACTTGAAGGGTAAAGAAACTTTTAGCCGACCCGAGGGTAGTTGTGTAATGATTTGATTAAACCATTTCTCGCAAAGTTGTTGTTTTGGGGTGTATCTTTCGGTGGCCGAAACATTGGGAACTTCCTCAAACTCCCAGAACTTCTGAACAATAAGTATTGAGGGATGGCTATTGTGTAACACTTACGAGACAGCTTGAGTCTTTAGACCGATTATTCAGTGTTTTATATCGACCTGACACAACCTAACCAAATAATACCGTGTTTTGCAGTGACAATTTATCCGTGGCGCTTTTAATGTGACCTGCATTCAACAAGTCAAAGAATGCATCTGCGCCTAAGAGTAAATCAACTCTCTGCGGCTTGTAAAACAACGGATCTGCTAAGGCAAGGTTATGTGGAATGCTTAAATCTACACCTCGAATCGCCTTTTCCGGTTGATGTGACGAAATGGATGGCAAAATGCTCAAATCTGCCGACATCTGAAAATTACTCGTTTGCGTTGACGAGTTGGACTTACCTATTCCAAGCAAGCGGATCGGCTTTCTCACCCGTTGCAGTTTTAAATTGCTGTCCAAGCTGTCGGTTATTAAATTGATTTGGGTAATCTGTTTGGTAATCTCCAAGGCGTCATTTTATTCTTACGAGGGCTGTAGCTAAAACCACTTGACCTGAATTCACCGACCGGGCATGGTTAACAACAAACTCAGAAGGTTGATTTTGGAGGTCCGACGTAGGAGGAATCGGTTGTGGTGTCAAAGCCTGCGATGACTTGGAACCATACCGGTGCAACAAACTATTGTGGGCGGCTTCAAACAAACTTTGCAATGAGCATACTTGCAAGTTGTGACATTGTGTCCCTTGTTTAGGCAATTGATACACAGTCTAGAACCCTTCGCGAGTTTAAAGCGGTTGCTAACCGGAAGCGCTGTAAATGAGGTGCACGCAGTAATAAGATGGTCATTTGATTTTCAAAACACACACTTGGAAACCTGCGGCTGATCAATTTGCGTGACTGCTAATGATGTAGTGGTACCTTTATTGTGCCTATTATCCCGAGAAACTTTGTTAGATTTTCCCTTGCTTGACGTTGAGTCTTCTACTGACAAATGCTGGTACCGCTTATTCAGCTCATTTTTGCAGTCTTTCCATGTGGGAATGGTTGTATATTCTAGTCCTTCATCCCATCTTGACCGCGTTCCTGCATCTACCTTTGACATTACTATATGAATCAACATCACATTTACAATCTTACTATCATCACCGACAGACAGCAACGATTCATCTATTGCCCTTACAGTGTCAATTAAAGTTCGCAATGCAGCAGCGACGGACTTGGAATGCTGGGTAAATCAAATAACTTTGAAACACCTTCGAGAAATGTTAGGCACTCATTGTCGTACACACTCTTCAATGCATCTAGGGCTTTACTATAATTACTCTCCGTAACCTGAAAGGCCTTTACCGTGCCTAACGCCTCATTCTCAAGACAGGAAAGCAGATGGTTAAACTTATCAACATTTGACAAGTGGTCATCATCGTGCACTAAAGTATTTAAAAGTCCTATAAAGTTTTTATACTCCGATTAAACTCCACTAAACTTTGGCAACTTCATCTTTGGCAGCTGCTTATGATGCAGCGTCGATGTATTTAGTGTAACGTTTCCTATATCTCGGTGTTCACTTGGAGTTCTTATAGTTGAAGTTGAGAGCCTGGGTTGTAATGCAGAGATTTTCCAGTTCTTCACTTGATGACAAATCGGAATTAAAGTTATCTAATGACCACTGAACAAATTCCTTTTCCACATACCCATTAAACATCTCTATTTGACATTCTATTTCCCGCGGGTCCGTGGATGTGGAATTGTTATGGAATTCTTTATTCGAGATATATTATTGACAAGTATGGTCCGCTGTTGAAGAAGTTCACTTCATCTTCGTCATGTACGAAAGAAGAATTGCCACTGCGTTTCTTGGGAGCCATAATAAAGAAATATTACGACAGGTTATGTTTCGATATAAGTTTTACTTGTTTACGGTTCGAAGTTTTTGACTAACCCTCGCTACACCAGAGCGTAAATCCAATCCAAACGAGCCGTGATGTCCAATCCAAACGATTCGTGAGTCCACCCGGGGCTGCCAAAATGTTAGCCAAGATCCTAGCTAATAGAATTTGTTTCCTTCTTTCGGAAACAACAACGAAATCGGAAGACACGGTGTGGATTGGTTTTAGTATATTTTTTGACTGACTTCATTTATTTTAGCCGCTCCATAGAATTCTAAGCATATGAGCTTTTTCCCATGCAAGCGGTAGCGTCAAATAAAAGCAGAGTCTCTATCCGTCTGGACTAGTCACGGATCAAGATCAGTCTTTCTGATCACCCTATTTGGTAAGCATTACTGGTGTGGTACGAATACGATTACCGGTAGTGACTCACTAGAGAGTACTTAATCCTCCGTACTCCCTCTTCCTCCTCGAAGAGTACATGATCCTCTGTACTCCTTCCTCCTCGATCGTACTTTATCCTCAGTATCTTATCTTTTATCTTCCGCACCATTGTTGTCTCTTAAAACATGCTGTATCCTCCGCAACGTTTTTCGTCACTCGGAGCGTAACTGATTCTCCGCATCACCACGCCTCACTGAGTGACTATGCACTGCCTCAAACTTGGTAGCCACCCGGTACGAGGCACAGCACGCAGCAATCAAGAGACATTGATGGGCGACGACACGAGTACGAGCCTTAATGACTCTGTCAATTCAAAAACAATAAATATCAAAATTTTATTGTGCAACCTTTATTTCAGTCTTTTTCTTTAACCAGGAAGAACTTTTCTATTTCAGCTTTTTCGCCCAGACATCAAACAAATATTTGTGAACCCGAGCACGGCAAACATACCCCGGCCGAAAGTGCCATCATAAATATCAATAACCGAATCGCTATAGCGATGACTATCAGTCTGTCTTATTATATCCGTACTCAAAGAGTTAAGCGCTGTCTTAGATTTTTGGTAAAAGTGGATGTGTGTAACGCAGAGAAGGAAACGTTTCCGACCCCATAAAGTATATATATTCTTGATCAGTATCAATAACCGAGTCGATAGAGCCATGTCTGTCTGTCCGTCCGTCCTTCCGTCCGTCTGTCCGTTTCGATGAGCGCCTAGATCTCAGAGACTATAAAAGCTAGAGCAACGAAATGTGTCCAGACTCATGTGATATCACACTGTTACCAGTGTATTTCAAAATTTCGCCCCCACAAAGGACGAAAATCTGTGGCAGCCACAATTTTAAAGATACGATAAAACTATGAACGCAGTATCGTAGAGAATATTTTCATATCTACCAGATTGTCGATTCTGATCGAATCATTATTATAGGCAGAATGAAGAAATTAAATTTGAGTTGCTTCCCTCACTTCCTCTGGCGCTGCTGACGCTACTTATTCTATTTCTCGCTCGCACACACTCTTCCAGCGAAGGAGATTAGATTCTTAGATTCTCTAAGTAAAAAGTCAAACTTATAAAAAAAAACGGGCAGAAATTTTTCGTTTACGTTTTCCTGACGTGTAACCATGTGTGAACTGCGAGAACAGCTGATGCACATCACAGGAATATATGTTCAACAAGTATTCCTGAAGTGAATGGTGCAAGATGGAGGCAAAAACTGTGAGCAAAACCAAAAAGAGAGATGAAAATGATTCGTTTTTGTCTTGCAACAATGTATGCCGCCACCAACACAATCACTTCATCGTCGGAGTGGATTTTTTCCATTTTTATTTTTATTTGAATTTCACATTAGGCACTGATTACAAAACACAGCTTATTCATCAACCCTGTTTTAGTTAAGTTCCACATAAATAGAATTTTCCGCGGTGGTGGAGACAGGCCTTAATGGTATATGTACAAAATACATTCTAGATGTATAATTTACATTTTAGATGTAGATGTAGCTCACAAATGTAGCAAAAAATGTAAAATATCTAAAAATTCTACATAAATCATAAGCTCACAAATTTATATTATGACTGAGTACGGTATAAAAGTAGAGTCGCCTCTACGGAAGCGACTCACTTGTACCTTCTTGTTTATTTTAGTTTGCAAGGCCACCCGGGGGGCGCAATGAAAATTTAGAAGATTTTTTCTAAATTAAATAATACCAAAAAAAGAACGGTGTTTGGCGGCTGCAGATTAATGAATATATTTTACGACGAAAATGGGGAGAAAGAAAAAGGGACGTGCGCTTAATTTTGATGATATTTTCAACTATTTTCTCCACTTCGCTATAATTTGTTTTTAAACCTAACTTATCTAGGGCGGCGAAGCGGGAAGAATTCGACAAGAGCGAGAGAGAGCTTTATTTCGCTCCCGCTTCGCCCTAATCTATCTAGACGTACAAAACAAACAAACAAATACAAAATTGGTATATTTTTTGGCAGATGTGTCCTCATACACGGGCAGGCATCAGTGAGATGTACATCCTCGCAGTCAATGCGGACTGCCCGTAGAGTGCAATAAGTTTTCGTGTGTCCATCTTCCTGGAAATTGCTCTGCCTCAACGGTGATTCTACGGTTCAGTAGATATTTAAGCTTGTAGATTGGCTGACCTTCATATTTTCTTATATGCATACTATCAGGTGTATTATTGTAAAAGCCATTTTGACTTCAAATCCCTTAAGTGCTGAAAGCGATGCTTAGAGCAAAATCAATAAAAACTTATAGCAGAGCTGTTGCAGCATCAGCTAATAAGAGAGAGAGCGCTACCGATTAGAAAGTTTCGTAAGCGAGAGAGGAAGAACATTAATTTTTTTTTGGGTGATAGGCAGAGAGTGATTTACAACCAAAAGCTACTACAAGAAAGCTAAATGCAATGTAAGAACGTACTTACGAAAACCAACAACACAAACACACGACTAACCGACGCACAAACAAGTGGATGAACTATGTTTTTAGACAATTAATAGGCATGCATTCGCTGTTAAGGATAGATTCTAGAACTGAATGTTAGTTAGGGAGGCTTTTGAAGGTTTATTTTAAAAAAGCACCGCCTGTTTAGGCAAAATCTAAATATCTGGTCACTAAAAAATTTATCAAACGATGTGAGTGGAAAATAAGTCTTTGAATTATATTGAGGACAAGTGCATGCATTTAATTTGCAGACACAAAAGATCGTTTTGTTATTTAGAAAATTTTCAAAATTTGAGTGAACTTCGACGCGCAAAGAATTTTATAAGCGCTTTGGATAAAATTAATAGACGCTTCTAATAGAGCTTTTTCCAGAGCAAGAGATATAAAATTCAAAAGAATAAAAAAATCAAAAAGTCTGTTAAACTTAGGTAAAGGAATATTCAAAGATCAAGTATAAAAAACTGTAGGGAAAATTTAGGGATATATTTTCGTAAAGTCAAGTCGAAGTTGAAAAACAGCCAAAAATGAGGATAATATGTATACTAATGATTTTATGTATTTCATCCATTAGACATATAAGATTTCAAAATAAATCGGAACATTTCCATTCTCTAGAAATGTTATGTTAATAAGAGATTTGTTTCAATG
The DNA here is from genome assembly GCA_035043285.1 of Drosophila subsilvestris. Taxonomy (NCBI): domain Eukaryota; kingdom Metazoa; phylum Arthropoda; class Insecta; order Diptera; family Drosophilidae; genus Drosophila; species Drosophila subsilvestris. The sequence continues at coordinate 93,736 of JAWNNB010002095.1, read as the reverse complement.
TGGACGACTATTTTAAAAAAAATGTTGGAATTAGTTTTGTAATACAAAATGTGGTTGTATGTAAATTTAAAAAAAATTTTATTAGATTATATAATTGAAAATTAAAAACTATTGTACATACATACATATGTAGTGTATATGACCATTAAACTTTCTTTATCGATCCAAAGAAATCAAAGTTTAGCTTTTTATGCACCGCAAACAGGCAAATATGTGTTTACGCCAATAAGGTTTCTATCCAGATGAACACCAAGGTATATGTTACTTCAGTGGTTTGTGGAATGTTGATGTTGTTCAGATAGAATGAAGCAAGTTTGTCTGTTAAGGGTAAAGGTTACATGCTTGCACTTTTGTCCATTTACGTGTATGTGCCAGTCTGCTAGCAATTTTTCTAGGGCCACGAGATGAGATGACAAATGTTCCGTTGCTCTTGTTAGGTACTTGGAGCGACTTAGTATGGCAGTATCATCAGCAAATGTCGAAGTTGTTGTTGCCTGTTTGTCAGTAGATCTGCTGTGAGGATGATATACAATGTCGGTTCAAGCAAGCTGCCTTGGGGTACACCAGCTTCAATTGGATGATATTCGGAGAGGAAATCTTTGCATCGTACTGCGAAACTTCTTTGCTGTAGGTATGACTCCAATATTTCATGGATGTTCTGTGGAAGTAATATTTTAATTTTGTGGATTTAGCTATCTAGCCAAACGCGGTCAAAAGCCTGGGCGACATCCAGAAAAACAGCGTAGCAATACTCTCGTCTTTTAAATGCATTTCATATCTCAGGGCTTATGCGGCTTACTTCTTCAATAGGTCCATGTTTTTCGCGAAAAAAAAACGGTGAATCAGGATGGCACCGTTGATGTGTAGATGGCAAGGCAGTAGACTAATAGATCTGAATGATGATGGCTTCGAATTGTCTTTTTCGGCTTTATGGATCATGTTGTTGATTCCACAAGCGTTTTTGTGGACACACGAGTACAGGTCTGGGCGGTACACAATAGTGAGTTGCAGTTAGACTTTCCGAACTGGCTGATCGACATACGCACGTCCGTTCGTTGGTAGTTGACTTCAAAACGAGAAAATAGTATGAGTATAAGAGGGGAGTACTCTTGAGTGTATGACCAGGGTCAGCGAGCGGAGGGATCGTTAATTTGTGGATTGGCCGACAGCAATAGCCATTGGCGGTTCAAAGGTGGGCCACGCGACCATCCTTTCCAGGCACCACCGATTCAACGCATCCCAGCCTTAAGTGTTGAGGAGCAAGGTTGTCATCATGGATAATGACCATCGTGACGACGGCGACAATTGACGATGACGTTGTCCACTTGTTTCGTGCGCGGACCTCGTTGACATACTCCGATGACCAGCGACGCCAAATTTGCTGTTTAACGGCAGTCACCACGTCGAATCGTTTCAGATTGGTGAGGTTGAGTGTGTGGATCGTTAGCTCAGGTAGCGCCCGCAGCGATTTTCCAACAAGGAAGTGGCCTGGAGTAAGGGCTCCTAGGTCACTTGGATCGGTTGAAATGGGAGACAGCGGGCGCGAATTGAGTTTGGCCTCGACTTCAGCTGCAGCAGAGTCTTGCATTGATGAATGTTCTGGGCAAAAGACCCTTTGCGCTTTTAACGACGGCTTTCCAGAGCCCGCCAAAGTTCGGAGCCCTGGGAGGAATAAAATAAAAATTGATGAAATCAGCTGAACATATGACGAAATAGCATCTTGCGTGGCTCGATCGAACAGAAACGTCTTGAGGTCATTAAGGTGGTTAGCAGCTCCAGGAAAGTGTATGGCATTGTCACAGTAGATGTCCGTGGGCAATGCGCGACGAGCAACCATCCGCTTGAGTGCCGCCAAGAGCGCCTTTGGTGGATAGTTCCGTTACCACCCCAATGTGAACAGCCTTAGACGCCAGACAGATGAAGACAGCCAGAAGATTTCATGGGACCCTTTCCTCTTATGCGGAGATACTTGTTTATTGGTCCACAGAAGTCGATTCCACACTGTTGGAATGGCTGTCCAGGCAGAAAGCGTTCCATTGGAAGTGATCCCATGAGCTGCTGCTGAAGTTTGGGCATGTAGCGGACACAGAACACGTAGGATCGAATGACACGACGTGCTAAATCCCTGGCATTCACAATCCAGTACTCCAGACGGATAAGCGCAACCAAGGCTTTAGGACCAGCATGACAATTACACAGGTGCAGGTGGCGAGCGTAGATCCAGACAAAGTTTTGGTTTTGTAGGCAGAAGCAAAGGATGATTCTCGGAATTTGGGATGTGCGCATTTTCCATTTCGGCAGTCGTATGCCGCATGACCGGCTTCACCACACCTGCGACAGGCTGCGCGTCTGTTGGCAAGGGGGGTCGTGATCATGCGATGGGCGACTTCTGGTTCTGCGGTACTGACTGCTTTTGCTGGCTGTCTCCTTGGTGAGTCTGCCGACTCCCATTGGGGTCTCCGCTATGGAGCTGGCCTTGCGTATCGTGGTGCCTGCCATGGGGGTGCGAGAGTCGTGGAAATGGTCCGCTCTTGGATACTCTCAAGCTATGTGGCCAACAGGGTGAGCTGTGACAAGCTTTGCAATTCGTGTTGCCACACGTACATCTGGTATGCTGGTAGGGAGTTGTTGTAGATCCTGGTCAGTTTCTTGGTGGCGTCGTAAGCGGCGTGGAGCATAAGTAGCCGTATCTCGATGAGGTAATCTTTGAACAATTCCCCTACCGCTTGCTTGCGGGCTCGGATCTAATCTTCCAATTTTTCAAAGTATCGTGGCGGCAAGAAGAATGACGAGAATTCTTGACGGAAATATGCCAAACAGCTGCCTTGCGATTGACTGGTGCGGTACCAGCGACTGGCACGATCAGGGAGAAGTTCTGCCATGGCCCGAGGCAGCTGGTTTGTGCACGTTCTTCGAGTAGCTCCTGGGTACCGCGGGTACTCGCAATCCTGTCCTGGGGTCCATTTTCCGCTTGTCAGATTGCCCAGGGGTGGTTGGCATGGGTGACGCATGGCAAAAAGCGTTCTGTTGGTTTGGCGTATTGTCGCTCAAGGTCTCCTAGTCGAACCCAGGCGTCCTAGAAAGTGGCCCGGCGACTAATGTGAAAAATCTCCTTTGTCGTTCCTCGACTGTTCCTTAGTTGCCAAGTCCAGACTCCTCGGCAAGGGATTCCAGCTCGTCTCGATGGAGTTTGTGAATCCAGCCGGTGGTGAGCCCTGGATTAGCAAGGTGTCCCTCAGGGTATAGATCGTCGAGTGGGTAGGAAGCCCTGTAGGCTTCCATTGGGTACTGCTACCTTGTGGCACTCGTAGGATCGGCACTCCGTATACTTGTTCGCGACAGGATTTCGTGTGGGCGCGGTTTTAGGTTTGACGGGGTATAGATCCTCGCTAGCCTTTTCTCTTTCGGTGGCCGTGGGTCTTTAGTCCACGAAGTCACTTAAATTAGCAAAAGGTCCCTGTTCGGCCGCCACTTGTGAGAACCTATTTCAGACCTACAAGGAATTTGTAGATTTCTGGAACTTAAAGGTTCGGGACTGGCCTTGTATGATCGAAAGAGTGGCGTGATAGGAGGGACGTTGAATTATCGATGAAATGACTTGAGAATTTCTGTCTTGTATTTTGGTTTGAATTATTAATTCGTTTTATTTATGACTTGCGGTTGTGTTTTTGGTTTGAATTATTTCTTCGTTTTATTTATAACTTGGTATTTGTTTCTTTACACTTGAATGCATGTCGGTATCGTGACGTGAGCCGCTGGCTGGTGGACTGCCGCTGATGGCGGATGGACTGCTGAGTGTGGTCCCTTAATGTCTGGCTGATGATCTGCCCAAGTATTGTCTCTGGCATCTAGTTGATGGACTGCCCCTTCTTCGGCCGAGTTTGCCCTTTTTAAGCAGCGGCCGATCGTGAAGGTGACACCATGGTCTCCCATGGGGTGTCTGGTGACCAGGAATACTTGTTACTTGTTACTATTGGGCAATATTTTCCTGCTTAATTGCTAACTTGCTTCTTGTCGATTTATTATTATTGTGCAATATTTGCCTGCTTACTCGTTAACAATGCTATTTCTTATGTAGGTCAACGGGCACTGTCCCTGCCGATTGCGAAATAGCGCAAGAGATGGAGAGACTGAGAGTTGGCGCGTGTACATAAATGATCGAGAGTGTTGGTGTTGGCTCGAATTACAATGGTTACGTAAGGGAGATGGGGAATCGAGGATTTAATGCTGTTTTGACTTATTTTGAAATACTACCAAGAAGTGAGAAGACCTAGAATTGGCGCGTGGACATAAATGAGAATTTCCGATCGCGCGGCACGTGGTAAATGAAGTGCAACGAGGGTTCTTCTAACTCTTCTGGTAGGGAATTATTCTAGATATTCAATGGTTCTTATAATAGGGAATTAGGGTATAGATAGTATAACCTAAGGAATTTAGCGATCCATGGTTTCCATGGTTCGTTACATTCTATTGCTCCCGCACTGAGACTTTTGGGAGTAGCTCCACCAGCTCGCTATTCTGGATTACCACTCAGGGCAGTGGTTTCCTGGAAAGCAATCTTTGTCTTTCGTCTCATATCACAATGGAATATGTCAAACTAAATCTTTTCTCTTATCTCAAAGCACCTCCTGAGGACATTATTATAACTAAATTTAGTTTTTCACATGAGCATAGTATTTCTTCGTTCAAAATTCTTCTCCTCGATTAAATTCTTTCCAAAGCCTGAACCCGTCTGCATGCCCTAAGCATACTATTATGCATACTTTTCTTTCAAGAGATTCCACCCAGAGTCCTAGAGTCACTGTTCTTAGGATCTCAAAAAACTAAGGAACCATTTCTCCATCCAATATCAGAACGTACGCAGTCTATTAGGTAAATTGACCAAAATACATACGGATAGTGCCTCTTTTGATTTTGCCGCTCTCACTATAGCTGAAACCGGGCTTAACTCTTCCGTCTCCGATCATGCGATTTTTGTTCACAAATGCACTACCTATAGAACAGATCGTCCATCATTTGCTAGTGGCGTTTTTATTGCAGTAAATACTGACTTTTCGTCCGAGCTGTTTCCATTTAGCAACATCCACGAATTTATTGCAGTCAAAATCCGTGTTGGAGCGGCATTTATCTTTTTGACCTGTTCATATATTCCTCTTAGATCTGATTCCGTTGTTTATTTAAACCACCTCTCTGCCATACATGCTGTGGTTTCTGCTTAAGCTTGTGCTGATCATTGTAACGGGTGATTTTAACATACGATTTCTTTCTTGGCAGCAGGATGAATCAAACATTTTGCAACCTGGTAGTCAACATAATTTTTTTTCGATGATATTCCTGATGCCTTCCTCGCCCAAATTAATTCCGTCAAAACTATAGAGAAAAGTCTTCTAGATCTCAATATTGTCAGTAATGCTTCTCGAGCAACTGTTGCATAGGTAATCAGTAAAAATCCGTGTTTGAGCGGCATTCATCTTTTTGACCTGTTCATATATTTCTCTTAGATCTGATTCCGTTGTTTATTTAAACCACCTCTCTCCAATACATGCTGTGGTTTCTGCGTTAGGTTGTGCTGATCATTGTAATGGGTGATTTTAACATACCATTTCTTTCTTGGCAGCAGGATGAATCAAACATTTTGCTACCTGGTAGACAACATCATTTTTTTTCGATGGTATACCTGATGTCTTTCTTGCCCAAATTAATTCCGTCAAGAACTATAGAGAAAGACTTCTAGATCCAATTATTGTCAGTAATGCTTCTCGAGCAACTGTTAGAAGTCATCCGATATCTTTTGCTGAAGATTAATATCACCCAACGTTGTCTATAGTTGTCAAGTCGAATAAAGTGTTGTCGCAAAACTAATTCCACCGATCTAAGCTTACATCTCTCGCAAGATTGTTGGTCCTTTCTTCAATCGTTATCGTATATATATCGCAACAGTCAACTCTTTTTACGACACTTTAAACTCGTCCGAACCTTCCTGGTTCTCAAAATATCTGTCCTAAAATATCTGTTTAAATATCTCTGATCTATATTTTTCTGTTCGCTCACAATTTCTTACTGTCCATAGTCAATGTTATAACCAATATCTTTCCCAATGTAGTACAAATTTCCGAAATGATCCCAAAAAATTCGTTTCGTTCGTCACCTCAAATCATAAGTCTACCACGTTCCCTCCTCCCCTTCACTTACTGGATAAAACAGAATCTTCAGCTCAAGTTAATGAACATTTATTTGCCTCCTTTCAATCGATGAGTACGCATACCTACGACCCATTCACCCCTTATCCACACCATCTACTTCATGCAAACAACGTATTTCTTCCTTTCTTTCTATCGAGAGACATCTCTTTCTCTTCTAGACAAAGTTCCGAGCTGCATTCTAAAATATTGTGCTCAGGTCCTTTCCCAGCCTCTGACCTACCTTTTAAATTTATCTCCGGAGCATTCTCGCCTCCCCGTGATTTGAAACGAATGCTACCTAATTCCTTTTCATAAAAGATCTAAGATCGAAAACTACCGCGGTATCTGCTATTCCAAAGCTGCGAGCAACTTGTTACTCGTCAATTGCAACACGCATGTTGTAGTTTAATCTCCCCGTCGCAACATGGTTTTTGTTGCCATCAATCAACATCGACTAACCTTCTAGAGTTCTCGTCTCTAATCAACCGAGGCTATCAAAGCTGCTTGAAAACGGATGTAATTTTCACAGATTTTAGCAAGGCTTTTGACTCTGTTAATCATACTTTGCTTATAAATTGGATAACGTCGTATGTATCTGTCGAACCGTACACAGCGCGTTTTGATCACTAATTTTTTTTCAAATGTCGTTAATGTAACCTCAGGTGACCTCAAGGAAGTCAGCTGCTTTTCAATCTGTTTGTGAATGACCTACCTCAAGTTATTCTGCACTCAAACATTAATGTATGCTGATGACGTTCAAAACTGTTTTTCCTTTTTCGATTGGTACTCGCATACTCGCCTACAACTTGATCTTGATGAATTAAACATATGGTGTTCAAATAACCTACTTTTTTTTAACCATGCTAAGTGCAAAGTTACACCGCCGACCTTCTTAATTGTCACCCTATTCTCCAGGAATTTTAGAATCAAATGATCTAGGAGTGCTCTTTGATCACAAGCTATGTTTTAACAGCCATATTGCTTTAAGCCTAGTACTCAGTTCCGAAAAAACACCTCGCGAATATCCACCACTAATTCCCTTCCTCTTCTTAAATAACTAATACTAACATACCTTTCCCGTAATTAGTACTCTTTCTTAGCTATCTTTGCCTGTTTAGATCTTTAGTTGTGTTTAGCTCTAATTTTCCTCGAATATTAGTTTAACCCCTATCTTTCCTGCATGTTCACGATCGGTTCGGTAACACGCGTCGCGCGTCATGCGGCAGCGCCCCCCGGTCAGTTGGTCGGGAGGAGGGGATACGTTTCTACCCTGGGTTCCGCGCGTAACAGGCTTCGTCTTGGTGTCGCATGGGCCACTTGATGGTGCAGTCATTGCATATCAACGTTCAGACAATAATTTTGCTGATATAAAATATGCTGGAGCGGTAATTTTGGCCGTGACATAATATCCAAACGTATGGGTCTTTATTGGTCACGTAAGGCCTGCCGGGAGACCTACATGGGACAAACCAGGAATGGTTTCCAAGATGTGCGAAACCATTTAAATGCTCTCAACGAGAAGTTTCTCACCCTAAAATCGCAGTTTCTAAGCCTTTAAACTTTTGAGCGAGTCACCAAGAAGGAAAATCCCGAACAAAAACTTGTTGCTGGTCATACCTTTATTCCTTTGTTCCTTCCACTTTGTAGATCAAATTATTCCTTGCATGAACGGTTTAACGTCTTATGCTCGGACTACACCTGCTTCTCATCTACAACCAACGGATTCAGTTTCAACTCCAAGTGGTCAGCCTTCACCGATGCAAGTTAATCCGCCATAAAAGGCTCCAGCCTTTTTCACGCCTAATACCATGATAGCTGCCTCCATGCCTCGGACAATGTAACATCGGACTCAGTTGACAGTGATGTTGCCTTCCACAACAGCATCCACCGACTAATGATGGTCCCCCGGTTTCTGTGGTATCGGTTGCGGATGGTTCTGCCGCCTCCACTGTTATTATTACTCCCGCACCGAGACTTTTGGGAGAAGCTCCACCAGCTCGCTTTTCTAGATTACCACTTAGAGCAGTGGTTTTCCGCAAAGCAATCTTTGTCTCTCGTCTCATGCCAGAAGCCACAACGGAAGATATCAAACTAAATCTTTGCTCTTATCTCAAAGCACCTCCTGAGTACTTTATTATAACTAAATTTAGTTTTACACATAAGCATAGTAATTCTTCGTTCAAAATTCTTCTCCGCGATTCACTTCTTTCCAAAGCCCTGGACTTGTCTGCATGCCCTGAGCATACTATTATGCATGAATTTATTTCAAGAGATTCTACCCAGAGTCCTAAAGAACCATTTCTCCATCCAATATCAGAACGTACGCAGTCTTCTAGGTAAATTGACCAAAATACATACGGATAGTGCCTCTTTTTATTTTGACGCTATCGCTATAACTGAAACCTGGCTTAACTCTTCCGTCTCCGATCATGCAATTTTTGTTCACAAATACACTACCTATAGAACGGATCGTCCATCATTTGCTGGTGGCGTTTTTATTGCAGTAAATACTTACTTTTCATCCGAGCTGTTTCCATTTCCATTACATCCACGAAATAATTGCAGTCAAAATCCGGTTGGAGCGGCATTTATCTTTTTGACGTGTTCATATATTCCTCTTAGATCTGATTCGGTTGTTTATTTAAACCACCTCTCTGCCATACATGCTGTGGTTTCTGCTTAAGCTTGTGCTGATCATTGTAATGGGTGATTTTAACATACCATTTCTTTCTTGGCAGCAGGATGAAACATTTTGCAACCTGGTTGTTTGAGACGCCAAGCTTTTTTGGCACCTATTTTTTTCCAGAATAAAACACTATTGTTTCAAGTTCAATTATTTATTCATACAGGCGGCTTAGCTGAAGCCAATTGCTCGCTCTTTAAGGGGCAGCAAACACAGCCGAGTGACGGCCCTCCTGATGTTTCCAGAGGCAGTCTTCAACTCAGCTACGCGGCACACTCCATCCTTGCCCTTGATGATATCAACCACTCTAGCCAGAGGCCAACGCATCGGAGGCAGATTTTCATCCTTGACTAGGACGACATCGTTAACGCAGACGTCCAGACAATTTTAGTTCAGCTTTGTTAAGTCAGGCTCGAGGATTATCTCATGGGGGCCGCCTAAGAGCAAATGAGCTGCGATCAACACATCGAGATCAGCAGGATTTTCTGAAAGCGAGAGCAATGGGCGAGAATTAGCAATTGCCGTGATCTGGCAGATCAGTGTGCGCAGCTCATCGAAGCTGAGCACTGATGGCCCCACTGAGCGGTACAGGTGGTGTTTGGCAGTCTTCACGGCCGCTTCCCACGATCCGCCAAAGTGCGGAGAGCGTGGCGGAATGAAACGCCAGTCGATCGGGTCAGCCAAGCAGAAATCATGGACCACCTTCATATGTGCGTCGCTCAACTGTAGCTTCTTAAGTTCCAGAAGCTCGTTTCTAGCGCCAACAAAGTTTGTCGGATTGTCCGAACAAATTTGACTTGGCCTTCCTCGAGTGGCAGTAAACCGTTTTAATGCGCCTAGGAACGACGCGGTGGTCAAGTCCCTCACGAGCTCCATGTGTATTGCCTTGGAGGTGAAGCAAATGAATACACTAATGTAGCATTTGATAGGAGGCCTCCATAGTCCACTCCAGTGACTTCGAAGGCTCGCGATCCTTCGAAACGCTTTTTAGGCAGGTCTCCCATGATGTGCTGAATCATACGCGGCCTAATAATGTGTTATCAGCCCAGCAGTTACGGGATGTCCTTTGGGCAAAATAAGCTGATGCTGAGCATCAAAGCCTAGCGATGAGTTGCCAAGACGACCTCCAACTCGAAGCAATCCAGCCTGATCGATGAATGGAGAGAGCGAACTGATGGAACTGGATTTCGTGACTTGCCCATTGCGTTGAATCTCTTTTATGTCCATCCACAAGTTTGACAGCTGAATGTGTCTAGTTAGAAGTTGAGTTCCTTGCCGAACATCAGACACGGTGAGTCCAGCATGCCTAAGACGATGCAAGAATTTATAAATATAGGCGAATGTGCGCTGCATGCCAGAGAAAGAGTTTCCAAATTTGCATCCGGGTGTGAGATCGGCGTGTGGAGATGCGATCAGTAATACTCGCTTGCGAAGCTCCAGGGTCGCTATGTCGGAACCAGGAGGTACAGGCCACTTGTCCTTAGATCCAACCAAAAACGATGGTCCGTGAAACCACAGCTCTGACTGGATAAGGTGGCTAGGAAGCGAGCCTCTTGAGAGGTGAAGCAGGATTTAACGCTGTGGGAACATAGCGCCATTCCATGGCTGCCGTCAACTTCTGAATTGATGCCACTCGATTTGCCACCAACACTTGAAGTTTGGCTGGCTCGTCCCGTATCCAAGATAATGCTGTTGATGAATCCGACCAGCAATAAAACGGACCTGTAAAGATTCCGGACTCCTTTAAATTGTGGATAATATTTGCAAGCAAGTGGGCTCTACTTAATTCCAACTTAGGTATCGACATGGTTTTTAGCGGCGCTACTCGAGACTTTGAACACAAAACGTTGCTCGACGTCAGTGCTTCCCTGGCCACGACATATATGCAGGCGCCATATGCTTCCATCACAAAATCCGTGAAATTCTATATCCATAGCAGACTGATGAACCACGCGAGGAAATTAAATCCGAGAGATGCTTGCCAAACTTTTTCTCAAGCCCACCCAGGTTAAATGCAACGCTGAGGGTAGGCTTTCATCCCAATCCAACTGTTCTCTCCAAAGCTGCTGAAGGAAGATTTTGCAACGGACAATTAAAGGGTTTATCAGTCCCAGAGGGTCGTAGAAGCGCGCAATGGTGGATAAAACCGATCGCTTAGAGGGCTTAGAATTTGTGTCCAGCGCAGACAAGGCAAAAAGCAGCTGATCGGACGCAGGGTCCCACGCCAAGCCAAGTTTTTTGGTTATGTCGCTTCCATCGTGAAACCTTAAGAACTTCTCTCTGTCCTCAGAAGGGGTTCCTTCAACTAATTCCTGGTGACTGGAGCACCATTTTCTATGTTCAAAATTACCGCAAGATAGTAGAGCTGAGGTTTAGCGCCTCTTGTCCATGACCTCTGCGACGGAGCTACCGCCAGAGATGAGATCATCTACGTAAAAATCTTGCTGCAGAGCAGCTGAACCAAGAGGGTAGCCTTCACCCTCGTCGATGGCCAGCTGGTGCATTGCACCAGCCGTAGCCGTAGTACCGTATGTGACGGTGTCTAATGTGTAGACTTGGACCTCGGACTGGATGAAGTCTCGCCATAGGATGCACTGATAATAATTGTCAGGTGGAGACATTGAGTGAGTGCGACTGGATAAGTGCGAAAACGAATCAAAATGTTAAACAATGCAGGCTGAATGACAGGGCCAGTCATCATCACATCGTTCAGAGAACATCCAGTTGATGTAGGAGCGGAGCCATCGAACACGACGCGAAGTTTTGTCGTTGTACTGTCCTCCTTAAGGACACAGTGATGAGGCAAGAAATATTTGCAGAGGCTACGGGAATCAGGTTTGACCGGGGACATATGCTCCAAATCTATATATTCCCTCATAAAGGCGGGGTACCGTTCCTTGAGCGTAGGATTGCGATCTAACCTGCGCTCCAAGCCGATGAAACGTCGATACGCCTGAGTATATGATTCTCCTAGATGATCAGCGTTGGGATTTAACGGCAGACGAACTGAATACTCCCCTGAAGGCAAACGGGAAAAGTGGCCTACAAAATGTGCTTCACAATTTATTTCTTCCTTGGTATTCTAAACCGCTTCTTCGTAGTTCTCCACTTCCCAAAACATACGAAGAGTTTTGTCCAACCTTTTATCTGACTCTGTTGAACGGTGCGCTGCCAGGAGCGTCGAGCTCCACCGCCAGAGACGATCCATCCAAGCCGGGTCATCTGCAGAAGAGGAAGGCCGTCGGTGAGCTTGATTTGCCCTACGCAGAGGAGTTCGTAGAAGATGCTCGCACCAATGAGATCTGCAGGGAAATGGTCACGGTGGATCCCTCAGTGGAAACGCTGGTATCACCCAGCCCAGAGACAAGTGCAGACGATTGAGTTCTCCTTAGCTGAAGCTGGTGAGCGCACCTGGACGTAACGAGATGCAGTTGCGATCCTGAGTCTAGGATGGCACGACAGGGAAAATCGCCATTAAATCCGAATATTCACCGTATCCACCTGAGAACGTAGGTACCTTTAGCTCAGATAGCCGTTGCCTGTGAGGCATGATGATGGTACTGTTTCCAGAATGGATTGGTAAGGTAGTCGAATTAGCAGCGGCGCGCGAGTGTCCTATTTCGACAGCAGCCAGCAGCTCAGCCTTCAATGAGATGAACAGCACGTCAAAGCTGTCACGCATCTCCCTCCCAATCTCGTCTTGATTGAGCCCTTCCAGCTCATTATGGGCTGTCGAGGCGAACTGGACCTGGCGTTTATAAAGACTTAGCTTATTATCAGCCGTCCCAATATTGCCAATTGCTCGCTCTTTGCCCGGCCCGATAAATGCTCACGAACGAGATCTGTATGCAACCAATGCGCAGAGAGATTAGCATAGAACTGCAAGAAGCAACGTCGGCAGATCAAAGCAATGCCGAAATGGCGGCTGCAGAGCTCCCTTTAACAGAGGGAGAGAGCGCAGCAGACTGCCGAGCGTTAGCTTTTACATGGGTTTATTCTACATATGTTTGTTTGTTGTTATTAATATTATAGCCTGTTAACACTGAGGCGCATCATTGGATTTTTCCGTTAAATGGAACGTGCGACAATGATGCCCATAAGAGCCCTGTGGATAGAAGAAGACAATCATGCGGCCGCACCTTTAATCATGCGGCGCATCATTGGCTAGTGTTGCCGTGTTCTGTCTAGTATTTTTACAAAATACTGAAATTATTCAGGGTATCGACGGGGTATCGACAGCAAAACAGCTGTGAAATAGTAAATTATATTTAAAACTGAATTATGAGCAATGAAAAACAAAAGAAAAAGAAGTGGAAAGAAGGGGTTGCGCCAGAACATCCACATTTACGAGGACCCACATTTTTGTTCGGTGAAGCCAACGATAGCTTCACTTGCTGTGGAGTCAATAAACAATTGGGTGCTCGTAGTGAAACTCCCAAATGCACCATTTTCCACATTTAATAATAAATCGCTCATTATTTGGAAAATTTCTTTAAATTTCAATAAAAATGCTTTTGCTCTCTTCTTCTTGCTCACCGAATTGGCTTACATTTGTAGGCCGAACAGCTGAAAAATGCTGCGAAAAATGATGCGGCTTTGGTGTAAACGCCTCGCATCATTTTTCCGCACCTTCGACAATGATGCGGCAGTGTAAAAAGTCTATTACGATGATTTAGCGGCTGCTGGCCCGAACACTTGTAGTCAACATAATTTTTTTTCGATGGTATACCTGCATACCAGCATTGTTAGCAATTAAGCAGGCAATTATTGCCAAATAATAATAAGTCAGAAACTCTTTCTGGTTACCGGACACCCCGTGGGAGACCACGGTGTCGCCTTCACGATCGGCAGCTGCTTAAAAAGGGCAAGCTCGGCCGAAGAAGGGGCAGTCCACCAGCCAGCGATTCACATCACCGTACCGACAAAACGTAAACAAGTTACAAATAAAACGAATTAATTATTTAAACAAGCAAAACAAAGCAAAAGTTCTCAAGTCATTTTCTTCAGTAATTCGACGTTTTCCCACCTTACTCTCTCTTACTTCAGTACAAGGCCAGTCCCGGACCTTTAACTTCCAATTCCTTGTATAGGACTCTGGACAGACTGAAAGCATACCCCAGCCTGAGATAGGTTCTCACAAGTTTTATCGTAACCTTAAAATTGTGGCTGCCACAGATTTTCGTCCTTTGTGTGGGCGGAAGGGGGCGGGCGAAATTTTTAAGTACACTTGTAGCAGTGTGATATCACATGAGTCTCGAAACAAAACTTGGTTGCTCTAGCTCTTATAGTCTCTGAGATCTAGGCGCTCATCAAGACAGACAAAGAAAAGTATGACTTTTCATTTCAAGGCGCTCTGGAATCCACTTTTGTGAATTCGTTTACACTTTGTGCATTTAAGCGCGAAATTTACTGCTGTTATACCCACGCGTTAGTGCTAGCTCATACAAAAAGGCCTCTGCTATTTTTAACAGAGACTTATCGACAGCCAAATCGGGCTGCCACAGCTGTTCACAGCAATTCATTTTTTTGGTTTTGCCCTGACTGATTTTGCAGATCCAATTTTTAGGTTGGTTGAAACAAAAATTATTTATAAAAAGGGCACAAGCTCAATTGCCCAGTTAATAGTGTCAAATTCATGTCAATGCATCAATAAGTCATCGATTTTTTTCCTTTTGCAATTAAGATTTGATTACTTGTATAAAAAGACGTTTACTTTTCATTCGGCGAGGAATTTTTTGCCGTTTTCAAAACGTAAAAGTCATGCATTTCACGTGTGCGGGAGCGCCTAACTTTTCGTTTTGAAAAGTAAATCACATTTTTTTGCTGAAAGTGAAAACCGGAGCCTGCCTGATTAACTTAACCCTTAACCCTTAAAGCAGAGTATAAGAGGGGAGTACTTATGAGTGTATGGCACCAAGGGAATGGTTAACCAATCATCCCTGCTCTTGAAAGAATCTGCTTTCAAAAGCTTAAGACGAAGGTTGTCATCATAGATGATGACCATTGTGCCAACACATTTTGGACATTCGTGCGCGGAGCTTGTTGACATACTACGATGACCAGCGACGCCAAAATGGTTGTTTAATGGCCGTCACCACGTCGAATCGTTCCAGATTGGTGAGGTTGAGTGTGTGGATCGTCTGTTCAGGTAGCGCCCGAAGCCATTTTCTAACAAGGAAGTGGCCACGAGTAATTGGTCCTAGGACACTTTGATCGGTTGACATGGGAGACAACGGGCGCGAATTGAGTCGAACGTGAATCTTGCATTGATGACGGTTCTGTGCAAGAGACCCTTTGCGCTTTTAACGACGGCTTTCCAGAGCCCGCCAAAGGAAGCCCTGGGAGGAATAAAATGAAAGCTGATGAAGTCGGTTGAAAAATATGACGCAATTTCATCTTGTGTGGCTCGATCTTCAGCGAAGCTCGTGGCATTTTCACAGTAGATGTTCTTGGGCAATGCGCGAGGAGCAACCATCCGCTTGAGTGGCACCAAGAACGCTTTGGTAGATATTTTTGATACCACCTCAATGTGAAGAGCTTTTGAAGCCAGACAGATGAACACAGCCTGATATAATTTTATTGGACCCTTTCTCTTATGCGGGGATACGTGTTGGTAACAGCCCCATTTGAAGTTAGGCTGTTTTCCTTGTTGAGTAGTAAAAGCGAAACATCCAAACGACAACATGTAGGCAGCGAATGTAGGAGCTGATGCTGGTCAGTTTCTCGAGTAAATAGTTGGCGATTATGATGGCGCTGTATATGCTTTTGAGCTGCTCAGTGGTGTCTTCCGTGAGACGATGTTGAGCTGTTACGTACGAAGCTGTTCTCTGGAATTGCTCGCCAAAGAATGTACTGATATTTGTGATCATTGGTGTTGTATTTGAGGAACCAAATAAGAACATTGCGGTATTGAGTTCTAGATATTCGCTAAAGCGAATTGAGTGGTCGCAGGACGATAAGTCTACAATGAGCAGATACTTCAGTTGAGTTTTTTATTTTTATACCCGTACTCAAAAAGAGTTAAGGGGTATACTGTATTTGTGCTAAAAGTGGATGTGTGTAACGCAGAGAAGGAAATTTTTCCGACCCCATAAAGTATATATATTCTTGATCAGCATCAATAGCCGAGTCGATAGAGCCATGTCTGTCTGTCCGTCCCGATGAGCGCCTGGATCACAGAGACTATAAAAGCTAGAGCAACGAAATTTTGTTTCCAGACTAATGTGATATCACACTGTTACAAGTGTATTTCAAAATTTCGCCCCGCCCCCTTCCGCCCCTACAAAGGACGAAAATCTGTGGCTTCCACAATTTTGAAGATACGATAAAACTAAAAACGCAGTATCGTAGAGAATGACCATATCTATCAGATTGCCGAATCTGAATCAGATCGGATCATTATTATAGCAAGAATAAAGAAATGAATTTTCAGTTGCTTCCCCCACCTCCTCTGGCGTTGCTGTCGATATTCATTCTCTGTCTCGCTCGCACACACTCTGCCCTGTGCAATGCGCGAGCAACCCCTAGCGGAGGAGATGTAGAATCTAAATGGTAGATGTAGAATATTTGTTCTAGATGTATTATCTACATTTTGCATGTAGATGTAGTTAAAAAATGTAGCAAAAAATGTAATATGTAAAATTAAAATTTTTTTTTTAATTTTAATCATAAGCTCACAAATTTATATACTGACTGAGTACGGGTATAAAAGTAGAGTCGCGTCCAGAAGCGACTCACACGTTCCTTATCGTTTTGTATGTTTTTACGTCGGCAGACGGACACGAAGTGAGTGCTAGATACAGACTGACCATTTATTACATAGAGTTGCCAGAATATAATAATATGATATAATGCGTTAGGTGTTATTTGGGAATAACACATCTTCAATTTTAAATTAGATACTGCTAGTACTTAGTAGTTTATGTACTTAGTAGTACTAAGTAGTTGTCGCTTTCAAGGGTTTTTGAATATCCCTCGATTGCGAAAATGGATGATAATGCAGCGATCGTGTTTGGAGTTGTTCTAGATGACATTTGGATAACGAATATGGGTGTTATGGCACCCAACGTGTTGTAGCTGCAGGCCAACTCTGATACTCTTTTGGTGGTGCAGGGTTGTTACATTTGCAGATGGTGCATGATTGAGCAAGATTTCTGATGTTTCTGATGATAGTAATTGCTGGTTGATGCTTATACCCTCTGCACACTGAGCCCATCCCGGAGGAACGGAGGGAATTTTCGAAATATGTGCAACTCCGATTCACACTGCCACCATCCCCCATCCATGGGTAACAGCTGATGCTCATAATTGCGTGCGGAAATTTGTTTACGTCTGTAATTAAAATGAATATTTATAACATTTCAATGGTTGTAAATGTGATTCAACAATAAAACATATTCTTGACCAAACTAATCATGTTTCTGCACATGGATGATGAGGATGTGCACGAGGGGATATATTATAATGGATATTTGTTTCGAAAAAACTGAAGCGTGGTCATTTGTGACTGCTTCAACAAAATCCAATCAATGTTTTATATACAAATATATATGATATGTCCATTTAGAACCGGTTTGGGATATTGTGGGAGAGAGATGTAGCCAAAAATAACGATGCTCTTTTTAATGAAAATTTTATATCGCCAAAGCATTGTATACTTTGGGCTGTTTTTCTGAGTAAAGAATAGTCGGAGGGCTGTTAGCCAACAGCGTGTGCAATTTCCTGTATGAGTTTTGCAAAACACTCCTCATAAACAAATTCCCAGAGGATAGTCCACAAACTATCTCGCTTCTGAGTTTTTGTGCCTGAGAATATTTTGTCATCAGATGTTTTGTTGTTGTTTTTTTTCCATTTTCCTGTCTGTCATTGCTTACATTTTCGTAGTGAATTCCGATTTTTCGTTGTGAATGTCTATTATATATGGTTGCATTTGACAATTATCGAAAAAATACCGCATGGAAACGTGCGAATCAGGAACATCCCAGATGGATTGTGGAATAACTGGGAAATTTTCGGAACGGCAAAACCTTACGGCCCATCCCAGAAATGGAGGGGGATGGTATATGGTTGCCAGTGTAAAAAGGCTATTAACTCTTTTTGAGTACGGGTATGATAAAAGACAAAAGATATAATTTTTTTTCGACTTTTCCTGAGTTTATAAAATCAAAATTTCGTGAAAAAATACCGCATAAAATGATCCAATTTGAACTTAAAAGCTTAATATCTTCCAGACGTTAAGCTGCAGCTAAAACGTGTCTGGGTTTGATTTATAGCTGCATTTGTCAGCTTTAAAACCATGAGTAGTGTAACTGATCATAAGCCGCTTGTTGTCATTTTCAACCCAGGCAAGCATCTTCCATTGATGACTTCAAATAGGTTACAACGCTGGGCTATCATTCTCATGGCCTACAATTTCGATATTCAGTATCGATCCATATCTGCACATGGCAATGCAGATGCCCTTTCACGCCTGCCAGTGGGTATAGATCCAGAATTCGATAAAGAAGAGGAAGCTTGCCACACTGTAGAGGAATTCGCCCCACCGATTAATTCAGAAACCATACTCAAACACACGGACAACGACAAAACTCTCAAGAAAGTCATGCACTATGTATCTGTAGGATGGCCAGAAAAACTTGAAGTTGGTAACGAAACATTATTGCCTTACTTCAATCGTAAGTTTGCTCTAATAGCCTTTTCACACTGGCGACCATCCACCATCCCCATCCATTTCTGGGATGGGCCGTAAGGTTTTGCCGTTCCGAAAATTTCGCAGTTATTCCACCATCCATCTGGGATGTTCCTCATTCGCACGTTTCCATGCGGTATTTGTTCGATAATTGTCAAATGGAACCATATATAATAGACATTCACAACGAAAAATCGGAATTCACTACGAAAATGTAAACAATGACAGACAGGAAAATGGAAAAAAAGACAACAACAAAACATCTGATGACAAAATATTCTCAGGCACAAAAACTCAGAAGCGAGATAGTTTGTGGACTATCCTCTGGGAATTTGTTTATGAGGAGTGTTTTGCAAAACTCATACAGGAAATTGCACACGCTGTTGGCTAACAGCTCTCCGACTATTCTGTACTCAGAAAAACAGCCCAAAGTATACAATGCTTTGGCGATATAAAATTTTCATTAAAAAGAGCATCGTTATTTTCGGCTACATCTCTCTCCCACAATATCCCAAACCGGTTCTAAATGGACATATCATATATATTTGTATATAAAACATTGATTGGATTTTGTAGAAGCAGTCACAAATGACCACGCTTCAGTTTTTTCGAAACAAATATTCATTATAATATATCCCCTCGTCGACATCCTCATCATCCATGTGCAGCAACATGATTAGTTTGGTCAAGAATATGTTTTGTTGTTGAACATTTACAACCATTGAAATGTTATATATATTCATTTTAATTACAGACGTAAACAAATTTCCGCACGCAATTATGAGCATCAGCTGTTTCTCATGGATGGGGGATGGTGGATGGTCGCAGTGTGAATCGGAGTTTCACATATTTCAAAAATTACCACCACTCCTCCGGGATGGGCTCAGTGTGCAGAGGGTATAAGGGGTATATTGTATTTGTGGTAAAAGTGGATGTGTGTAAGGCAGAGAAGGAAAAATCAGTATCAATAGCCGAGTCGATAGAGCCATGTCTGTCTGTCCGTCCGTCCGTCCGCGCGTCCGTCCGCCCGTCCGTCCATCTGTACGTCTTGTTTGACGCCTCGTTCTCAGAGACTATAAAAACTAGAGCAACCAAATTTTGTTTCCAGACTTATGTGATATCACACTGAATCAAGTTTCTTTCCAAATTGTGCCACGCCCCACTTCGCCATCACAAAAGACCCCTAGCGGAGGAGATGTAGAATCTAAATGGTAGATGTAGAATATATGTTCTACATGTATAATCTACATTTTACATGTTAACAAATGTAGCAAAAAATGTAAAATGTAAAATTTTAATATTTTTTTAAATTTTAATCATAAGCTCACAAATTTATATACTGACTGAGTACGGGTATAAAAGTAGAGTCGCGACCAGAAGCGACTGACGTTCCTTCTCGTTTTTTAAAGAATTTGCTAAAATCTGGTATTTTTTTTTAAGAGGTATTGCT
The DNA here is from genome assembly GCA_035043285.1 of Drosophila subsilvestris. Taxonomy (NCBI): domain Eukaryota; kingdom Metazoa; phylum Arthropoda; class Insecta; order Diptera; family Drosophilidae; genus Drosophila; species Drosophila subsilvestris. The sequence continues at coordinate 73,733 of JAWNNB010002095.1, read as the reverse complement.
TCTTTTTTTACGTAACTTAAATATCTTATTTTTGGTTGCATGTTACATTGCAGTTCTTAAAAGCTGACAAATGCAGCTTTTAATCAGACCCAGACACGTTTTAGCTGCAGGCTAACTTCTGGAAGATATTAAGCTTTTAAGTTCAAATTTTATCATTTTTTGCAGTATTTTTTCACGAAATTTTGACTTAAAATACTCAGGAAATCATTTTGGGCCACAGCCTAAATAAAAAGTTCAATTTTATCGAGTAGTGTTATTGATGTGAACTTCCTTCCATATAGATATTGGTGAAAACGTTTTACTCAGAATATTATGGACAGGCCTCTTTTTCGATTTGGCTATACTTTACTTGATGCTTGTCAAGTGTTTTTGATGCAAAAACATTGGGGGTCTCGGTTCCATCGTGCTGAAGATGAGAAAGGACTACCAAATGAAGAGGCATCGGTTGCTAATAAAAGAGGTCGATTTTCATCGAAGTGAGCTAACTGCGTCGCATTAATGATGTGAGATTTTAAAGATGTAAAAGCTTGCTGTTGTTGCGGACCAAAACGGTATTGAACGTTTTTTCTGCGAAGCTGGTTCGGAGGCGAAGCCAGCTGAGAGTAGTTTGGAATAAAGTTGCAATAGTAATTTACTTTACCCATAAAAGCTTATAATTCTTGTAAACTATAAGGCGGCTTCAAGAGTTTTACAGGCTCGAAGCCAGAGCTGTTCGGAAGAATCCCCTTTTGGCTGATTCTGTTACCCAAATATTCCATTCATCTTTGAAAATTAAGCATTTTTCCTTCTTTCATTTGATGCCGTTTTCCTGAAGAATGTTTAGAACTTGATCGATGCGTTTCAGATGTTCTTCGCCTGTCGGAGCTTAGATGATTATTTCATCTAAATAGTTGCCACAACCTTCTATCCCTTTTAGAATATGCTAGAGGTATCTTTGGAAGATCGCAGGTGCGCTGGCAATCCCGTAAGGAAGTCTTTAATGATGGCAGGCTCGATTACGTCGTTACACTTATTAGAAATGTCAAGTATTTTGTCACTGTTCACCTCATAAATGTTTGCTTCTTGCATGATATCGAACCCGAATGTATTAAATAAATCCTTGCCGAAAAGATTTGTTAACGTTTGCATATTTCCTACAATGATTACCAATAAAGGGAGCTATATAATGCAGCAGAATTATCAAGTGTATAAATTTTGATGTGTTGATTCTGATCCCGACCCTTTTTCCTGTCGTCCCATAAATAAGATTGTTTTGGCATCAAGGCATGTTTGGGGGATCATGTAGTCAGATAAACTGATCAAGTCCCTGCCAATGGAGCTCTGCTCGTATCCCTGTGGCGACATTTTTCCTCATGAAATAAGGCGTTGTGCTATCAGACAAGCGGGGATGAGCGTGGAGGGGCTCCATTCTGAGTATGGTTTCAAGTTATTTAGTTGGAGTTGAACTCAGCGCTCACGCGATACATAGCAGAGCCTGTCGCTAAGTTTTTTCCATTAGCTTATTTTGTAAGTTTTCTTTTCGATAGTTCAGCAAAGTTGGTCGCACCACCAATGGACTTTCTCCCTTAATAAGATGCTCATAAACCTTAATAAGATGCTCATAAACTGTGGTTATTCTTTCAAGACTCTAGACTTTTTTTTATCATTTATTATTGGGTAACAGTAGATGGAAGGGTGATGGGGGTGCCAGAAACCTACAGGACTGACGCGAAGCTTTGCTTCGCAGCGGACTGGCGAGTCGATTTAGACCCCTCCCTCTACGCCGTTGCGGAGCCGCTCCAGGTCTCTCAGCTTCCGCATGATCTCTGATGTGTACTCAGATACTCGGAACCAGTATTATTCGCCGCGTAGCATCCGGCTTGTGAGGGCACCCGCACTTAGCGAGTCTCCACCTATGTCCCACCGCTGCTCTGCGAACTTTGGGCAGGTGAAGAGTATGTGCTCCGTGGTCTCCTCAACGCCGCATATCGGGCAGTTTGCGTCATCGACGGGTCCGGTTAGGAGTTAGGTTAGCCAAAAGTTGATTTCTCCGTGCTGCCGGGGAGCGATTTTGAGTGAACACGTCGAGTTTTAACGAGATTTCCCTAGATTCCTCGGCTAGGTCCACCACTGGGAGCATTCCGGCGATGACCAGAGCCGCATCTTTGAGATGGATCGGAATCCGCAGCAGACGCGCAGGGCTCCTAACCGGTACGTCGCTTCTAGCCCTTTCCTGTAGAGCTTGATCCTCGCTGCCTCAACCCAGATTGGGGCTGCGTACATAATGACCGCCTTTCGGACTGACTGGAGCAGGAGTCTGTGGCTTTGTTAGGGTCCTCTCGTGTTCAGCATCATGCGTGACAGAGCCCTGCCTAGGACTGCTGCCTTCTTGCTGGCTGCTTCAAGGTGCTAGCGGAAGAAGAGGCGAGTGTCCAGCAATACCCCAAGGTAGCGGATTGCTCGTGAGGATGTGATCTCGACGGAGCCAACTCGCACCGTCGCAACCTCCACTTTCTTGTGGCTGGAAATCAACACTGCTTCCGTCTTGTGTTCAGCCAGCCTTAGGCCTACAGATGTCAGCCACTCTTGGATCACGGCCACCATTTGGTTACACCTGGCCTCCACTTCTCCGAGGTGGTAAGGCTTATTAGTCTAGAATCCTTGGAGCTCGAATTTCACTGTGGATTTCGCGAGATTTAAAGTAGCCGAACTTACCGAAAATTGATAGCGAGTTGAGTCGGTTGATCAAATAAAAATGAGGTCGATTGAAGACGCAGGGTCCGTTCTGTTCCACGATAAGCGAGAGAAGTGAGTGCTAGGTCAAGACTAACTAAAAGCCGGCGGACCGAATCATCCGTGCCCTAATGCAATCGAGAGAGAACGAAAGAAAGCTATGAAAGTAGAGAGCAAGAGCAGTTTGGGCTGCTGCTGAGAGTACGAGCGTTATATAATGAGACAGAGCGCGAGAGAAGTGCAGGATCGAAGATGTATCCCGTCTTCGGGATATACGAAAGAAAGACCGCTGCCGTCCGTAAGCATATGCGGTTAACTATGTTTATCTACAGTGGGCAATGCAAGCACTGTCTATTATTTGAGGATTTTGTTGGGGAATTTCAGGCTGGTAAACCACTCCCCCCGTTGAAAGTCTGACATTCAAAAGATGTTTAGGGGTTTAACAAACGCCGCTTGTAGATGATTCGATGACACACTCCTCATGCTATTTCCAGCTCTGCAGCACAGGAAACGTCAACGTCAGTCAGACCTTCATGACAAAACAATTTCCTTTTGCCCAGCCGTTGTAGAAAGATTTTGGAACTTGTAGCTACGGATCCAACTAGTCCGGAAGGGTCGTAGAGCTGACCTTCTGTTGAAACAACTGAGCTTCTGCAGAGACTCGACTATAATGTATGATTTTATATCAAGAATGTAAATTGATCAGTAGCCGGATCCAAAGCTGGGTTCAACGGCGTGGGGACATCGCTGCTATGGTCCAATTTCAAAAAACTTTCATTGCAAGCCCTATCATGAAGAGAAAGCACGTTCGAGCTCCTTAATTGAAAGTGACCTGTTGATAAAGATCCAGTTGATCTCTCCGAAATCATATTAGAATCTGAAACCTGCCAGATATCGAGACATTTATATGCACGTCATGGTGATTGATCTCAGCACTTATAGGCAACGCTGGCTGCTCATCTATCGCCAACTGCTGCATTGGGCAATCATGAAGCATGAGGCAATCTTCGTCAAATCCCAAAAACTATCCGTGTTACGAACGGAAAAACGTTGCTGTCCTCCGACGATAGCCTTGAAAATAGCAAAATGAGCATACGCGGGGCCGGCCTACGCCGAGGTGGGAGCCAGACAAGAATATTCCCAATAGTGATTATCGCTGAAAGCGGGGGCAGGTGGGGGTATCGTTTAGTCATTTCGCACCGAATCGAAGTATCGAACGTCATGAAAAGATAATTGCAGCTTTTTAATGATCTACTGTCATTTCCAGCATCCATATTCATAGCACAGCAAAGTAAGAACACGTTTCTAGCGGGAAGATGATCGCAAAGAGTGGCACGATAATTTTGAATAATTATTGTTTGTGACTTGCACTACCTTGCACATCGTCGCCGCATCGATTAGGTCGTTTAATAAGACACCGTCATGAACCGACCCCAGCGTTTTTTAAATGACACGGTCTTGAACGATCTAAACTCGTTGTAAATCTAACTCTTTTGATATCGTATTCAATATACAGAGGACTTAAATCCGGCCACTGAGCGTCATGCTCAGGTGTCTATTGGACACATCGGCTACTGGGTTTTAGCCTTCATAGAGGCAAACTTCCATGGAACGGTTCCGTTCTTCCATACGCAGGGAGATGGTACCTGGTTCAGCGAACGTAAATTGCCATCTTCTTCCGTTCTGCTAACAGAGAGCATTCTCTCCAGGTTCGAGTCTGCATTGACTACGCACCCGTGCGGCTTAGCTTGCACCAATAAGTTTTCTGGGAGTAACTTACATGGCTGATCCGTCTACGTGAGAGGTGTGATACGCAGAAAAGATTGTTCCTCCACGTTCCCGCCGGTGGAAGCATTCACGCCTTTCTCTGACGCTTGGGCTGATTTCCCAACCCGAGATAAGTTCATCCGGTCGTCCATTTGTGGGATACATACCAGATTTGTTTTCAATGAAATTCAAGAATGAACAAGGCGCGCATCATGGTAACATAAAGCCAAGCCTTGCAGTTCTAGTTTCTCTAGTTTTCGACCTCCCAACTCCTGCCGGATTGATCTGATTTGGTGGTCTACACTTTCTAAAAGACCAGCAAGAAGTATGTCGAGTCTACCCAGTGAACCCTAAAAGCAACCCTACGTGGAAGAACGCAGAAAATCATGTAATGCAACAGTGCAAGTAATTCTAACGATCGAGTTTCGAGAAGAGAGAAAAAGAAAGCACGTATAGTATCTAGCTTGCAAAGTCTCAATGTCAGTACGAGTCTAATATATTTTTTTTGTTGAGAATAAGAGTTCGCCAGTAAAGTTCGGATAAGCTATGGTTAAATACTGTGTCGACGAAAACTAACCGAAAATTACTCAAATTCCTCTTGCGCCAATAAATTATACTCAGCTAAAGATATTTAATTTTTTATTTTCGAATCGAAACTTAAATCTGTATCATTAACCGTGTTTTTTGTTGTTTGTGGGTATGTAGACCTATTTCGGACACTGTACTCGGTTACAGTGGAATTTCTATTTTAGCTCAGAAAGTATTGTCCAATCAGAAGTGAAAATATATTTTAATATTGAATTGATAAAAGAACTTCAAAATTTTTTAAAATTTTCGAACGTTATTTTTTTTAATATTGTACGATAATAATTTACAATTCAAAATCCAAAATCCATTTCGTACGTATTTAAATACATTTGTATGTATGCACATATTGCTTAAATTACATACATATGCTCATACAAATGTTAAAGTTCTGCATTGTGTGAAAATGTGTAAAATGTTATCACCATAAATGTATACATACATATGTATGTATGTACATACAATGCTAAACGTATCCACTTAAAAATTAGAATGTAGAGAAACCAAAAAAAAATAAAGCGGATAATACACATAAGTAAAACTTGCATATCTGGTGCTAGGCGATAGTGAAAAATTATGAGTAACGCCACCACCCAAAAATACAACCCATGTGCAGAAAATCGATATTCTAGTCAAACTAACTGCTTGTAGTGTCTACCTCGTGCAAATGTATCTTATTAAGTACAACATATATCAATATATTAACATATATGTATAGATATGGTTAGATGTGTACAATCATATACAAAAAAGTGATATTTAACCTTATCTCTGATTTTAGTCTAAATTGATTGCAAACTGTGTGGTAGGCTTGAAAATTAATTTATATCTTTCTGTTTTGCTGAATTTATGTATGTACGTGCATATGTACATACATATGTGCATATGTATGTATGTATACATATGTACTTGTGGATACTATCTGTGAGGCTACATTCAGCTCTTTGCAATGTTCGATGGTAAAACTGGAAAATTAACAATGCATCTTGTTCGTAGTAACTTTTGCCAACGTGATGAGTATTTGAGATCGCCGTCAAAAAATATTGGAGTCAAACTACAGAATTCCCATACGTCGTACAGGAACGATCATACCAACATGAAAGAGGCACAAGTTGACAAAAATATAAATAATACATCGGTCAAACATAACCAAAATGTAACATTTGTCCGGAGTAGTGGAATCACTAATGGAGCTGTTTTTCATGAGGATGTTATTGAAACTGAGTGGAATTTCCCTCCAAAAGTGCCTACTCCGCACATCTACCATTGCATTAATCCAGTAAGTCAGAAAATTCAGTAAATATAGCTTCGGTACACCGAAGTGCATATAACATTGAAGAATTTTGTATCTGTTAGATACCTTATAAATACATATGTACATACATATGTATGTTCCGATGTTTTTTTGGCGGATATTCAAAAGATTTTGACCAAATTCGTATATGGATCATATAATCATGATTTAAATATATTTTGAAACCTTGAACGAATGTGGATGTCCCGATGTAAAAATCTGCGACTACATACTTACAAAAATTATTTGCCTCATTTCAACGCAAATTCATTTGGAATGTTCTTTTCGATAAAAAATTCCTTGATTTTTGAAACTCACAGAAGGTTCTTGAATAGAATGACAGAGCTTGTTTTAAATAAAATATATTACAAAATCATTAATAATGTCTTCTTAAGTTAACAAAAATCAACTCCCAGTAAGAAATAATAATACATTATAATCAGGCAGGCTCCGGTTTTCAATTTCGCAAAAAATTTCCGATTATTTTTCAAAACGGAAAGTTAGGCGCTTCCGCAATCGTTAAACGTTTTCAAAACGGCAACAAATTGCTCGCCGAAATTAAAAGAAAACGGGTTTTTTATACAACAAAACAAAAGTTAATTGCAAAATAAAAAATATTGATGACTTATTGATTCATGCATTAATTTGTGAAATTGATCTTGTGCCCTTGTGGTGCGGGGGCGAGGCAGACTATATCTGCGAGCGGCAGCATGCAAGCCTATCGACATTGAAATACCGACTTTTCAATGGAAGTCTAATATTTTAAAGTCTTCGGACAAAATGTAAATTTTAAAGCTTTCATGCTAGGTTGGTGTTATGGAATAGCCACGCTGTCATTGGAAGTAATGATGTAGAAATTCAGAAAAAATTTCCAGGCTTTGGGAGTGGAACACTCCGCTCTAAGAGCTATTCAAACAAAAAAAAATGGACATATCAGGCTCCGGTTTTCACTTTCACCAAAAAAATTTGATTTACTTTTCAAAACGAAAAATTACGAGCTCCCGCACACGTGAAATGCATGACTTTTACGTTTTGAAAACGGCAACAAATTCCTCGCCGAAATGAAAAATAAACGTCTTTTTATACAACTAAACAAATCTTAATTGCAAAAAGAAAAAAAAAGATGACTTATTGATGCTTGACATGAATTTGACACCATTCACTGGGCAATTAAGCTTGTGCCCTTTTTATAAATAGTTTTTGTTTAAGCCAACCTTAAAATTGGATCTGCAAAATTAGTCAGGGCAAAAACAAAAAAGTGAATTGCTCCGAACAGCTGTGGCAGCCCGATTTGGCTGTCGATTAGGTTCTGTTAAACATAACAGAGGCCTTTTTGTATGAGCTAGCACTAACGCGTTGGTATAACAGCAGTTACCTTCGCGCTTAACAGTACAAAGAATAAACGAATTCATAAAACTGGATTTCCGAGCGCGTCGAAATGAAAAGTCACACTTTTTGCTGAAAAGTAAAACGCAAAGTGAATGTGAAAACCGAAGCTCCAAATTTTGATCGTGCTCTTTGTGCTATTTTGATATATTGATTTTACTAATAAATGAAAACAAAATGAACAGTATTTTTTTGTTGTACCTATGAAATTTCTTGATTTGATAGGTGTACCTTGAACACAAAAAGTTTCCGGAACACTTCATTAGTGCTTGACTAAAACCATCAAGTTGTACATCTCTTTAAGAATGTGCTTCAATAAAGGCAGTTAAATTAGACAAATAGTATCATTAGTGTAGCCACATTTAAGAATATACGCTTCCTAGCGTTTTGAATTTTGAGATTATGATCGGTGATCAGTCGCAAGTGAATCTTAAAAATATAATGCACCAATTTTAGAAAAAAAACAATATATAGACGGACTTGGCAATATCGAATATGAATAATTGAACATATTGGATATGCTTCCTTCTATGAATTTCAAAAAACTGAGATGAACTTATGTATGATATAACTTTAAATGCAAGCTTAGGTTTTGTCTGGTCAGAGACCGTTGGTACCGTTGGCAATAGAAATTAACAAATGTACATATTACAAAATACTCCTTAAATATATCGGACATGTGAACTTTAAATGTATCTTTATTTTTTCAGGATTTTCTGGTAGGAAGTGATAAGAATGGCTTTAAAGGACTTCGTAAGCAATTTAGTGGACGATTTAAGCGCTTAGTTACTCGAAAAGTAGAACACGGCCCAGTGATACCCCCGGAATTAAAGCCACAATTAAAAACGATATACGTTTACTAATTTTAGAAGAATCACCGATGGCAAGCACAAATAAATAAATATACTATTTGTACGCATATACAATATGTATGTATAGATGTGCTCGTATGTATTTTTATATATTTTGGAAAACTTTAGTGATAATAAAAGCAAGATAAACTAAGCTATCATGTTAATCAACATTTTTAAGTATTAAGTTAATCATGCTTAATGTGTATAATTTTCGTATATTTTATGATACATCTCACATTTTCCAAAGCATTTTAGAGTATATAAAAAGAAAATAGATAAATTCAAACAAAGCATTTTTAATTCATATTTTCCCGATGAATTTGGAGGTGCTATTCATGTTCGATAATGAATCTCACACTGGCAGCACCCATTAGTTGGGTTACGCTGATATCTGTGGAAATTTTGTTTAATATTGCCTCTAGGTTACACTGTCGATAATAGCTGGGTTATTAATATTTATTTTTTTATACCCGTACTCAAAAAGAGTTAAGGGGTATACTGTATTTGTGCTAAAAGTGGATGTGTGTAACGCAGAGAAAGAAAATTTTCCGACCCCATAAAGTATATATATTCTTGATCAGTATCAATAGCCGAGTCGATAGAGCCATGTCTGTCTGTCCGTCCGTCCGTCCGTCTGTCCGTCTGTCCGTCTGTCCGTCCTGATGAGCGCCTCGTTCTCAGAGACTATAAAAGCTAGAGCAACGAAATTTTTTTCCAGACTCATGTGATATCACACTGTTACAAGTGTATTTCAAAATTTCGCCCCGCCCCTTTCCGCCTTCACAAAGGACGAAAATCTGTGGCATCCACAATTTTGAAGATACGATAAAACTAAAAACGCAGTATCGTAGAGAATGACCATATCTATCAGATTGCCGAATCTGAACCAGATCGGATCATTATTATAGCCAAAATGAAGAAATTAATTTTCAGTTGCTTCCCCCACCTCCTCTGGCGCTGCTGACGCTATTCATTCTCTGTCTCGCTCGCACACACTCTGCCCTGTGCAATGCGCGAGCAACCCCTAGCGGAGGAGATGTAGAATCTAAATGGTAGATGTAGAATATTTGTTCTAGATGTATTATCTACATTTTACATGTAGATGTAGTTAACAAATGTAGCAAAAAATTTAAAATATAAAATTACAAATTTTTTTTTAATTTCAATCATAAGCTCATAAATTTATATACTGACTGAGTACGGGTATAAAAGTAGAGTCGCGACTAGAAGCGACTCACGTTCCTTCTCGTTTTCAATGTAATGACGATCATTAAATTTTGAAGCTTAAGTGTCAAGATTCGGTTTCTAATTAGAAGGATCTCATATAGATGGGACGTGTTTATTTCCTTTTTTTATTCAATTAATTGACCGTTGAGGGCATATATCTGTGTGTTGTGTCTTGTAATTTATCTCTATCTGTCTGTTATTGGCGTTTATAAGGTCGTGTTCAATCAGTTGGGTTTTCTGTAAGTCATCAAATTCCGGCATACCTGCTGTTACCTTCAGAGCCGAGCCCAGAATATTGATACTCCTGGCCTGAGCCATCAGTAAAGATTTGAATGGCTCCATCTGGGCCCTCGAGCCAGTTGGCTCTGTGAGTGATAATTATTTAAAAAGGGGTATCTGTGTTCTCCCTCGTAACGCAGTAGTCCGTTTTTGTGGGGACAATATTGTTTCCGTTTAGGATGGATGTGTGACCAGTGTGCTGTGACACCCATTGATCAGAATCTCTACCTGCAAGGTCAAGGCTCTGCAGGCATAGGATGGCATTTAGCGCATCCGTTGGTGTGGTGCGCAGAGCTTCACTGATGCATAGGGCTGCATTGCGCTGCACCTTGCCCAGTTGTTTAGTGATGGTCCTTTTCGATAGGGCAGGCCACCACACTGCGACTCCGTAGAGTAGTATTGGTCTTACTATTGCTAGGTATATCCATTGGACTATTCTTTGGTTCCTGCCCCATTTTAACCCAATGGCCTTTTTGCAAGTGTAGATGGCTATCGTGGCCTTCTTCACTGTATCTTTGATATTCAGGTCCCAGCTCCTCACTAGATCGCAAGGTGTCTGAGGGAATTTCCCCGAAAAGATTATGGCAACGTCGTCCGCGTATGCCACCACTTTGCAGCCCCCCCCGCCCCCTTCCAGGTTACACAGAATCCTGTTGACTGCTATGTTCCATAGAAGGGGAGACAGGACACCACATTGCGGGGTCCCTCTGTTGGCATACCTTGACAGAGTGGACGATCCCATCGATGATGTCACCGTCCTGCATGTGAGCAATTGATCAATGAACATCAATGAGTGACGATCCACCCCCAGGTCAGTCAGGGCCTCCGTGATGGCCCCCGGTATGACGTTGTTAAAAGCTCCCTCGATGTCGAGGAAGGCTATTAGGGAGTATTCTTTGATGTTTATGGACTTCTCCACCGCTGAGATTACCTCATGGAGTGCCGTTTCCGTGGATTTACCTTTCCGGTAGGCATGTTGTGCGCCTGACAGCCACTGCGGATTTATGGTTGTTCTCAGCTGTAGCCCGACTAGTCTCTTAAAGGTGTTCAGAAGAAAGGACGATAGCCTTATTGGTCTGAAGTCTTTTGGGGTTTCGTGTGAGGCTTTCTCTGCTTTGGGAATAAAGACTATTTTAGCCTTGAACCAAGCTCTGAAGATACATTGCAGCCAGTTGATGGCCATGTCCCCGGATTTTTGTAACTGAGCCGGAATGACTTGGTCAGGACCAGGCGATTTGATGGATTTACAGCTGTTTACTGCCCAGCAAATGTTCCGTTTTGTGAGGATGTGCGCCATCGAGGTTTCCGGGCCATCCCTTGGGGGGTCTGTCGGCTTGATGGTCGTGCACCCAGGAAAATGAGTATCGATTAGAATATGTAGGGAGTCCTCACTTGAGTTGGTCCACGTACCATCCATTCTCTTGAGGTATCCCACCGAGGGGGTTGTTTTTGTGAGGATCTTACGTAGCCTTGCGGCTTCCGACGTGTTCTCAATGTCGGAGCAGAATTTTTGCCAAGAGGCCCTTTTCGCTTTCCTAGTTTCTTTCTTGTATAGGGCAAGACTACTTTTGTAGTTTGCCCAGTGTTCTTCCTCGCTGCCGCTTTTGGCTCTATTGAAGAGAGTCCTGCAGTCTCTACGGAGGATTTCTATTTGTTTAGACCACCAGGGGTGTTTCTTTTTCCCTCTTGGCTTGGTTGAGAGGCAAGCTGCCGTGAAGGCCTTATTGCATGCTTCCGTGAAATCGTCTATCACACGATTAAGATCGTCTTGAGTGTCCGGGCATTTTGGTGCTAGGGGGGAGTAGTTCCTCCATTTTTGCACTATATATATCCCAGTTGGCTTTCCTGGGGTTAGTATAGTTAGTAGGTTTAGGAATTTCGAGAGATAGGACTGTCTTGATACACCTGTGGTCAGAGAAGGAGTGGTCCTCTAGGACTCTTCAACTCCAACTCTGACAGTGAGGTCAAAAAACTCTTGACGGTTTTTTATAATAAATGTGGGGTCGTTAGCCCGATTACTAATAACCAGGTTGGAGCTTAAGATGAAGCTGAAAAGTTACTCACTCCTTACATTTTTGTCCGAGCTCCCCCATTGGGTGTGGTTAGCGTTAGCATCGCAGCCTATTATTAGGCTTGTGTCCGACCTTTCGCTGTATTTGACAATCTCACTTTCCTCGTGAGCCATGTAGGACGACACCAGGTTTAGGCGTGTCCCCTGTAGCTCTAGGCTAGCCGCCGTGTTGTCGCCATTGCTGAAATTTTGGAGCAGAAAAATATTTAGGTGGTTTCTTGCCAGAATTCAGGTACGAATTTCAGATTGGGCTACAATCAGCTTGTAGTCATTCGTCGCTAATCCACAGACCTTGACTCCCACCACCCATGGCTCTTGGATTAGGACTATCTCCGCTCCGCTCGCGTCCTAGCGGAGCATTAGGGCAGCGGATGCTGCCTTGCAGTGGTGAAGATTTATCTGCAGAAGCCTCAGAGACTTCATTAGAAATATTCTCCACCACTGTAATGTCGGCGTCGGAGTCGTCGATAATCTCGTCCGACACAGCGCCTCAAAGTCGAGCATCAGCTCCGTCTCGGAGGAGTAGCTCTCCTGGGCCAGCTCCAGGTCTACCTCGGGTGCCTCGATCTCCGAGGCAACGTCCTGCTCAACTGGGTTGTCGACAGGACGCGCCTCGGCCGCTGCATCCGACTTGTAGATATTCAGGGTCACCGAGCTGAACCCGAAATTGAGCTCTCCTTTGACTGCCTTGATCGGGGCTAGCGACTCCTTATTTAGGATGATCACCGCCTGGTTCGTGGGGCCTTTCGATGCCTCAACTTTGACCACCTTCCAATATGAGATTGGTAGTGCTGTGTTGCATCTCTGCAGCATCCTGAGGATCCGTTCGGGCTCCTTAAAGGTAGCCGGAACCCATATACGAGCCCTCGCTCCAGTCTACAGCGACTAGCTTCGCCCCAGCGTAGACTTCTCCGATTTGCGCCACCGCAGCCACCGCAGGCGGTTCCCCACCGAAACCCTTACGGCAGTCCAATACGCTTACGCAAACATAAACAAGCATCCGGTCAGGTTGCAACACCAGCCCGATCAGCCAAATACTTGGTTGGCAACAAAGTTGTCAACCAAACACAAACATCGGGGCCTCTCCAGAACCCGAGCCCTACATAGGCATCCGGTTGCAATTCCATTCCGCTAGGGCAGCATAAGTAGCGTAAACATTAAGTCTTAAAGGAAGAATATCGAAATAAAGAATTCAGTTGGTGAAATATCTTGAAACCAAACGGAACAAAGTTTAATTCACACCCAGGAGGGGCTCAATAATTCCCAAGGGAAACCACAAGTTCACCAAAACCCCGAACCTACATCATAACTGGCGCAGTCGGTAGCCCTTCGCCTAAGGACAGATTCAACCTAAGGACCTGGAGGATCTGAGACGACGAAGGATGTCAAGGATACACAACATTATAATTATCATTATTATGTAAGAGTGAGTAGAGTGAAGTGAGTGCAATGGAGTGGAAACGAGTTAAAATAAAAGAATAAAAGAAGTTCAGCAAATCATGCACAGAAATAAATGAATAAATTAAATGTGAAAGAAGTTAGGGCCGGTACAGTGGTCGTAAAGAAACAATAACAGGAGAAAACAAATTAAGTAGGAAAGTACACAGAAGATGCTCAGTAAACGCGAAAAGTTAAGTCAAATTAATGGGAATAAATAAAACGAAACGAAAACGAAAGAGAGGTTTTAGTGCAGCAAATGGCTCGTGGCAAACGGCGGCGAACGATCGGGTCGGCCGAAAGTTCGAGGTTGCATCGAGCGGTTCGATCGAGCGGTCGGCGGGTGACGAACGTCGGCAGATGATTGTCGTAGCCGATGGTTCGATACGCACCGAACAGCTCATGAGAATGGTTGAGTGTGACGAGCTCAAAGAAAGGGCGCTGCAGGTAGTTCGATGTTAGAGTATGATGACGTTCGTTCATGCAGCGGCGGCAGTCGGGTCGTTGCAGACAGCTCGGGGTGAGTTGGCAATGAGACAAGCCAAGCAGAGACAAGAGAGGAGTGAGTAAGGCGACCGAAAGTTGAGAACAAAACCACACAGAATAAAGTAATTGCTCCGTTCACATGTATTGGGCGGCGCACTGTATTGCACAGGGTCTGCTTAGCATGAGAAGGAGTAAAGTAATTGGAACAATAGAATATTGTGTATAATAAGGAGAAGTTATGCATCGGGTAGTCTTTCAATTGTATTAGGCGATGAACTGTGTGACACAGGGAGATCGTTTAGCAAGGGAAAGTACTGATTCGATGAGGGGAAGAAGAAGAAATAAGGGACTATCCACATGTATTAGGCGATGCCCTGTAACGAACAGAGCGATCGTTTAGCATGAGGACGGTCAAGACAAGATAGAAAAGAGTACCCTGATGGCAATGACTGTCCGCACTTGGTTGAGATGCTGTATCGCACAGTTGATCAGCTAGCTTCAGCATGTCGGGGGAAGCAATAAAACAAGAGAAACTTACAATATCAAACAAGAAGGAAGTAAGAGATTAATAGTGGTAAACAAATAAAAAAAAAAAAAAAAAAAATAACAATAATAAGCAAATAAGCAAATGAAACCCATTGTTACTACTTAAAGTAAAATCAAAAAGAGAAAAATACTTATTGAAAATAATTCCAGAACTCCATTACACTACACGGAAACTCGCAGACCTATCTTATAAGGATACACAGGAAGATACAATAACTACACACTAAATAAGTACACGATATACAACACAACATATACAACATAACTGGCATAAGCATACACTAAGTACACACTAAGTAAACATTAAGTAAAGAAAACTAAGTAATAGTACATATACAAGAGTAAGGAGTTAATATTGAGGAAAGAGAATATTAGGAAACACCAAGTCAAAGTTGTTATGGCAGAGGAGAATAGGCCTGCAGTGATGGCGACCACAAGCGTGCTAGAAGCGATCAAGGTAATAGACCTAGTAGAGATTATCCCCAAATACGAAGGAGATTCGGCAAAGTTAGATGGTTTTATAGGAGCAGTAGAGCAGGTGTTAGCCCTGATCAAGGGGGAAGAAAGATCGAACGTAGGAGTAATTGCACTCAGAGCTGTGAGGAGCAAGATTGTAGGAGCGGCAGACAAAGTCCTTGATTTAGACGAGGCGGAGCTAAACTGGGACAAAATAAAAAGGATACTAATTACCCATTTCAAGGACAAAAGATCCGAGCAAGATTTGATTATGGAATTGACCCATATTAAGGAGAAAAAGTTAGAATTGGATGTCTTATACACCAAGGTTATGACGCTAAAGAAAGCCTTAGTAAGCTTGGCCAAGTCCAACGAGCAAGGTACGCTGATGAGGGGCGAAAAGACCAAATGGTACGAGGAAAACGCATTTGTGTCAGCCTTGAAGGGACCGATAGGGGTAACCATAAGAAACATGGGAGTAAAGACGATAGCAAAGGCATACGAAATAGCCTGCAGGGAGAAAAATTTGGGTACCTTGGAAGAACCAGAAGTAGAAAAAAAAGGACGGATTGATCCGCAGGGGAAAGAGATTGGGGAAAACTCGAAGAAAGAGACAGAAAGGCAAGACAAGCTCTTGACGGGGTCGCAAACTGGCACTTGGGCGCAGTATCGGTGGGCGGATAATAACCAACCGCAGTTCCCAATGCCGTTCGCGATACCCAACATGAATGGATGGCCAGGATTTGGATTCTCATATCCAATGATGGGTAACCCATTCAGGGCGGACAATTTCAACCAGGGAGATAATTCCAGTTACGTGAGACCATATCGGAATTATCAGAACAGGAACACTAAGTGGAATTATGGACAATTATAATATGGACAGACAGGGGTATGGCAACAATTATTACAACAACAAACCTAGAGAGGGTCAGCTAGCGATCCAGGCAGCTGGAGGGACAGAAGGCAGTGGCCAGACAAGAATGTCTAGAAATTCAAACTATTCCGGGCAATCATATAACTCGAAAAATTCAAGGCAGTCAAATAATTCGACCAATTCCAAACGGTCATTTAATTCGACTAATAATTCAGAGAGAGGCGGAAATCGGCCGTCGACCAGTGGGCAATTGCATAACATCCAAGAGGAAGATCCAAATTTTGCGCAACTAGCCTCGAACAACCAACAGGATATTTAGGAACTAGGAGGGGCCACTCAACCCTACCTTATGTAATGATCAAAATTAATCAGGAAAGAACCATTAAAATGTTAATAGATACGGGATCCACTTACTCTTTTATTCGTCCCGAACTGGCTCAATCACAGTATGTGAAAGACCTGCAAGACCCAATAGCAATTAAGACTATCACTCAGTCTCACCAAATTTTTAAAGAAGCATATATACCAACGTTCGAAGAACTGGGAGGGGCAGGAAAGATGAGAATGCTACTTTTCAAATTCCACCAGTTTTTTGAAGGATTAATCGGAATAGATTTATTGCAACAGTTAAAGGCCGTAATTGACATCGAAAACGGATGGTTCCGCGCGGCGGACGAGAAGTTGCAGATTCAGTTTGCTAGATATAGACCAAGCGAGGTTCACATGATAGAAGCAGGAACAAGACGAGTTATTCCTATCCCAGTACAGGTGGCGGATGGAGATTTCCTGTTAAGTAAAACAACAGTAAAGAAGGACATGATCATTTCAGGAGGTATTTACAGGGCAGTGGCTGGACAGAGCCTGGTAGAAGTAACAAATTATGCAGAGTTAGACCAGGAGTTGTTTTTGGAGGAACCATTAAAGGTTGCCGAATTCAAAATCGAGCAACATTTTGAGCTCAATAATATAGAAGAAACAGGTGACGGAGACAAAAACGTACCGTTTCACAAATTTAGGACAGAGCACTTAAATAGCGAGGAGGTTAAGGAGCTTCAGAGAATTTGTAGGAAATACCCGAAGGTATTCCATAAGGAAGGTGATAAGCTGTCGTTCACGAACGCGGTCAAACACCAAATTAGAACGAACGATGATATACCGGCCTACGCTAGACCGTACAGATATGCGTTCAAGGAAAGACAAGAGGTGAAAAGACAGTTAGGAAAGTAGCTAGATCAGGAGATTATTAGGCATAGCCACTCACCATGGAGTGCACCGGTTTGGTTGGTGCCCAAAAAGAAAGATGCCTCAGGAGAGAGGAAATGGAGAATAGGAGGGACAAGCTTACTCCTCGGTTCTCAAAACATAAGGTGTTGGAAGACAATGGTCCGACATTAACAACAACCAGACCACAGAAAATCCATAAAGAGAAAATCAGAAGATTAACCAACCAAATGAATAACTAATTACAGGTGGTCAAGAGCCATGGCCGCGGAAAGAAGCTTTGAGGTACGGCCATTGAAAGGAGACGAGCCGTTAGCAAGGATCAACTTAGGCTCGGCAAGAATAATACAGACACACAAGACGTTCATACACATAGTAAGACTACAGGAATATCAGGAAGCAATAGAAAGCATAGAGCACACGCTCAAGGACATAGTGGAAGATACAGAAACGAAAGATCTGGTGAGAGCACTTCAAAATAAGTTGCAAATGTTGAAAACAAGATTAGAAGAGATATGTCCAAGGAGTAGGAAAGCAAGAGGACTAATAAACGGATTAGGGTCAGTTGTCAAATCAATAACAGGGAACTTAGATGCAGAAGATGCAGAAAGGTTAGAAGAAGAGATAAAGAGAATGCAAGAAGAAGAAAAAGGATTGAGAGAAGCCATAAGCTCACAGGAAAGAACGGGTAGCAAGATCAGCGTAATGTTTAAAAATCTGACAAAGTATATAAATGAGGAACAAACAAGAGTGAACACGTTCATAAACGACTAAAAAAATGGGATAAGCAAGACGTTTCTGGAAGAGGACAAGAGAATTTATAGGTTGGAAGACAGGATTTCCGTAACAATAGATATGCTAGGACTAAATCTAAACGAGATAGCAGAGAGTTTACTACTTGCCAAAATAGGACTAATCTCGAAATTTATTTTTGACAAGCAAGAAACAAAGAAGTGTGTACGCGAATTAGAAGAGCAGGATATACAAGTTATATCAGAAGAACACATGTATGAGTTCTTAGAGTTGAAGGCAATTATGAATCGAACAGATGTAATATTTTCAATAAAATTACCGGTTTTTAAAAAGGGAACGTATCCTTTGCAAAGAATTATAGCGTTACCCATGAACAAAACGGAATTTGTAATAACACCAGAATATGTTGTAACCAATAAGGAGGAAATATATTATTATAAGGAAAAATGTCAAAAAATACGAAAACTATATATATGTAAGAACGATAAAATTGTCCATTCCACCTTCTTCAGCCAGTCGGCAGTTGGGCTGGCTTCAGTGCTAGCGTTTTGCGGACGGAGTATGTGCCCAGCACTCCTATTTCGGCATAACTAAATTTTTTTGGCTTGGACACTGGTTGATGGCAAGCCATCAAGCAGCTTCACCGAAAGGTCGAGCAGCCGCAATGTTGGTTAGCTGCCCTTCCATGGTATCAGTTTTGGGTTTGGACTTCCCACCCATCCAAGATTTGGGATGATATGGGAGCCCGGACCCACCCGGGTTCATACCCGTGTCTTCCACCGTGCAGGTCTTTCCTGCATTAGAGCGGATCGGGCCAGGCCTTTGGACCGCTGCCTTTTCCCGCTTGGGATTTCTCCCATCCGGCATTTGGGGAGTGCCTTTCTCATTTTTGTCTTTCCAATTTTTGTATTTATCCATCTAATTCCCACAAGCTGCAGAGAAGGGTAACGGTCCGCCCCGGCATAGCTCCACGTTACCCGGGTAAGGCATAATCAGAACAGGGGGCTGCCAAGTCCCTGAGCTCTCCGTTCGCGACTGGGCTAGTTTGTATACCGAGCCCCCAGCCAGGCTGACTCCTAGCACGGGTCCAATGACACCTTAGTCCAACCCGATGTGAGGTGAGTGTTGGGGTTGGGATGTTGGTAGGTATGTGTAGGGATGGGAGTGTGTGAGCTACTTGATGAGAGGCGGCAACACAAGCGCATCGTCAGTGTTGCTGCTTCGCGAACACCCGCTGGCTGTCCGAGACTGTTTATTTCGGTACTACCCTTCACAGCCAACCCTAGTTGCTTCTCTTTGGGATGCCCGCTTATTCACAGTTGACCTGCCCACAGGGATAGGCCGTTTGCTATCCGCAACCTGCGACTCGTCCGGTGGCCTCAGCTAGGCCCCCTCTGAGCCACCTCAAAGCCCAATGGGATCATCGGATCCTTAACGGTTAGTAAGCCATCAAGTTCGAAGAGTGCTGTATGTAGAAGGTATCGGTCCAAATTACCGTACGTCCGTCAATTATAGAGACGTAGTCCGCGTGTGAGTAATCTGTCAGCTTATATTCAGTTATTGTTAGTCGATCCAGTGCGGCAGAATGCTGTCATATGATATGTGCCCTAGAACAGGTATGCCAAATAGAGGAGCGCGAAAAAAAGAATTTATCAAGAGTTGTGGCTACCTCTGACAACAGGCATGTTGAGACCCTTGTGAACCCAAAACCTGCTGAATACATTAACCCCGGAAAAGCTTATTAAGAAACCATGAGCACAATTTTAAAGACGAACAAAACTATCGATTAGTGCACAATGGGAAAAATGTTGGCATTTATTCTAAAAATGTACCTTTGCACGAATATTCAATAGACTAAAATGAAATTTCGAAAACAAAAATTTAGTGTTTTGGATCTTCTTGCCTTCTCTCCGCCCCCATACTAACACAAACCCATTTATGTCGTATCTATACTATTAATATGTAGAAAGATCGTGTGTGTAAGTGTCTACCTCCTAAACGCGTGCAGTAAATTGCAAATTGTAAATTTGTAATGATAGCCAGAGAATGTGGCCTGGTTTTTACAAACAAATTTGTAATTTTTTTTAAAAAGGTTCCTCAAGAATTTAAAATTAATCAAAAATTTCTTAAATTTTGTCTAAAAGTGTGTGTTTGAACGCATATTTCGTTTAATTTCTCTGCAACGCGTGATTAATAAAAACAAAATTTTAAAATTTGTTAGAAAATGTGTGTTTGAACGACTATTTCATTTCACTTTGTGAAATTCTGTACCTTTTTGTTTTCTGAAAAAATTGCAATTTGTGTAAGTATATTTGTTGCTTTTGAAAATGTGTGCGTCTTAAAGAAACCAGTGTGGTTTTTAAAGTTAAAGGTACAGACGATCAAATTCGGGGCGGCAACTTCACAACTTCATGCCAACGTTCAAGGTAATTAAATAGTTTTGTCTATGCAAATTTAACTTTTGTTCTCATTCTTATTTTATTCAAATTCAAGGTCAAATATACCATCGAGCTGGCTCTTTTTTACCTTTCGACAACGCAGACCACCAATTTTTGCAATTATATTGTATCGGGAACGCGGAAGACGAAGCTGATCGTCGGTGTGCCATTACTACCAACCCGCGGTGAAAAGTTATTTTCGATTTTGCAAGATATGTTTAATAAGCACAACGAACTGGTTCAGTTATTCAAAACGTCGCTTGATCAAATGCCATCTGACGATCATAAAATTATTATTCGAGCAGACAAAACACCGGTTGGCGAACATGCAAGGCGTTTTAATGCACAAACAGTTAACGAAGTGGCAATATTCATAGTTGGTGAGCAATTGAATAATCGTGATATTGTGCTTCATTGTAGAAATGAACAACTTGAGCGTGTATCCGAGTCGCATCGCTATTATGAAGCACTACAATATCCCATATTTTTTTGGAGCGGCCAAGATGGCTATCAACAAGGGAATGAAATCCCTTAATGTCAAACGGCTGATACATCAGTTCGAATGAATCAGTATGAAGCATATTATCATTCCGGATCCATGATATGCTCATTTAGTTCATTTAGCTGTTCATCTTGAAAACGGTTAACGCGTTGTTTTTACACCCGGAAATGCAAAGCGAAGAGCTGCGCAACCACCAGCAACAACTCTAATTGTATATTTTTCGTTGTGTCAAGAAGATGATTTTGCGAAAACATTGCTATACGCCGAAGTACCCGAAAAGTTTTTCCAAGGAGAAGAAGCCGTACATGGTCAGCAAGTATTGTTTCACTCAAATGCGATAGGACGAATTTATAAAGCTCATCCCAACAATCAAGAGTGTTATTATTTGCGATTTTTCCTTATAAATATTCGTGGACCAACATCATTTGAATATTTGCGACTAATTGTATGGGACCTAGCGCGAAGCTTGAGAATGACATGTATTGGGATCTTACACTTGAAGTCCACATCAAATTCGGACAATCAATTGTGGCATAAACATCAAAATACGCCGGAAATTTACAACGAAGCATTGATCGCTATTGAAGACCTTTGCTTGATGATGGCAAGCAAAGCATTAGCTCACTTAGGTATGACAGCGCCTAACTGTGAAATACACGATCTTTTCAACAAAGAACTGGAGCTGGAACAACGGTATAATCGTGCCGAGCTTAGTGCGTTTGTGCAAAGAAGTAAGCCACACTTAAATATCAATCAAAGAACGGTTTACGACCAAATATTGCGAGCTATCGAAGAACAACATGGTGGACTGTTCTTTTTGGATGCAGCTGGAGGTACCGGAAAAACGTTTGTCATTTCGACTATGTTGGCTACCATTCGAGCACAAGGAAGAATCGCATTGGCGCTGGCTTCGTCTGGCATCGCTGCAACATTATTGGATGGTGGTCGCACGGCGCACTCTGCCTTAAGTTGCCCTTGAACATGCAGGCTGACGATAATCCTATATGCAACATTTCAAAAGATCTGCTATGTCGAGAGTGCTGCAGCAATGCTCTCTTATTGTATGGGATGAGTGTACTATGGCCAACAAGATGTCACTGGAAGCACTTAATCTTACGTTGAAAGATATTCGTGGAGATAATCGATTTTTTGGTGCATTGATATTGTTAGCAGGTGATTTCAGACAAACATTGCCTGTAGTCAAACTAGGAACTGCTGCTGATGAAATTAATGCGTGTTTGAAAACATCTAATTTGTGGCGTGAAAACACTTAGATTGACTAAAAATGTACGTGTTCAATTGCAAAACATGCTTCAGCAGATGTTTTTTCCAGACAACTGTTTGGTAATGGCATACTTCCCGTCGACAGCCAGAATTGTCGCTTCCATAACGCTTCCAAATAATTTCTGCTCTTTTGTGTCATCGAAGGAAGACTTGATTCAGAGTGAGTTTCCAAATTTTTTACAAAATTATAGAAACCATGGCTGGTTGAGGGAAAGAGCTATTTTGGCCGGAACAAATAATGATATCAATGAGATCAACGCATCTATTTTGAATTCCATTCCAGGAAAAATGGTTGCGTATAGGTCGATTGATACAATTATCAATCAAGATGATGTTGTAAACTATCCTGTAGAATTTCGAAATTCATTGGATTTACCTGGATTGCCGCCATACTATTTACAAGTTAAAGTTCGAGCCACCAATTATGCTGCGGAATCTTAATACATCACGACTTTGCAATGGTACAAGACTTACTGTGGAAAAAGTTATGAATAATTTACTTGAAGCAACTATTTATACTGGGAAATTTTTTGGTGAACACGTTTTAATTCCTAGAATACCGACTGACATGCCATTTGATTTCAATCGACTACAATTTCCGCTTCGTCTAGCTTTTGCTATGACTATTAATAAATCACAAGGACAGTCGTTGCTAATTTGTGGTTTAAATTTGGAGCATCCGGTATATTCGCATGGTCAACTGTATGTAGCGTGCTCATGAGTAGGTAAACCTTCGGCATTATTTATTCATTGTACCGACGGAAAAACAAAGAATATTGTTTATCACAAAGCATTGCAATAAAAAAATATATATTATTACATGAAAATAATCATTGTTTAATTTCGGTGAATTCTTAAACATTAAATTAGTAAGCAGAAAATCGCGCGGGTCTTCTAGTTTATTATGAAAAATTGGTTTAAGTCATGAATTATGATAATAAATACTTTAAAATAAGCTTGAACTAAAAAAAATAAATTTAATTGATTGATTGGGGACTTAAAATCAATTTAACTTTTATTTTTTGAGTTTTTAAATAAAAGGTACGGAGTAACTGGCCCTCTAAACACTTGCACGAATATTCAATAGACTAAAATGGAATTTCGAAATTGGAATTGAAATGGAATGGAATTTGAAATATAAATCAAAAACGAGAAGGAACGTGAGTCGCTTCTAGTCGCGACTCTACTTTTATACCCGTACTGAGTCAGTATATAAATTTATGAGCTTATGATTGAAATTAAAAAAAAAAAATAAAAATTTTACATTTTAAATTTTTTTGCTACATTTGTTAACATGTAAAATGTAGATAATACATCTAGAACAAATATTCTACATCTACCATGTAGATTCTACATCTCCTCCGCTAGGGGTTGCTCGCGCATTGCACAGGGCAGAGTGTGTGCGAGCGAGAAAGAGAATGAATATCGTCAGCATCGCCAGAGAAGGTGGGGGAAGCAACTGAAAATTAATTTCTTCATTCTGGCCATAATAATGATCCGATCTGTACCAGATTTAGCAATCTGGTAGATATGGTCATTCTTTACGATACTGCGTTTTTAGTTTTATCGTATGTTTAAAATTGTGGATGCCACAGATTTTCGTTCTTTTTGAAGGCGGAAGGGGGCGGGGCGAAATTTTGAAATACACTTGGAACAGTGTGATATCACATGAGTCTGGAAACAAAATTTGGTTGATCTAGCTCTTAAAGTCTCTGAGATCTAGGCGCTCATCAAGACAGACAGACAGACAGACAGACAGACGGACGGACGGACAGACAGACATGGCTCTATCGACTCGGCTATTGATACTGATCAAGAATATATATACATTATGGGGTCGGAAAATTTTCCTTCTCTGGGTTACACACATCCACTTTAACCACAAATACAGTATACCCCTTAACTCTTTTTGAGTACGGGTATAATAACTCTTGTTTTGTATTTTTATTAAAAATCATAATCATAATATAATTAAAAATAACACTTACTTCTTATATGTATTGAACAAATTTGAAATAAGTGTTACTCGTAACTTTTATATACAAAAATTGGAAATAATTTTTAGATTGCAATTTTTATTTTAAAACTTATAACAGTTACGGTCCCTAACGATACACATAGGACAAACCAAGAAATTTACCCTACAGATCCAGAGGATGAATCAGCTGGAATTCATGAAACAGAAATCTGACCATTCTTGCGGTACTAAAACCACAAGAAATAGACCCGGATTACTCAGATTCTGATTCCACATACAGCGCAGTAGAACAAAAACCGATCGAGATTGCTGATAAAGTAACAACTCAAAGGGTGTACATTAGAGCCCTGAATGAACGGGCAAATGAATAGATTCGCAGTGATTCGGGATTCGCTTCGTCCGATCCAATTGAATCAGCGATTCGGCTTTCTCAGTGATTCGAATCATACGCCCAAAATGGACCGAACGGATCATGATTCATAATGATTAAAATGTAAAGCAATCCAAAATCGATCATCTAGGTGATTGAAATGTGATTGTTAGCGTTTTGCTTTGTACAAGCCGTTGTTGTGGTTGGGTGGGTCGAAAGAGGGAAGAAGAGCGAACCCGGAACATGACACGGTAGCGCCTAGCACAACTTAAATGCAGCGCTCATGGAAGGGAGGGCCCCGCTAAGGCAATAACACCGACTGAAATTTGACTCGAATAAGAGTCTCTTATGACTCCAAAACGATCGAAATTCGACTGAAATTTGACTCGAATATGAGTCTCTTATGACTCCAAAACGATCAAAATTCGACTGAAATATGACTCGAATAAAAGTCAATTGTTATCAAAAAAAGGGGTTATAAAAGACTCTTCTGGAAGAGCCGCTGCTAGCATACATTTTTCTCCCGCCGAGAGAATCATTTATGATCAGAAAACGAGCGCATTTATGCTCATTTTGATCAGCAAGGAGACTTGAATAAGACTCTTTTTTGATGAGAAATTTCATAAAATGCTTCCTGGGTATACATCCCAGTATATACTGTACATGTGCACGCATACAAAGGAAGATTCTTCGTAGTATGTTTTGAATCAGTTTTTGAATCATGCGACGAATCTTGCTGATATTGATTCGCAGTACTCTGATCCGGTTTTTAATGATCGTAATGATCGAACACATTGAAGGGGCATGAGTATACTGTGATTTTTTGAATCATGTGGATTCGTGCAGGGCTCTAGTGTACATTAAAGATATTGCACATGCCAACCCAGAGTTCAATGGACAAGATACATCTGCAGAGATTCATTACTGCCATTAACTTGGTCAATTTGACAAAAGGCATTGACGCCCAGCAACGAAAATCTTTTTTGTCATTTCTTTTTTGTTCGTTTTTATATAAAAATTTGTGTACATAATAATAATATAATATATACATATGTACATGTGAACAAACGTATTTTTGTGTGTGTTTAAGACTTTAATATTTTTATCTTGTTTGAACTCTGATTTCCAGACGTACCTAATAATTTTTCCGAAAGCCAAATACTATTCTTTCGAAGCAGAACTAGCAGAAAATAATTAAGAATATGTTTTCTATGTACACTGCAGACGTGTGTTTTTAGAAAACCAATTGCTGTATCTCACATCGCTTTCAGTTTGTAAAATGCATTGGTTATAAATAATTTGCTTGATATTCCGCATATGGGGGTTTTTTTAAAGATATCATGGAATATATTGTAAAGTAGTTTTATTAAATTTAAAAAATCGTCCTGTGGGGCCTTAAGCTTTAAATTATTATTAATACTTTTAAAATTTGTATTAAACAAAAATTTCTCTGAATTTTCGCAGTGCACAATGTTGTCCTTTAAAAGTTCGCCACAGGTGTCGCAATTAAACTTTTGTTACGACTTATACAACACGAAACCTGTAAAATAACGCAATGCGTTTTCACTACTTGCACTAATAATATTAGTGGAAGAAAATTCCATAGTCTCGGTTATATCAGGGTTATGGTCATTATTGCATTTTTCTAAGTCAACAGCTTGGCAAGGGAACTGTTCTTTGTTCTCCGAGATCTCGACATGAATTTCATCAATCACATTTATAAGCATGTTGTCATCATCCGGTTCACAGTTTCCAGTTGTACGTTTTGAAGTAATGATTTTCATTGACAAGATTTTTGAAATGATTGCGTTGAATTCGAAGAGCATGGGATTATTGTTGGTAACCCCTCTACTTCTTATTAGATAGAAACAGTCGAGACAAAATCAATAAGTAAACATCTGTATTTTCATTCCATACGTCGTGTGCAAGCAATAGTATTGAATTCATAGAGAGAATAAGTCCATCAATACAATATACATTGCTGGGATAACGACACTTCTCAAAATACTCATTCATTTCTATAATGTACTTTTCCACATTTTTATTCTTTTTTAGAGCTGACTTCATTGGGTTTTTATCACTTAGATTATTGCTGTTTAAGCAATCAAACATTTTATTTACCCTTTCGAAGAAAATAGCAGTTGAATATGCTACATCCCTGCAATCATCGAAATTGCCACTTTCAATTAATGTTTTGATTGCAGAGGATACCGTGTGGGTAAATACTTGTGTAGCATATTTCACTGTCATCTTTTCAAATGAATTGGGGCTTATGTGCTTACGTGTTAATTTTTGACATAATCTAGTAGATAAGATAAGATGCTAATCATCTATTTCAAACAGTTTTTCAACTATTTTCCATGATACTGGTCCATCAGGTGTTTCGATACAATTTTTCATTAAGATATTTCGTAATGATTTTATAATATGTGGGACATCGTAGATGGCAAAAATTTTATGATCATCGACTTTAAAATATGGATTTTTCAAGCTCAACCCAAATTTTGTAAAGGCTCCGCGGTTATTTGAGCCTTTGTCACATACAATTGCTCTAATATTAAGCCCCAATTTATGAGCAGCTTTGATATTATTATCAATTTTTATACCCGTACTCAAAAAGAGTTAAGGGATATATTGTATTTGTGGTAAAAGTTCTCAGTTCTCAGAGACTATAAAAGCTAGAGCAACCAAATTTTGTATCCAAACTCATGTAATATTTTACTGCTACCGCCCACGCAAAGGACGATCTATCTATGGCAGTCACAATTTTAAAGATACGATAAAACTAAAAACGCAGTATCGTAGAGAATGCCCATATCTATCAGATTGTCGAGTCTGAATCAGATCGGACTATTATTATAGCCAGAATGAAGAAATAAATTTTTTTTTGTCTGGACGTTGATATGCAATGACTGCACCATCAAGTGGCCCATGCGACACCAAGCCGAAGCCTGTTACGCGCGGAACCCAGGCTAGAATCGCAGCCCCTCCTCCCGCCCAACCGACCGGGGGGCGCTGCCGCATGACGCGCGACGCGTGTTACCGAACCGATCGCGAACATGCAGGAAAGATAGAGGTTAGACTAATGTTCGAGAAAATTAGAGCTAAACACAACTCAAGAGCTAAACATGCAGAGATAGTTAAGAAATAGGACTAATTACGGGAAAGGTATGTTAATATTAGTGATTTAAGAAGAGGAAGGGAATTAGTGGTGGATACTATAAGGTAGAGAGAATTATAGTCCGAGCATAAGACCCTAAACGGTTCATGCAAGGAATAATTTGATCTACAAAGTGGAAGGAACAAAGGGGTAAAGTTTCTAGTAGATCTAACAGGAATCGTAAAGTTTATGCGACTCAACAAGTCAGGGCTATCTACGTCACCCTTGATCAGGTTGTGCATAAAAATCACACCAAGCATTTTTCTACGACTAACTAAGGTTGGAAGGTTTATTAAAAGCAGTCTACGAGGGTAAGATGGCAGTCTCACATCTGCATCCCAGTTGAGGCCACGCAGAGCAAAAAGTAAAAAGTTTTTCTGGACTGATTCTATACGGCCCTGGTGTACTTTGTACTGGGGGCACCAAGATCATCAACCAATGTAATTCTCTCAAGAGAACCACCGCAAAGGGTGTAAGGAGCTAACATGGGGCTGGACCGATGAAATGTCATAACTTTGCATTTCGAGGCATTTAGGTGTAACATATTTGCACAACACCATGACTGAAAGTTATTGAGATCGAATTGCAAG
The DNA here is from genome assembly GCA_035043285.1 of Drosophila subsilvestris. NCBI lineage: Eukaryota > Metazoa > Arthropoda > Insecta > Diptera > Drosophilidae > Drosophila > Drosophila subsilvestris. The sequence continues at coordinate 45,460 of JAWNNB010002095.1, read as the reverse complement.
CGAGAGTGAAATGAAATGTCCTTGTACTGGACACAGAGTTTAACATCATCCGCATACATGAGTACTCGAGAATTTGTTAATACTGAAGGCAGGTCATTAATAAAGAGTGTGAAAAGTAGGGGGCCTAGATGGCTGCCCTGTGGTACTCCAGAAGTAACCTTAACAGGTGAAGAGAAGGAGTTTTTGAAGAGGACTCTTTGAGACCTTGAACGAAGATAGCTAGAAATCCATCTCAAAAGATTAGGTGGAAACCCTAAAAGGTCAAGTTTTTGTGCTAGAAGGGAGTGGTTTACAGAGTCGAATGCTTTACTGAAATCAGTGTAGATAACATCCGTCTGAAAGTTACATTGGAAGCCTTTAATGATAAAAGAGGTAAACTCTAATAAATTTGTGGTTGTTGATCGTCGCTTTATAAATCCGTGCTGGGATGGAGATATAAGTGATTTGCAGAGATGTTGCAAATGCGGAATTAAAATTTTTTCAAACATTTTAGGAATAGCGGATAACTTAGATATACCTCTATAATTATTAGCATCAGACTTGCTACCTTTCTTATGGAGAGGAATAATAAAAGATTCCTTCCAGATCGGGGGGAAGCATGAAGAATTAATGGATAGGGTGAATAGTTTAAGCAGGGGTCCACATAGAGTGTCGGCACAGTACCTGAGTACACAGCCGGGAACTCCGTCAGGACCTGGTGAAAACACCGGCTTAACTAGTCGAAGATCATGAAGCAGTGAACTTTCATTTAACAAGGGGCTGAAAATGCCATTCGACCTTGGTAAACTGTATGGATACGGCTGACCAGAGTAGCTGTCATGGGAATAGGTTGTTTGGAAAAATTGGGCGAAAAGATCGGCGATTGCCTGATCATTGTTTGCCGTCATGTTCAGAAATGATAGCGAGGATGGATGTGCGGACGTTCTACGCTTACTATTTACGAAGCTGTAAAACCGTTTAGGGTCCTGTGAAAAGCGTATCCTGCATCGAGATAGGTAATTTTTATAGCATTGAGCATTAAGAACGGAGAACTTTGACCGAGCTAATACATAGCGAGAGAGAGAAGTCGGAGAACCAACTTCTTGAAATTTTGTATATAGTCTTGATTTCAAGTTTTTTAGACTGCATAACTCTTTGGTAAACCAAGGAGGCTTTCCAGATCTAACCGCACAAGAAAGTAGGACACAAGAATAAAAATTGTGTCAAGTACATTGTAAAAAATTGTTGTGCCGTTCATAACGTCAGTGCACAAATGCAGAGCGGACCAATTAAATACATAATTATGTTATTATGCTTCGTAAACTCGGCTTTACGAAAGCAACGGACACGTTTAGATAGCCTACTCGTTCGATTCAATACAGTAGGCCCAATATCGACCGTTGATTTGAATGTAGGATGGTAGGAGTCTTCAGGTATAGTGAGCGGAAGGGCTCGGGTTAGCAAAGCTATGGTCGGATCTGAGACAAAGCACAGATCAAGCAATCGACCCAAGGAATTTTTCACATAGTTGACTTGAGACAGGGATAGGTCCAACAAGCCGTCAATAAAGTCATGTCGTGACATGGGCACAAGGTTATTAGACTCGTTAACCGAAGCCCAAACAGTACCTGGCAAATTGAAATCGCCAAGAACTATCATATGGTGTTTATCTGATAGCGAGGAAGAAACAGTTTTTAAAGCGGACAAGTGATGCTCGTATATTAAGGTATCCGAGGAAGGTGGAATATACGAGCAAGTAATGAAAATGGAAAAGCCTGGGAGAATCAGTTTTACGCACAGGAATTCCAGGTCTTGTTGAGCCTGGACTATGAAATGTTCCGACGTAAAGATTGAGTCCACTGCAATGAGGACCCCTCCTCCACGTCGAGACGAACGGTCATTTCTAAAGATTGTGTACCGACCTGCCAAAACTTCGGAACTAAGGATGTCCGGCTTTAACCAGGTCTCGGTAAACACAATAACGTGGGACGAGAATGCGAGACTCTCAAGAAAAAGAGTGCTGAGCTTACTACGCAAGCCTCTAGCATTCTGGTAGGTAACTATAAGAGAGGAAGTTAGTTTTTTGGATGGGTAGAAGTAGAGCGGGAAGATGAGGGTGGAGATAGAGATGGCGCACTGGTCTGAGCACTAGGAAGAGTTATGGGGGCCTATTCTTCTTCTTAGCCTTGTATTCTTTCACCACCAAATGCTCGGCAAAACGTTGGCAGAGCAAATGGTGGCGAAGTGAGTCGAGGAGACGCTTATTTTGAAGGAAGCTATCTCCCTTGCATAAGAGAAATTAAACTTATCCACCTTTAAGCCATCGGCTTTTATTTTGCTTTGAATAAAAGCAGTTACATCGTTAGATGTAAGGTCAGGGGAAAGCCGCGATACAAAAATTTGCCGTTTTGGTGGGACTCCCACCAGCGGTTTTGAAACCACAGGTCTGGGACCTGTGATGGCAATATCCGGTGGTCCGGGACGTCTATTAGCTGGTGGGGGCGAGACTGATGGGATAGTTATGGAGTTGGGTTCGGACTCGACAGACACGGACGCTACAGACATATCTACCTGCATACCTGCATTCGGGTCCCGAATCTGCTTCACCAGCAGCGATCGTTGCCCTTGGAGTGACAAACGTGATCAACTGCTGCACTGACGAAGTGGTCGGAGTTAGTTTTTCAGATGCCGGCGGACGAGAGGCAGTCGGCACTTGCAAGTCCTGCGGAGTGGACTTCTTGCGCCTCGGAGACTCAGCCAGCAGCTGCAAACTGCTGAACTGAGTTTCCATGGCCAAGAGCCGATCGTATTGCTTTTTAAAGCCCACGATCAGCTCTTTGAAGCCACTCCGCGTCTGCCTCATGAACGATCGCATCTCGTTTTCCACAGCACGGCATTCCTCACAACTATGGTTAGGTTAGGTTGAGGCGGCTGTCGGGATCCCGACACACTTAGGCCAGTTTCGGCCCGTTGTGATACCGCGTGGAGCATTTTCCCCCTTTCCCTGTGAGACTCCATGTTATCCATTATCCCATCCGGATGCCCTTATAAAGTTTGCAATCCTTCTGGGACCCATTGTAGACATATCTGAAATGTCGGTTAAGAAAGGTGAGCCCAAGTATTGAAGTCTCCTTCTACTGAGTGCAGGACAGGAGCAGAACAGATGTTCCACCGTCTCCTCCTCGTCCTCATCTCTGCAGCTACGACAGAAGTCGTTATAGGGGGCACCCAGCCTGTTTGCGTGTGTGCCAATTAGCCAGTGTCCCGTAAGGGAGCGTATGACTGAGCTGCACCTTTTCCTGCTTAGTTTGCAGAGCTCGTCGGTGCGCTTCCTATTTATATTGGGCCAGGTTTGCCGAGTTATGCGACATAGTGGCACTGATTGCCATCTGTCGTTTGTAAGTTGCTTGTAATGCTCTGTTATTTTGAGCTTGCAGGTGGCCATTGGCATACGAATATCCTCCTTGTCGTGGAGAAGGGGGATTGTTGTACCAGCTCTGGCCAGCTCGTCTGCTATGCAGTTGCCTTTGATGTCCTGGTGGCCCGGGACCCAAATTAGGCTGATTGCAAACTGATGTGCCATCTCGTGAAGAGATTTGCGACAGTTTGCCACGGTAGCCGAGCTTGATGTTATCGCATTTAGCGATTTGATCGCGGCTTGGCTATCACTGTAGATATTTAGGTGAGTTGCCGTAGTGGCAGCTTCGTGAAGACAGAACAGGGCTTCCCTGATCGCTATGACTTCCGCTTGGAAGACACTGCAGTGATCTGGGAGCCTAAAAGAGTGTCTTATGTTTAGCTGTTCGGAGTATATTCCCCCTCCGACTTTGTTGTCCAGTTTTGAACCATCTGTGAAGATTTGTATGGCTCCTTCTGGGCCTGGAGGTCCCTCGAGCCATTTGTCTCTCTGGGGGATAATTATTTCAAAGGGAGTGTCTATGTACTCCTTTGGGATGCAGTAGTCCGTTTTTGTGGGGACAAAGTTATTTCCGTTAAGGATGGATGCGTGACCGATATGCTGTGACACCCATTTGTCGGAGTCTCTTAGACGAATTGCTGCCATTTCTGCCTGCCTCATACCCGTATGATCAAGGCCTTGGAGGCATAAGATGGCGTTTAACGCATCGTTTCGTGTAGTGCGCAAGGCTCCACTGATGCACAGGGCGGCAGTACGCTGTACCTTGCCCATTTGGTTTGTGATGGTCCTTTTTGATAGGGCTGGCCACCACACGGTAACTCCGTAGAGTAGTATTGGCCTAACTATTGCTAGGTATATCCATTGGACGATGCTTGGGTTCATGCCCCATTTCAATCCAATGGCCTTTTTGCAAGTGTAGAGGGCTATCGAGGCCTTCTTCACTCTATCTTTGATGTTTAGATTCCAACTGAGCTTCCTGTCAATTACCAGCCCTAAATATCTGGCATTGTCACTGAAGGAGAGCCTGCATCCGTTTATGGGGGTTAGAGGCGGGACTTTATATTTGGTTGTGAACAACACAAGTTCCGTTTTTGAGGGATTAACTCCCAATCCACGCGACGTTGTCCATTCCGACAGTCGCGCGAGCTTTGCGGTCATAAGATCGCACAGTGTCTGAGGGAATTTTCCCGAAAAGATAATGGCAACGTCATCCGCGTATGCCACCATCTTGTTGACTGCTATGTTCCATAGAAGGGGAGACAGGACACCACCTTGCGGGGTGCCTCTGTTGACATACCTTGCCTGAGTGGAAGATCCCATCGATGATGTCACCGTCCTGCATGTGAGCAATTGATCAATGAGCATCACCAAGTGATGGTCCACCCCTAGGTCAGTCAGGGCCTCCGTGATGGCCCCCGGATTGACATTGTTAAAGGCACCCTCGATGTCGAGGAACGCAACTAAGGAGTATTCCTTGACGCTTAAGGATTTCTCCACCGCTGAGATTACCTCATGGAGTGCCGTTTCCGTGGATTTTCCTTTCTGGTAGGCATGTTGTGCGCCTGACAGCCACTGAGGATTTATGGTTGATCTCAGCTGTAGCCCGACTAGTCTCTCAAAAGTTTTGAGAAGAAAGGACGATAGACTTATTGGTCTAAAGTCTTTTGGGGTTGTATGAGAGGCTTTCCCTGCTTTTGGGATGAAGACTATTTTAGCCTTGAGCCAAAGCTGGGGAATTCTTCCCACTACCAGTATCTTCTTGAAGATACATTGTAACCAGTTTATGGCCATGTTCCCGGCTTTCTGTAATTGTGCCGGAAAGACCTGGTCGGGACCAGGAGATTTAAAGGACTTGAAGCTGTTTACCGCCCAGCTTATGTTCCGTTTTGAGAGAATGTGTGCCGTCGAGGCTATCGGGCCCTCACTTGTGGGGGCTGCCGGCTCGATGGTAGTGCACCCGGGAAAGTGGGTCTCAAGTAGGATGTGTAGGGAGTCCTCGCTCGAGTTCGTCCACGTACCATCCACTCTCTTGAGGTATCCCACCGAGGGGGTTGTTTTCGAGAGGATTTTACGTAGCCTCGCAGCTTCCGTTGTGTCCTCAATGTCGGAGCAAAATTTTTGCCAAGAAGCTCTTTTTGCTTTCCTAGTTTCCTTTTTGTATAGGGCTAGACTGCTTTTGTAGTTTGCCCAGTGATCTTCCTCGCTACCGCTTATGGCTCTATTGAAAAGAGACCTGCAGTTCTTACGTAGGATATCTATTTCTTTTGACCACCAAGGGGGTTTCTTTTTCCCTTTGGGTCTGATTGAGGGGCATGCTGCCGCGAAGGACTTGTTGCACGCTTCGGTGAAGCTATTTACCAGGCTATTTAGATCGTCCGGAGAGTCCGGACATTTTGGTGGTGTGGGAGGGAGTAATCTTTCCATGCTTGCCCTATATAGATCCCAGTTGGCTTTCCTGGGGTTTATATAGTCCGCGGGTTTTGGGCTCTCGAGAGATAGTATTGTCTCGATGTACCTATGGTCGGAGAAGGAGTGGTCTTCTAAGACTCTCCAACTTTTGACTATGTCCGACATTTTGTGGGACACTAGTGTGAGGTCAATAACCTCCTGTCGGTTTTTTATGATAAAAGTAGGGTCGTTACCTCGATTGCAGATAACAAGATTGGAGTTTAGAATGAAGTTAAAGAGTGACTCACCCCTTACGTTTGTGTCCGAGCTCCCCCATTGGGTGTGGTGAGCGTTGGCATCGCAGCCTATTAAAAGGCCTGTGTCCGACCTTTCATTATCGCATGTGATCTTGCGAACGAGGTCACTTGGAGGATCGCTCTCCTCGTGCGCCATGTAGGACGACACCAGGTTTAGGTGTGTCCCTTGTAGCTCTAGGCTAGCCGCCGTGTTGTCGCCATTGCTAAAATTATGGAGCAGAAAGATATTTAGGTGCTTTCTTGCCAGAATGCAGGTACGGATTTTACCTTCGGTTTGGGCTACAATCAGCTTGTAGTCCTTCGACGCCAATCCACAGACCTTGCCTCCCACTAGCCAAGGCTCTTGGATCAGCGCTATCTCCGCTCCGCTCGCGTCCAAGCGGAGTATGAGGGCAGCCGATGCTGCTTTACAGTGGTGGAGATTGATCTGTAGAAGTCTTAGTGACATCTTTAAGACCAACCTCCACCACTGTTGTGTCCGCGTCTGAGTCGTCGCTCACCTCGCCGTGACACATGGCCTCGAAGTCTCGCATGAGCGTCGAGTCTGTCGAGTAGCCGTCTTGCTCCGGCTCCAGCTCGTTGTCGGGTGCCTCGATCTCCGAGGCTACGTCCTGCTCGACTGGGTTGTCGACAGAACGCGCCCCGGTCGCTGCGTCCGACTTGTACACCTTGATGGTGACTGAGCTGAAGCCGAAGTTCAGCTCTCCCTTAGCTGCCTCAATCGGGGCCAGCGATTCCTTGTTGAGGACGACTACCGCCTGGTTTGTGGGGCCTTGCGTCGCCTCAACTTTGACCACCTTCCAGTCCTCTGTTGGAAGGTGGGGGTTGCATCTCTGCAACATCTTAAGGATGCGCTCCGGCTCCTTCATGGAGGCGGGCACCCAAATGCGGTCCCTGGGTCTGCTGGGCACTTCGCTCCAGTCCACCGCGACAAGCTTTGCCCCGGGGTAGACTTCACCGACTTGCGCTACCGCTGCTTTGTAGAGCTGCACGGAGCGCTCGTCTTCGCAGGCTACGATCTTCGTATTCCCCTGGAACCATCCCATGTCCTTGCAGACTGGGGGTGGTCCAGGTTCTTGCTCCAGTAGTTCGAAGCAGCGGTCGGCCAGTGCCGCTTCCACCCACTTCCACTGGTTTCGGGGGATTCTTTCATCGGCTCTGCCTCTGTCCAGGACACCAATTAGTGTCCTTTCTTTGGCGATCTGCGCGAAAGAAATGTTTGCCTGGACCCTTGAGCGCTTCGCAGTGGGTCCTAGCGTCTCTTGCGAGCGTTGTCGCTTGGTTTGGGCGGCCTCCCTCGGTGGCTTCATGCTGAAGTCCGGGAGTACCGCCGTGGCCCACTCCACCTTCTTCAGCCATTCGGCTGATGGGCTGGTCTCAGTACTTGTTTCCTGCCGACGGAGTATGTGCCCTGCACTCCTCTTTTCGGCATACGTGTACCTGGCTTTACTGGCTGACGGCAGATCGTCACCCTCCACTTTACCAGAAGGTCGGGCAGCCGCAGTGTTGCTTAGCTGCCTCCCCAAGGTGTCAGTTTTGGGTTTTGACGTGCCGCCCACCCCCGATTCGGGATGGGACCCCACCGGGTTCACGCCAGTATTCTCCGCCTTGCAGGTCTTTCCTGCTTTGGAGCGGATCAGGCCAGGCCTTTGGGCCGCTGCCTTCTCCAGCTTGGGATTTCTCCCAGTCGGCATTTGGGGAGTGCCTTCCTCCTTTGTGTTTTTGTGTGTAGTTATATTTGTTGTATTTTCCATGAAGTTCCCACGAGCTGCAGAGAAGGGGAACGTTCCACCCCGGCAGAGCTCCACATTACCCGGGTAAGGCATCATTAGAACAGGGGGCTGCCAAGTCCCTGAGCTCTCCGTTTGCGACTGGGCTAGTTTTTATACCGGGCCCCCAGCCAGGCTGACTCTTGGCACGGGTCGATTGACACCTTAGTCCGGCCCGGTGTGAGGTGAGTGTTGGGGTTGGGATGTGGGTAGGTATTGTGTGGGGATAGGGAGTGTGTGAGCTACTTAATGAGAGGCGGCACCACAAGCGCATCGTCGGTGTTGCTGCTTCGCGAACACCCGCTGGCTGTCCGGGACTGCTTATTTCGGTACTCTCCTTCAGAGTCAACTTAGTTGGGTCTCTTTGGGATGCCCGCTTATTCGCAGTTGACCTACCCCCAGGGTAGGCCGTTCGCTATCCGCAACCCGCGACCCGTCCGGTGGCCTCAGCTAGGCCCCCTCTGAGCCACCTCAAAGCCCAATAGGATCATCGGACCTCACAACTATAGTGCAGGCCATTTTTTTGGGAAATGGCATCTCCTACACGGCCCGTGATCCCTACACATTTTGCGTGCACTACGCTTTCGCAAAGCCAGCAAGGGATATTGGGCTGGTCATGGCTAATCTGCTTCTTGCAGGTTTTTTTGGCACAGACAACAGCAAAATCCATGTTGATGTCTATTAATTTTTTTTTTCGAGAAAAAAAAAGTTTAAAACAAATAGCAATCAGACCAATGTGCACGGTAAATGCTTAAAGCTATGCTTAAAGCAAAAACGGAAAAAAACTGAGAGGAGGGAGGAGGGTTGCAGCAACAGCTTATAACTGAGAGCGCAACGAAACAGAAAGAGCGAGAGAGAAAGAACAGTTATTGGGATTTAGGTGATAGAAAGAGAGTGATAGAACTACGACAAAGAGCGGCTAAAATGTAATGAGAGTACTTACGAAAAGCAACAACACAAACACACGATTAACCGACGCACAAAAATTAATTAAATAAGTTGTGTTTTTACACAATTCTAAGGCATGCACCCGCGGTTAAAGATTGAGTTTAAATAAGAGATAGTAAGGGAGTTAATTTGAAATTAATTTTAGAATAAAACACCGGCTGTTTAAGCAAAATAAAAGGAAAATGCGGAGCGCAAAAAAAAAACACGTCTGGTCACTACGAAAGAGAACGTTGCTTCCCCCACCTCCTCTGGCGTTGCTGACGATATTCATTCTCTTTCTCGCTCGCTCGCGCGAGCAACCCCTAGCGGAGGAGATGTAGAATCTACATGGTAGATGTAGAATATTTGTTCTAGATGTATTATCTACATTTTAGATGTAGATGTAGTTAACAGATGTAGCAAAAAAATGTAAAATAAAAAAATTTTTTTTTAATTTTAATCATAAGCTTACAAATTTATATACTACTCAGTCAGTATAAAAGTAGAGTCGCGACTGGAAGCGGTTCACGTTCCTTCTCGTTTCCTTTAACTTCAGAGAAGTCAGCCCAGTGGATGTTGAAAAGTAACTTAAAACATATTTTCAACTCACATAGAGCCCCCTAACCATGAATACAGAAATTTTCTTGCACAGTTGAGATGTTTTTTCCACACCATCATCCACAAACCCTTCCACTTCATCTCGGTGTGAATTATAATGCAGGCCCTTTCTAATTGAGATTTCATCAAAAATTAAAACAGCATGCTTTTTACATCCATTTTTGAAAAAATTGTAAGCAACGTGTTTGATAAACTCCCATTTAGGCCTGGGACCAAATATTTCACAGGAGCCCGTCTACCCAAAGATGATTTAGACGGAAAATTTAACCCCAAATCATTTCGCATAAAATCATATCCCTTGGAAGAATAAAAATGTATGCTTTGAGCAATTATTTTTTCATCCTCTTGCCAGGAAGTTTTATTTTTAAGGAGCATTTTGCAAACCGAATGGGAATTTTTTGATATCATTTTATTCTTGTCTATCATTGTAAATATATTTTCCCGTTCACGTGACTCTTTCGAATATCGAAGCTTCTTGGATTTTTCGATCCTTAACGATGTTTGCAGCTTATGTACCTTCTTCCTATAAAATTGAATTCTCTTTTTTTCTTTATTAAGTTCTTGAGACATGTCCCAATACTTATTTTTGTAATATAATTAATTTTGTTCCTTCTGTAAGCAGTTCGGACAAAATTTCACATTTTGGGTAGGCTCATCAGATATGTAGAATCATTTTATTATCAACGGGTTCGATGGCGATGGAAGGTAGACTTTCCATGTCTATGTCAAATTCCAAAAAATATTTTTTACTATTAAAGTTTCCTTTTTAAAATCAGAATATGATCCGATTTCGTCGCTATTATCCGCAAATCTAAACACATTTTTTTCGGAAGCTTCAGGAAGGTTGTTATTGAAATTCGGTGCCTGAAACAATCTCAGGGTTGGTACAGCACCTGATTTTAATTTTTTATTGCCAAAATACTTATTTTTAAAATGTTGATTACATATATGCGCTTTATTTAAATTTACATCCTAGATTACATTTTGCAACCCACAGACGACAAACATTTTCGTTTTTGGGAAATTTTAAAAAGCGTATAGGAAAATACTCGGCGCCATTCCTGTACCCTTGCAAGCACGACTCTATAACGCACCTGGAGCCAGCTGGTCTATGGTCTTTATTTGGTATTTCCATAATATAATATATTAAGAATAATAATAAAAAGAAGAATATAAAGTATGAATAAGATATATGTAAATATGTTATAATAAAATAGTAAATCGGTTATTTATTTGTATTGGATAATATAGTAAACAAAAACAGTATAGTAATAATAATAAGAACAATAGAAATATGTATGTAAATGATGATATTATTAAATCGAAATATCGCAATAGGCTGTTTGTTCTGGAATACTCTCTTTTGAGTAACGCGATTTTAGTGGACTGTACTTATTTTTATTCTTGTTCGGCTCGCTGTCTTTTCGGTACTGAAAAATGCCGACGCAGCGGCAAGCGAATACAAGCAGTTTTTTTCGTCTCTTCCATTCTATTCTAATTTTCCTTTCTTCTTCGAGATGGACTTAAATATAAAAATGGCAAATTAATAATATCGGATGCGTTCCTCAACATCCCGGCCAGCCCTGAAACACAGTTTCTGAACAGGGCAACACAGCAATCTTAGTGATTAGTCGGGTAATTTCTCCCGATGGGGTCTTGAGCCTGACCGCTAGAATCAGGTCGTCCTTTCCTGGATAGGCTTCAAGACCCTTCGCGATGTGCCATGAAGACGGTGGTGTGTTGGACTCTTTAAAAAGCACAAGGTCCCCGCTCCTGATGTTAGGGACTGACGTGGTCCATTTTGGACGCTGTTGCAAAGTAGTCCGGTACTCCTGATGCCATTTTTCCCAGAAACCTTGGTACATGGATTGGATGCTCTGCCAGTAGCCCAATCGGCCCACAGGGATGTGATCCAAGTCAGCCTCAGGTATGTCGGTGAATGGACGTCCAATTAAGAACGTGAGCTGGCGATAGATAGTTGACCTCAGTGTCCGGTGTGTAGCATAGATGTCGTGAGTTGACCACTGCGCTGACTTGAGCAAGAAGGGTACGCATCTGCTCAAATGTAAGCGTTGAGTTTCCGATGACTTGCCGAAGATGAAGTTTAACAGAGCGAACTGCCGATTCCCACTTTCCACCCCAGTGAGGCGCGCGGGGTGGAATGAAACCCATTGGATGCCATCGTCCGCCAGGGTATGGGTGATCAGATTGGTGTGTTGCTGGGACGCCAGTAGGGCTTGCATTTCATCGAGTGAGCGTTTTGCACCGATGAAATTTGTGCCGTTGTCACTGTAGATTTTGCTGCATAGAGATATGAAGTGCATGAAGTTGACGTATTGGATTCGTAGTTGCTCATTCTGTTGTAAGCGCCGTTCCACCGATTTGAAACGGCCGAGAGCTCCTTGTAGAGTGTCTCCGAATTCAGGATGTGCAGTCTTGATTGAAAGCTCCACGATGTACTTCCCCTTTTCATCTCGAGTGTGTGTGATGAGAAAGTGTTTCTCGACCTGTTCATCTTGGGGTTCCAGTTTGGTAGTGCAGTCGACGCTCTCCAGCTCTCAAAACTTCTGGGACGACGATTCTACATTCAAGGTTGTTGTAATTGCCATTGCGTTGCGTGTTTGGGGTGTCATGAGGGACGTTATAGCCCATCCGAAAACCGATGAAATGGCGATAAGATTGCCCTTGCTGTCGTACATCTTCCTTCCTGTGAGTGTAGACCATACGTGTTCGCTACCTAATAAAATGTCGATTGGTGCGTTTGTGCAGAAGTTTGTGTCAGCCAATTGTAGATCTTCGAACACCTTGAGTGCCGATGCGTCAATGTTTTGCCTTTCCAGTGATGACGAGATACTGCCAAGTACATGGACGTCTATATCCAGATGATCATCAGAAATCCGGGACTTGATGAGGAGTTTGCTGCATCCCCTTGTGGTGTCAGCTTTTACTGACGATATTCCCGAAACCAGAATGCGTGAGTGTGAACGTGCCAAACCAAGAGCGTGAATGCAGCGTTCCGATACATAGGAAAGCTCTGAGCCAGGATCCAATAAGAGGCGACAGGTTATGTATTCTCCCTTTGCGTTTTGAACATAAACCATGGCCGTGGGTAATGTGCTTCTGCTGAATCCATTTGTTAGTGTAGATGTTGCAGTGCCTTACGCACATATAACCGAAGATGTACCCTCTGCTTGGGCAACGTGACTTGAAGTCACCACAGTGTTGTGATGAGCGTTTCAATTGCTCCCATACTCCTCTTTAGCTTGAGCAAAGCTCCCGATAGTGCCCGATGTAGTACCTTGTGAATGGAGCAAGGTGTGGTGATGACCTTTGCAGTGTTTGAATGTGTATTTTGATTTACACTTGCTGCTCAAACGACCAGGTTTCATACAGTTATAACATAAAGCCTTGTGTTTTGCAAAAGATCGTCGTTGCAAAACGGTCATGTCCAAAAATTGTGAACAGCCATACAGATGTGTTCTGTCGAATGGCATTTGGTGCAGTTGCTGCTTTCAACCGCCACCATCGAATGTGTGAACCGTTTTGGTTTGTCCCCTTGAGCAGCTGCAGTGTCAAAAATCGCCAAATGATGTACCAAGTTGGCAGCTTCATCGATCAGCAATGTTTTCAAATGATGGAACTTTTGTGTGTTCGTCAAATGCTTGCTATGAATTGTACTTTCATAGATATCCTGAAAGGCTGGCCACTCTGTGTAGTTGCCAGCGAATCGCTCGATTTGGATCTTCGGCAATTCGCTTTGGATTCGTAGCGCCGCTCCAGAATTTCAATTCGCCGTACCTCTGATTTCGCCGTCACTATAGGCATGTTCGGACATGTTCGTTGTGTTATGGTTTGCAGCTAACTGCTCGCATAGCTATTGTTGTTGTTGTAGCAGACTGAGTACTGCGTCGTTGTGTAGATTAAGCCCTTTGTTGCCATCCCCGTTGTTTGTTGTAGTTGTAGTTGCAGTTGCTTGTAAAAACTAATTTTTCTCCAAAAGCATAACCTGTGCCATTAGATATTTCTCTTCGTAGCGAACGTTGTCTTCCTCTGGATCCACATACCCATCCACATGTTCGAGAAGGCTTATGGAATCCCCAAGCTGTGAGTACTCCTTCCAAGTAGTTTGATGCAGCTTGTTTGGCTCGCTGTCTCTTCGGTACTGAAAAATGCCGACGCAGCGGCAAGCGAATACAAGCAGTTTTTTCGTCTCTTCCATTCTATTCTAATTTTCCTTTCTTCTTCGAGATGGACTTAAATATAAAGATGGTGTAACGAACCATGGGAACCATGGATCGCTACATTTCCTTAGGCTATACTATCTACACCCTAATATAAGAAGCTCTGAATATCTAGAATAATCCCCTGCCAAGAAGAGTTGGAAGAACCCTCGTTGCACTTCCCATATCACGTGTCGCACAATCGACAAGTCAATACGTTTTTTCAAACAGCAAAATTAAAGCACCGAGCCCATTGCGTTGTTCGCAATGAGGCAAGTAGGCCAATTCTCGGTCTTCCCACTCTTACGATATTTCACAATCGCCAGCGTCAGTTGACCTGCATAGGAAATCTCATGCACAACAAGTCAAGCCAGCATAAAATGCTCGCGCCCAATTCCCAAAGCTAATAACCCACATTGATTCACCATACGATTTCCGGAATGCAGACGCCACAGAAATCACTCCCAAACCCACTGACCCATCTTTATGGAAGTGGTACACTATGTTCTACTAAGTAAGCAGAAAAATGTAACACACCCAACTAAAGCAGAAACCAACCCAAACCCACTGACCCACCTTTATGGAAGTGGTACAATATCTTTTACCGATTAAGCATAAAAATAAGTAACACCCGATCGTTTAACAAACAAGCGGAAATCAATGTAAAAAGTCGCTGACGCCGGGATCTGACGTACGATGTCGACCATCGGCGAATAACATAAAAAGCGCAAGATGCACCGAAGAAAGGGCAGTACATCAGCCAGAATCCGAGAGACCATACCTGGGCAGTATTATCAGCCAGAATCCCAGAGACAATACCTGGGCAATTCACTAGTCAAGATACCACACTCGGCAGTGGAACCGCCAGAAACTACCAGCGTACACCTGGCCTCTTTACAGCAAACCACAAGCAAAAGCAAGGTCATATATATAAAAATAAATTAAATGAATAAAGACAAAAAATAACCAAAACCAAACGAAGTGTTCCCGAGTTATTACTACATAAAAAATCAACACTACGAAACGCCCAACTTCCTTCTCAGTCACAAAAAGGCCAGTCCCGAGTCACCAAAAGGTTCCAAGTCTACAAGTTTCTTGTAGAGAACCCTGGACAGGACTGAATGCATATCCCAGCCTGAAATAGGATCTCACAATGGCAAATTAATAATATCGGATGCGTTCCTCAACACTGTTCGAAATCGACTTACAGCAACGCAATCCAACTAGGCAATGACTCGCAATGACTAAAAAGATTTTCGTTGCTGGGCGTCAAAGTCCGAAAACACACATACAGAGATAGCTATCATGTGTAAAAATACGTTACAGCATAATTTTGCTGCTCCAGGTCCTAATGTCTTCAGCTGTAGGACCTGGACATGGTGCAAATATAAAAATCTTTGCCAGTCGTTTGTCAAACTTCGTTGAAAAAGGTTGTGCAGCGCACGAATTTTTTCTTTCGTCTTCTTTCTCAAGAATAAAAATCTTTCTATTTTTTGTTTCTTTTTTTTAAATTTATATTTATTTTCTTGCACATTTTTCTGAATTATGAATTAAATGTTACCTACTATTTGTTTTTAATTATTTCGATTTATTTATTTATTAGCGAAAAAATGTTCTCGCCTGTCAGCGGAAAAGTAAAAGAGATAGCAATCTTTCTAGCGCGTGTTATGTGAGGAATGGGCAGAGTGGTTGGGGTTGGGCGTAAGAAATAAATAAAATATAAAAATAAAAGCTGTTATTTGTTTTATTTACTTGAAATTGCAGATTTATTTACATATCCCTATTTCAGCCATCTTTTATTCTCAAAATGACAAACAAAAATGTACAAGTGCCGTCGGCTTTCCAATTTACAATTTCGTCAATAAATTTATATTTTTCAGATTCTATATACCTGTGATAGCTGTGGAAGATGGGATGCTGCAGGTAGGGGGACGTACGAAGGAACTTTGAGCCCTCAATGGAGTTCTTCAGCACATCTCTGCGGGCCAGGAGCTGCTCCACCGTTGTCTCTGCCTTGAACACCCACAGGAGATCATCCACGTCCTCCACACTGACTGTCTCGTCCAGGGCCACACTGACCGTTCCATCAGCCAGGTAACGCAGATTAATGCGCTTGTGCTCGGCTCGCTCTTTGAGATCCTCGACAGAGAGACTCCCGGAGAGCTGCACATGGAGCGTGTCGAAGAAGTTCTTGTTCATCACCTCGTGCTCGATCAGCTGCAGACCCGTCTGTAGGGTCAGGGTAAAGTGATAGATGCGATTGGCCATGGCCTTGAGGCCCTCCGGCCCGTGATAGATGGCGTACATGGCCGACATATTGGCCAGCAGTGCCTGAGCCGTGCAGATGTTGCTGGTTGTCTTGTCCCGCCGGATGTGCTGCTCCCTGGTCTGCAGTGCCAGGCGGTAGGCATCGTTGCCGTCCATGTCGCGCGTCACACTAATCATGCGGCCCGGCATCTGTCGCACCAGACTCTGCTGGCAGCCAAAAAACCCAGCATGGGGACCGCCATAGCCCAAGGGCACGCCCAATCGCTGAGAGGTGCCAATCGCTATGTCAGCACCAAACTCAGCCGGTGGGCGGAGCTGGGTCAGCGATAGCAGATCTGTGGCCACCACGACGAGGGTCTGGAATGAAAAATGCAGGAATGAGGCTCAGTTAATCTGGGATTACAAATCTGTGTGTGCCTGTGGCCCCTTACCCCGTTCTTCTTTGCCAGCGAAGCAATATCCTCAAAGTCCTTGACATCGCCATATGTGTCCGGGTACTGCAGCAGAATGCCAGCCAGCTCTCGACTTGGCAGATCCGCCTGCCCAATGGGACGCACGACAATCTCCACCTCCAGAGCTTCAGCTCGCGTCTGGACGACGGCCAAGGTCTGCGGATGCACGCGGTTGGACAGGTAAAGCTTCTTGCGTATAAAGAATATTTACATTTATACGAATTTCCTGAATACATGTACATATATATATATATACTAGCTGACCCGACAGACGTTGTACTGTCTTAACTATAAATATTGATTTCAAATTGGTATAATTAACTAAAAAATATTTCAGAAAGAAAGTGTTTATTATTCAGGCAGGCTACGGTTTTCACATTCACTTAACGTTTTACTTTTCAGCAAAAAGTATGACGTTTCATTTTGAGGCTGCCTGGAATTTACTTTTATGAATTTTATGAATTACTCTTTGTATTGTTAAGCGCGAAATTTACTGCTGTTATAACCACGCGTTAGTCCTAGTTCATACAAAAAGGTCTCTGTTATGTTTAACAGAGACTTATCGATAGCTGCCACAGCTGTTCGGAGCAATTCACTTTTTTGTTTTTGCCCTGACTGATTTTGCAGATCCAATTTTGAGGTTGGTTTAAACAAAAATTATTTATAAAAAGGGGACTAGTTCAATTGCCCAGTTAAAATTGTCAAATTCATGTCAATGCATCAATAAGTCATTTATTTTTTTCCTTTTGCATTTAAGATTTGTTTAGTTGTATAAAAAGACGTTTACTTTTAACTTCGGCGAGGAATTTGTTGCCGTTTTGAAAACGCAAAAGTCATGCATTTCACATGTGCGGGAGCGCCTAACTTTTCGTTTTGAAAAGTAAATCACTTTTTTTTGGGGAAAGTGAAGACCGGAGCCTGCCTGGTTGTAATGCTTTATGATAAACAACAATCTTTGTTTTTTTTTCTGGCGCGTATATAAATAGTTTAGTTGGTACTACGACACGGCAACAGGCGACATATATCTGGCCACATATATGCCACAAACAATTAGCGACTGCCCTTGAGATTTATTTATCGACATTGCAAATGCTAGCCGCACTGGAAACTATAACCGTTTAAAGTCAAATGCCATTTCGTTTGAAAATAAAAAAATGTATACTTCCCTTTCAAAACTGTGGCTTTGATGACGTTGTTCATTAATTTCTTCACCGCAAGTCGGATGCCATTACAAAGACTTGGCTGGTTTATATTCCGCAACATAATAATTACCGATCCGATCTTTAGTTGCAGATTATGAGGTGGTAATCCTGGCAATTCCAGCGAATTCAAGAACTCAGTTGGATAATTGACAACATCATCATGGTTAGTAACGGAATCAATCCATTTTTATGTTATTAGTTCGCCATCTATCTTATTTTGAATCTGGAAATTCATTTCGTTGACATCAACGTTTTTTGCAGCCAATATAACTCTTTCGCTCAACCATACATGATTTTTAAAATTTTGAGCAATGTTTGGAAAAACAATGAGTTGTGCCTTTGTTTCAGTGAAATTACAAAATTTTGTAGGAAATGTGACCTGTTGACCCTAAATCTTGAAAGTTGGCATAAAATTGTTTTGAATAACTTTTGTTGCGCCAAATGAAGTCATCTGAAAGCAATTATTATACTGCTGGATATGAGTCAAAAAATGATTAGAATCTGGCCCATTTCCGGAAACCAATGAATGGCTCTGGTGGCGGTATCAATGGTATCAATTTGACTTAACACAATCCAAGAGCTTAATTTTTAAACTTAAATGCCTTGCAGTATTGGCACACAACGTTCATTTGTACAATAGCAACGATTTGCTGTGATCGATATCCACGTTATAATTAAATGCAACTCGATAGGGGTCAAACGCAACATTTCTATGTTGTTGATTTTGATTCCATCGATTCCGTTCAACTTCATCGCGTTGCTCGTCGGTTTGATGTGCTCTTGTATATCTTTGACTTGCAGAATTGTGAGATCTGCGACTTAAGCCAGTACGTCTAATTGGTGGAATTTTTAATATTTCTTTTCAAATTAAAGAAAACTTAATTCCTTTATAAATCAAAGAAAACCATTGCAACGCATCATATGATCAAAATGTTTCGTATACAAAGCTAGATTTTCTACTGATAGGTCTCTGTCAAAGCTATAACCAGTTGGTAACGTTTTTTGCAGCCAATATATCGGGGATTCTACACCCATCTCCTGACAATAACAAACACAACAACAAAATAATTGACGAAATCGGTCCGGCCGTTCACGCGTGATGCCGTGACCAAGGAATTTAGTGGTTCATTTTTATATATATAGAAGATATAAAAACATCTATAAATGTAAATATAAAGATTGTAAAACCATTCTCTGAAAAATAAATTTATTGATAAAACTGCCGTCGGCTTTTCACATTCAGGCAGGCTCCGGTTTTCACTTTTACCAAAAAATGTGATTAACTTTTCAAAAGTAAAAGTTAGGCGCTCCCGCACACGTCAAAAGCATTACTTTTACGTTTTGAAAACGGCAACAAATTCCTCGCCGAAATGAAAAGTAAACGTATTTTTATACAACTAAACAAATCTTAATTGCAAAAGGAAAAAAATAGATGACTTATCGATGCATTGACATGAATTTGACATCCTTACCAGGGCAATTGAGCTTGTGCTCTTTTTATAATTAATTTTTATTTAAACCAACCTCAAAATTGGATCTGCAAAATTGGTCAGGGCAAAAACAAAAAAGTGAATTGCTCCGAACAGCTGTGGCAGCCCGATATTTTCATCGGAACGCTGGGAAGAAATCAGTTTGTGCGCATAACAGCACAAACTATGCGCCTAATATCACAACTTGTGCTTCAACACATTAAATTGTGCTCGTAACAGAACAGCTGGGTTAAGACAGCTGTTTCCCGCCACTTTGAGTTTGGATTTTAAAATGTAAGTGCTAAAATGTATTTGTTTATATTTATTACAGCTACTGCTTCCAGGGGAAAGCATAAATCATCACTACAGGACGAAGTGCTGGTCAGCTTTATGAAGAAGAACCCAGACTTGGCCAGAGGATTTGTGAAGGGCGACCGAGCTGTTGTTGATGCCAAGTGGGCACAGCTGTGCAGAGCTGTCAATGGTGTTGGGCCGCCAATTAAGGACGCATTGGGTTGGAAAAAGGTATATATTGCACATCTTGTACCACAGTACTTCATAAAATTCAATAATTTCAGGTTTGGTCAGACTGGAAAATGAATATCCGCAAAAAACTAGCTAAAAATAAATCGGAGGCTCGAGCTACAGGCGGAGGACCGTACGCTCAGCAATTGGTTGGGGAATTGGAGGAGGAAGTGGCAAAGCTATGCGGCTTATTTGAAATGGTGGAGGAAGTGAGGGCTCCAACGTATGGAGTCCCCAACTCAAGCAAGGATTCCTACACTGCTGTGGAGTGTGTGACGAAAGACCCCGTCGAAGAGGAACCCTCAAGGGGAGGAGACCTTGGCAAAGCGCCGTCGGACGAGACCCTCCGAAGGTATAGACTTGAATAGTCTCTGCAAAGCTTAGGTCGACATCATGTCGAAAATGTCAACCAAAATGACGGAGCATTTCGACAGGATGGAGCAACTGGAAAGGGAGAAGCTCGAGGTGCAGAAGGCAATGCTGGATAAATTCAGCCAAATTTTGGATAAGCTACCAAAATAAACATGTTATTGTTTTTTGTTTTATAATTTTGAGATATGAATAAGGAATGTTTTTGAATTTTATTTTAAGTAATTAAGAATTGTGATATCTTGTAATAAATTGTGATGAATTGTAATGTTTTTTTTAAAGACGAATGGCATGAGCTATTTCGTCGCGTTGACTTAACCCAGTATTTTCCATTTCTTCGAACTCGTTTTCAGCTCTCTCCATGTTCGTCAAATCGAAAATCCTTGTCGATTGGGACCCTACGTCTTCTACAAATGTTGTGTAGGTCACAGCATACATTTATAATTTCGGAACAAAATATTGGTTGATAGTTTAAACTCCGTTGCAAGCAACGGAAACGGCTTTTGAGGACGCCAATGGTGCGCTCGATAATGTTTCGTGCTCCGGAGTGCTTTATGTTGAAAGTGTGCTGAAAGGTGCCTATTTCAAGACAAAACTCTCTAGAGCGTTACCCGAATCAGCCAAAACAAACCCATTCCTGGTATTCGACAAATATTCCCTATCGGGAGAGTGGTTCCAAATTCAAGTTGAATGCTGTGTTACTCACTTTTCATCAGACATGTTAAATATACAAGTGTTGCATCTAAGATGTCTTGATCTTTTTAAATCACGCACTTTTTTCCTTATTTTTGCTTCAAAACAAGCAATTGAAAAAATAATAGGCATTTTATTTACGCGGTGTATTTACAAATCAACAAAGTCAGCTGTTTTTTGTTTACCAGAAACGTTGAGAAAATGAAACATTCAATACAAAAAAATGTGAAATCCAGAGCGCGTCGAAATGAAAAGTCATACTTTTTGCTGAAAAGTAAAACGCAAAGTGAAAGTGAAAACCGGAGCCTGCCTGATTAACTAACAATGTATGTACATATATACCAATTTAATGCATATAGAAATATATACATATGTATATGCATAAAATGCATACATATGTACCTATTCCTTACATTCTATATATGTATAGAATCTGAAAAATATAAATTTATTGACGAAATTTAAAATTGGATAGCCGTACATGGCACTTGTACATTTATTTTTTGTCATTTTGATCTATTTGAAATACGATATAATCGACCAACTGGGACGAGCAAAATACTTCTCTAGATCTCTTTGATCTAATGTCTGGATTTCACCAGATAGAACTAGAGGATAACTCAAGAAATATAACGCCCATTTCAACGAACAATGGTTCGTATCGCTTCCCGCGATTACCACACGGATTAAAAATAGCAGCAAATTCATTTGCTTTACATGGATGACCTAATTGGCATCGGTTGTTCAGAAAACCATACGATCAAAAACCTTCTTAGGCCACAAGTGTATTTTACCCGACAACAAGAAATATGACGCCATAGAAAAATACCCAGTCCCTACGGACGCAGACAGCGCTAGAAGATTTGTTGCATTCTGTAATTATTATAGACGTTTTATCAAAAACTTCGCCGACTATTCACGGCACATAACAAGATTATGTGAAAAGAATGTTCCTTTCGTATGGACAGATGAATGCCAAAGAGCATTCAAACATTTTAAAAGACAGTTAATACATCCCACTCTCCAATACCCAGATTTCAGCAAAGAATTTTGCATAATAACGGATGCAAGTAAGCAAGCATGTGGAGCGGTATTAACTCAAAACCAAGATGGACTCCAACTCCAGTTGCATACGCATCGAGATCATTCAAAAAAGGTGAAAGTAATAAGAGTACAACTAAACAAGAATAAGCAGCTATTCACTGGGCAATAACACATTGCCATATGTCTATGGCAAACATTTTTTAGTTAAAACTGATCATAGTGGTCTGTGACTCTTATCTTTTCTCAATGGTTGATCCAAGCTCAAAACTAACAAGAATAAGATTGGAATTGGAGGAGTATGATTTTACTGTGGAGTATCTGAAGGGAAAAGACAATTTCGTGACATGCACTATGAAAACTGTGAATAGAAATGTCTTTAAAGTCACTACAGTCAGACAGACAACAGAGTAGACAGACAAAATCCTGCGCAGGAATAGAAACGGATAGTTTTCTTAGACAAGTTCCGCAAAATGATTCTAAGCCCAACGTATATGAAGTCATCAAAAACGACGATGTACGGAAAGTAGTGACCTTACGTATAATGCCATACAAATGTTTAATTAAACATGGACGGAAAATATAGCAAGAACTGAAGTTAGCGATATTTATGGAAATCTAGACTTAGGTCAGTTCTTCCAAAGGCTTGAAAAAGAAGCCAGTATAAATTAAATTAGCGAACTCAAATTGGCACCGAGTAAAAAAATCTTTGAAGTAATTTCAATTGATAAAGTAGCGCTACTCAAGCCGGTGACCATTATAAAAACAGGAAAAGAACAAGAAGCAATAATGTTTACATTACATGGTGATCTAGTATAAGGAGAACACACAGGCATATCTAAAACGCTAGCAAAGATAAGAAGACATTACTACTGGAAAAACATGACACGTCATATAATCAAGTACGTACTTAATTGACCAAAATGCCAAGTATCAAAAATAGGTAAACATACTAAGACCCCCCTCTTTCCGATGATCCTATTGGGCTTTGAGGTGGCTCAGAGGAGGACTAGCTGAGGCCACCGGACGGGTCGCGGTCAATTGTGAATAAGCGGGCATTCCAAAGAGAAGCAACTAAGCTGATTCTGAGGGAGAGTACCGAAATAAGCAGTCCCAGACAGCCAGCGGGTGTCGTCAGGCAGCAACACTGACGATCCGCTTTTTGTACCGCCTCTCATCAAGTAGTTCACACACTCCCTCTCCCTACACATACCTACCAACATCCCAACCCCAACACTCACCTCACACCGGGCCGGACTAAGGTGTCATTCGACCCGTGCCGAGAGTCAGCCTAGCTGGGGGCCCGGTATAAAACATAGCCCAGTCGCGAACGGATAGCTCAGGGACTTGGCAGCCCCCTGTTATAATTATGCCTTACCCGGGAAACGTGGAGCTCTGCCGGGGTGGACCGTTCCGCTTCTCTGCAGCTCGTGGGAATCAAATGGATAAATACGCAAAAATACAAAAAACCCAAAACAAAAACGAGAAAGGCACTCTCCAAATTCCGACAGGGAGTACTCCCAAGCGGGAGAAGAAAGCGGCCCAAGGCCTGTACCGATCAGCTGAAATGCAGGAAAGTCCTGCACGGCGAAAGGCGCGGGTATGAGCCCGTGTGGGTCCCATCCCAAATCTGGGATGGGTGACAAGTCCACTCCCAAAGCGGATACCATTAAATGGCAGCTAACCAACATTTCGGCTGCCCGACCTTCCGGTGAAGTTGCGGGGGATGGCTTGGCATCAACCAGTGCCCAAGCCAAAAAATACAGCTATGCCGAAAAGAGGAATGCTGGGCACACACTCCGTCGGCAAAATGCGAGTACGGAAGCCAGCCTAACAGCTGACTGGCTGAAGAAGGTTAAGTGGGCCTCGACGGTGCTGCCCAACTTCAGTGTGGAGCCACCTTAGGTGGCTGCACAACCAAAAAGGCAGCGCTCGCAGGAGACGCCTGGACCGGCTGCAAAGCGATTTTATTTACGCGGTGTATTTACAAATCAACAAAGTCAGCTGTTTTTTGTTTACCAGAAACGTTGAGAAAATGAAACATTCAATACAAAAAAATGTGAAATCCAGAGCGCGTCGAAATGAAAAGTCATACTTTTTGCTGAAAAGTAAAACGCAAAGTGAAAGTGAAAACCGGAGCCTGCCTGATTAACTAACAATGTATGTACATATATACCAATTTAATGCATATAGAAATATATACATATATATATGCATAAAATGCATACATATGTACCTATTCCTTACATTCTATATATATATAGAATCTGAAAAATATAAATTTATTGACGAAATTTAAAATTGGATAGCCGTACATGGCACTTGTACATTTATTTTTTGTCATTTTGATCTATTTGAAATACGATATAATCGACCAACTGGGACGAGCAAAATACTTCTCTAGATCTCTTTGATCTAATGTCTGGATTTCATCAGATAGAACTAGAGGATAACTCAAGAAATATAACGCCCATTTCAACGAACAATGGTTCGTATCGCTTCACGCGATTACCATACGGATTAAAAATAGCAGCAAATTCATTTCAAAGGATGATGAAAATTGCATTTTCTGGTCTAGAACCATCTCAGGCTTTCCTTTACATGGATGACCTAATTGGCATCGGTTGTTCAGAAAACCATACGATCAAAAACCTTCTTAGGCCACAAGTGTATTTTACCCGACAACAAGAAATATGACGCCATAGAAAAATACCCAGCCCCTACGGACGCAGACAGTGCTAGATTTGTTGCATTCTGTAATTATTATAGACGTTTTATTAAAAACTTCGCCGACTATTCACGGCACATAACAAGATTGTGTGAAAAGAATGTTCCTTTCGTATGGACAGATGAATGCCAAAGAGCATTCGTACATTTTAAAAGACTCCAACTCCAGTTGCATACGCATCCAGATCATTCAAAAAAGGTTAAAGTAATAAGAGTACAACTGAACAAGAATAAGCAGCTATTCACTGGGCAATAACACATTGCCATATGTCTATGGCAAACATTTTTTAGTTAAAACTGATCATAGTGGTCTGTGACTCTTATCTTTTCTCAATGGTTGATCCAAGCTCAAAACTAACAAGAATAAGATTGGAATTGGAGGAGTATGATTTTACTGTGGAGTATCTGAAGGGAAAAGACAATTAAAAATATAAATTTATTGACGATATTT
Organism: Drosophila subsilvestris; assembly: GCA_035043285.1. Lineage (NCBI taxonomy): Eukaryota > Metazoa > Arthropoda > Insecta > Diptera > Drosophilidae > Drosophila > Drosophila subsilvestris. The sequence goes on along the minus strand of JAWNNB010002095.1, from coordinate 20,627 downwards.
AAAATTGGATAGCCGTACATGGCACTTGTACATTTATTTTTTGTCATTTTGATCTATTTGAAATACGATATAATCGACCAACTGGGACGAGCAAAATACTTCTCTAGATCTCTTTGATCTAATGTCTGGATTTCATCAGATAGAACTAGAGGATAACTCAAGAAATATAACGCCCATTTCAACGAACAATGGTTCGTATCGCTTCACGCGATTACCATACGGATTAAAAATAGCAGCAAATTCATTTCAAAGGATGATGAAAATTGCATTTTCTGGTCTAGAACCATCTCAGGCTTTCCTTTACATGGATGACCTAATTGGCATCGGTTGTTCAGAAAACCATACGATCAAAAACCTTCTTAGGCCACAAGTGTATTTTACCCGACAACAAGAAATATGACGCCATAGAAAAATACCCAGTCCCTACGGACGCAGACAGTGCTAGATTTGTTGCATTCTGTAATTATTATAGACGTTTTATTAAAAACTTCGCCGACTATTCACGGCACATAACAAGATTGTGTGAAAAGAATGTTCCTTTCGTATGGACAGATGAATGCCAAAGAGCATTCGTACATTTTAAAAGACTCCAACTCCAGTTGCATACGCATCCAGGCCTTTAAAAAAAGGTTAAAGTAATAAGAGTACAACTGAACAAGAATAAGCAGCTATTCACTGGGCAATAACACATTGCCATATGTCTATGGCAAACATTTTTTAGTTAAAACTGATCATAGTGGTCTGTGACTCTTATCTTTTCTCAATGGTTGATCCAAGCTCAAAACTAACAAGAATAAGATTGGAATTGGAGGAGTATGATTTTACTGTGGAGTATCTGAAGGGAAAAGACAATTTCGTGACATGCACTATGAAAACTGTGAATAGAAATGTCTTTAAAGTCACTACAGTCAGACAGACAACAGAGTAGACAGACAAAATCCTGCGCAGGAATAGAAACGGATAGTTTTCTTAGACAAGTTCCGCAAAATGATTCTAAGCCCAACGTATATGAAGTCATCAAAAACGACGATGTACGGAAAGTAGTGACCTTACGTATAATGCCATACAAATGTTTAATTAAACATGGACGGAAAATATAGCAAGAACTGAAGTTAGCGATATTTATGGAAATCTAGACTTAGGTCAGTTCTTCCAAAGGCTTGAAAAAGAAGCCAGTATAAATTAAATTAGCGAACTCAAATTGGCACCGAGTAAAAAAATCTTTGAAGTAATTTCAATTGATAAAGTAGCGCTACTCAAGCCGGTGACCATTATAAAAACAGGAAAAGAACAAGAAGCAATAATGTTTACATTACATGGTGATCTAGTATAAGGAGAACACACAGGCATATCTAAAACGCTAGCAAAGATAAGAAGACATTACTACTGGAAAAACATGACACGTCATATAATCAAGTACGTACTTAATTGACCAAAATGCCAAGTATCAAAAATAGGTAAACATACTAAGACCCCCCTCTTTCCGATGATCCTATTGGGCTTTGAGGTGGCTCAGAGGAGGACTAGCTGAGGCCACCGGACGGGTCGCGGTCAATTGTGAATAAGCGGGCATTCCAAAGAGAAGCAACTAAGCTGATTCTGAGGGAGAGTACCGAAATAAGCAGTCCCAGACAGCCAGCGGGTGTCGTCAGGCAGCAACACTGACGATCCGCTTTTTGTACCGCCTCTCATCAAGTAGTTCACACACTCCCTCTCCCTACACATACCTACCAACATCCCAACCCCAACACTCACCTCACACCGGGCCGGACTAAGGTGTCATTCGACCCGTGCCGAGAGTCAGCCTAGCTGGGGGCCCGGTATAAAACATAGCCCAGTCGCGAACGGATAGCTCAGGGACTTGGCAGCCCCCTGTTATAATTATGCCTTACCCGGGAAACGTGGAGCTCTGCCGGGGTGGACCGTTCCGCTTCTCTGCAGCTCGTGGGAATCAAATGGATAAATACGCAAAAATACAAAAAACCCAAAACAAAAACGAGAAAGGCACTCTCCAAATTCCGACAGGGAGTACTCCCAAGCGGGAGAAGAAAGCGGCCCAAGGCCTGTACCGATCAGCTGAAATGCAGGAAAGTCCTGCACGGCGAAAGGCGCGGGTATGAGCCCGTGTGGGTCCCATCCCAAATCTGGGATGGGTGACAAGTCCACTCCCAAAGCGGATACCATTAAATGGCAGCTAACCAACATTTCGGCTGCCCGACCTTCCGGTGAAGTTGCGGGGGATGGCTTGGCATCAACCAGTGCCCAAGCCAAAAAATACAGCTATGCCGAAAAGAGGAATGCTGGGCACACACTCCGTCGGCAAAATGCGAGTACGGAAGCCAGCCTAACAGCTGACTGGCTGAAGAAGGTTAAGTGGGCCTCGACGGTGCTGCCCAACTTCAGTGTGGAGCCACCTTAGGTGGCTGCACAACCAAAAAGGCAGCGCTCGCAGGAGACGCCTGGACCGGCTGCAAAGCGATTTTATTTACGCGGTGTATTTACAAATCAACAAAGTCAGCTGTTTTTTGTTTACCAGAAACGTTGAGAAAATGAAACATTCAATACAAAAAAATGTGAAATCCAGAGCGCGTCGAAATGAAAAGTCATACATTTTGCTGAAAAGTAAAACGCAAAGTGAAAGTGAAAACCGGAGCCTGCCTGATTAACTAACAATGTATGTACATATATACCAATTTAATGCATATAGAAATATATACATATATATATGCATAAAATGCATACATATGTACCTATTCCTTACATTCTATATATATATAGAATCTGAAAAATATAAATTTATTGACGAAATTTAAAATTGGATAGCCGTACATGGCACTTGTACATTTATTTTTTGTCATTTTGATCTATTTGAAATACGATATAATCGACCAACTGGGACGAGCAAAATACTTCTCTAGATCTCTTTGATCTAATGTCTGGATTTCACCAGATAGAACTAGAGGATAACTCAAGAAATATAACGCCCATTTCAACGAACAATGGTTCGTATCGCTTCACGCGATTACCATACGTATTAAAAATAGCAGCAAATTCATTTCAAAGGATGATGAAAATTGCATTTTCTGGTCTAGAACCATCTCAGGCTTTCCTTTACATGGATGACCTAATTGGCATCGGTTGTTCAGAAAACCATACGATCAAAAACCTTCTTAGGCCACAAGTGTATTTTACCCGACAACAAGAAATATGACGCCATAGAAAAATACCCAGTCCCTACGGACGCAGACAGTGCTAGATTTGTTGCATTCTGTAATTATTATAGACGTTTTATTAAAAACTTCGCCGACTATTCACGGCACATAACAAGATTATGTGAAAAGAATGTTCCTTTCGTATGGACAGATGAATGCCAAAGAGCATTCGTACATTTTAAAAGACTCCAACTCCAGTTGCATACGCATCCAGATCATTCAAAAAAGGTTAAAGTAATAAGAGTACAACTGAACAAGAATAAGCAGCTATTCACTGGGCAATAACACATTGCCATATGTCTATGGCAAACATTTTTTAGTTAAAACTGATCATAGTGGTCTGTGACTCTTATCTTTTCTCAATGGTTGATCCAAGCTCAAAACTAACAAGAATAAGATTGGAATTGGAGGAGTATGATTTTACTGTGGAGTATCTGAAGGGAAAAGACAATTTCGTGACATGCACTATGAAAACTGTGAATAGAAATGTCTTTAAAGTCACTACAGTCAGACAGACAACAGAGTAGACAGACAAAATCCTGCGCAGGAATAGAAACGGATAGTTTTCTTAGACAAGTTCCGCAAAATGATTCTAAGCCCAACGTATATGAAGTCATCAAAAACGACGATGTACGGAAAGTAGTGACCTTACGTATAATGCCATACAAATGTTTAATTAAACATGGACGGAAAATATAGCAAGAACTGAAGTTAGCGATATTTATGGAAATCTAGACTTAGGTCAGTTCTTCCAAAGGCTTGAAAAAGAAGCCAGTATAAATTAAATTAGCGAACTCAAATTGGCACCGAGTAAAAAAATCTTTGAAGTAATTTCAATTGATAAAGTAGCGCTACTCAAGCCGGTGACCATTATAAAAACAGGAAAAGAACAAGAAGCAATAATGTTTACATTACATGGTGATCTAGTATAAGGAGAACACACAGGCATATCTAAAACGCTAGCAAAGATAAGAAGACATTACTACTGGAAAAACATGACACGTCATATAATCAAGTACGTACTTAATTGACCAAAATGCCAAGTATCAAAAATAGGTAAACATACTAAGACCCCCCTCTTTCCGATGATCCTATTGGGCTTTGAGGTGGCTCAGAGGAGGACTAGCTGAGGCCACCGGACGGGTCGCGGTCAATTGTGAATAAGCGGGCATTCCAAAGAGAAGCAACTAAGCTGATTCTGAGGGAGAGTACCGAAATAAGCAGTCCCAGACAGCCAGCGGGTGTCGTCAGGCAGCAACACTGACGATCCGCTTTTTGTACCGCCTCTCATCAAGTAGTTCACACACTCCCTCTCCCTACACATACCTACCAACATCCCAACCCCAACACTCACCTCACACCGGGCCGGACTAAGGTGTCATTCGACCCGTGCCGAGAGTCAGCCTAGCTGGGGGCCCGGTATAAAACATAGCCCAGTCGCGAACGGATAGCTCAGGGACTTGGCAGCCCCCTGTTATAATTATGCCTTACCCGGGAAACGTGGAGCTCTGCCGGGGTGGACCGTTCCGCTTCTCTGCAGCTCGTGGGAATCAAATGGATAAATACGCAAAAATACAAAAAACCCAAAACAAAAACGAGAAAGGCACTCTCCAAATTCCGACAGGGAGTACTCCCAAGCGGGAGAAGAAAGCGGCCCAAGGCCTGTACCGATCAGCTGAAATGCAGGAAAGTCCTGCACGGCGAAAGGCGCGGGTATGAGCCCGTGTGGGTCCCATCCCAAATCTGGGATGGGTGACAAGTCCACTCCCAAAGCGGATACCATTAAATGGCAGCTAACCAACATTTCGGCTGCCCGACCTTCCGGTGAAGTTGCGGGGGATGGCTTGGCATCAACCAGTGCCCAAGCCAAAAAATACAGCTATGCCGAAAAGAGGAATGCTGGGCACACACTCCGTCGGCAAAATGCGAGTACGGAAGCCAGCCTAACAGCTGACTGGCTGAAGAAGGTTAAGTGGGCCTCGACGGTGCTGCCCAACTTCAGTGTGGAGCCACCTTAGGTGGCTGCACAACCAAAAAGGCAGCGCTCGCAGGAGACGCCTGGACCGGCTGCAAAGCGATTTTATTTACGCGGTGTATTTACAAATCAACAAAGTCAGCTGTTTTTTGTTTACCAGAAACGTTGAGAAAATGAAACATTCAATACAAAAAAATGTGAAATCCAGAGCGCGTCGAAATGAAAAGTCATACTTTTTGCTGAAAAGTAAAACGCAAAGTGAAAGTGAAAACCGGAGCCTGCCTGATTAACTAACAATGTATGTACATATATACCAATTTAATGCATATAGAAATATATACATATATATATGCATAAAATGCATACATATGTACCTATTCCTTACATTCTATATATATATAGAATCTGAAAAATATAAATTTATTGACGAAATTTAAAATTGGATAGCCGTACATGGCACTTGTACATTTATTTTTTGTCATTTTGATCTATTTGAAATACGATATAATCGACCAACTGGGACGAGCAAAATACTTCTCTAGATCTCTTTGATCTAATGTCTGGATTTCATCAGATAGAACTAGAGGATAACTCAAGAAATATAACGCCCATTTCAACGAACAATGGTTCGTATCGCTTCACGCGATTACCATACGGATTAAAAATAGCAGCAAATTCATTTCAAAGGATGATGAAAATTGCATTTTCTGGTCTAGAACCATCTCAGGCTTTCCTTTACATGGATGACCTAATTGGCATCGGTTGTTCAGAAAACCATACGATCAAAAACCTTCTTAGGCCACAAGTGTATTTTACCCGACAACAAGAAATATGACGCCATAGAAAAATACCCAGCCCCTACGGACGCAGACAGTGCTAGATTTGTTGCATTCTGTAATTATTATAGACGTTTTATTAAAAACTTCGCCGACTATTCACGGCACATAACAAGATTGTGTGAAAAGAATGTTCCTTTCGTATGGACAGATGAATGCCAAAGAGCATTCGTACATTTTAAAAGACTCCAACTCCAGTTGCATACGCATCCAGATCATTCAAAAAAGGTTAAAGTAATAAGAGTACAACTGAACAAGAATAAGCAGCTATTCACTGGGCAATAACACATTGCCATATGTCTATGGCAAACATTTTTTAGTTAAAACTGATCATAGTGGTCTGTGACTCTTATCTTTTCTCAATGGTTGATCCAAGCTCAAAACTAACAAGAATAAGATTGGAATTGGAGGAGTATGATTTTACTGTGGAGTATCTGAAGGGAAAAGACAATTAAAAATATAAATTTATTGACGATATTTAAAATTGGATAGCCGTACATGGCACTTGTACATTTATTTTTTGTCATTTTGATCTATTTGAAATACGATATAATCGACCAACTGGGACGAGCAAAATACTTCTCTAGATCTCTTTGATCTAATGTCTGGATTTCATCAGATAGAACTAGAGGATAACTCAAGAAATATAACGCCCATTTCAACGAACAATGGTTCGTATCGCTTCACGCGATTACCATACGGATTAAAAATAGCAGCAAATTCATTTCAAAGGATGATGAAAATTGCATTTTCTGGTCTAGAACCATCTCAGGCTTTCCTTTACATGGATGACCTAATTGGCATCGGTTGTTCAGAAAACCATACGATCAAAAACCTTCTTAGGCCACAAGTGTATTTTACCCGACAACAAGAAATATGACGCCATAGAAAAATACCCAGTCCCTACGGACGCAGACAGTGCTAGATTTGTTGCATTCTGTAATTATTATAGACGTTTTATTAAAAACTTCGCCGACTATTCACGGCACATAACAAGATTGTGTGAAAAGAATGTTCCTTTCGTATGGACAGATGAATGCCAAAGAGCATTCGTACATTTTAAAAGACTCCAACTCCAGTTGCATACGCATCCAGGCCTTTAAAAAAAGGTTAAAGTAATAAGAGTACAACTGAACAAGAATAAGCAGCTATTCACTGGGCAATAACACATTGCCATATGTCTATGGCAAACATTTTTTAGTTAAAACTGATCATAGTGGTCTGTGACTCTTATCTTTTCTCAATGGTTGATCCAAGCTCAAAACTAACAAGAATAAGATTGGAATTGGAGGAGTATGATTTTACTGTGGAGTATCTGAAGGGAAAAGACAATTTCGTGACATGCACTATGAAAACTGTGAATAGAAATGTCTTTAAAGTCACTACAGTCAGACAGACAACAGAGTAGACAGACAAAATCCTGCGCAGGAATAGAAACGGATAGTTTTCTTAGACAAGTTCCGCAAAATGATTCTAAGCCCAACGTATATGAAGTCATCAAAAACGACGATGTACGGAAAGTAGTGACCTTACGTATAATGCCATACAAATGTTTAATTAAACATGGACGGAAAATATAGCAAGAACTGAAGTTAGCGATATTTATGGAAATCTAGACTTAGGTCAGTTCTTCCAAAGGCTTGAAAAAGAAGCCAGTATAAATTAAATTAGCGAACTCAAATTGGCACCGAGTAAAAAAATCTTTGAAGTAATTTCAATTGATAAAGTAGCGCTACTCAAGCCGGTGACCATTATAAAAACAGGAAAAGAACAAGAAGCAATAATGTTTACATTACATGGTGATCTAGTATAAGGAGAACACACAGGCATATCTAAAACGCTAGCAAAGATAAGAAGACATTACTACTGGAAAAACATGACACGTCATATAATCAAGTACGTACTTAATTGACCAAAATGCCAAGTATCAAAAATAGGTAAACATACTAAGACCCCCCTCTTTCCGATGATCCTATTGGGCTTTGAGGTGGCTCAGAGGAGGACTAGCTGAGGCCACCGGACGGGTCGCGGTCAATTGTGAATAAGCGGGCATTCCAAAGAGAAGCAACTAAGCTGATTCTGAGGGAGAGTACCGAAATAAGCAGTCCCAGACAGCCAGCGGGTGTCGTCAGGCAGCAACACTGACGATCCGCTTTTTGTACCGCCTCTCATCAAGTAGTTCACACACTCCCTCTCCCTACACATACCTACCAACATCCCAACCCCAACACTCACCTCACACCGGGCCGGACTAAGGTGTCATTCGACCCGTGCCGAGAGTCAGCCTAGCTGGGGGCCCGGTATAAAACATAGCCCAGTCGCGAACGGATAGCTCAGGGACTTGGCAGCCCCCTGTTATAATTATGCCTTACCCGGGAAACGTGGAGCTCTGCCGGGGTGGACCGTTCCGCTTCTCTGCAGCTCGTGGGAATCAAATGGATAAATACGCAAAAATACAAAAAACCCAAAACAAAAACGAGAAAGGCACTCTCCAAATTCCGACAGGGAGTACTCCCAAGCGGGAGAAGAAAGCGGCCCAAGGCCTGTACCGATCAGCTGAAATGCAGGAAAGTCCTGCACGGCGAAAGGCGCGGGTATGAGCCCGTGTGGGTCCCATCCCAAATCTGGGATGGGTGACAAGTCCACTCCCAAAGCGGATACCATTAAATGGCAGCTAACCAACATTTCGGCTGCCCGACCTTCCGGTGAAGTTGCGGGGGATGGCTTGGCATCAACCAGTGCCCAAGCCAAAAAATACAGCTATGCCGAAAAGAGGAATGCTGGGCACACACTCCGTCGGCAAAATGCGAGTACGGAAGCCAGCCTAACAGCCAAAAAGGCCAGCCAAAAAGGCAGCGCTCGCAGGAGACGCCTGGACCGGCTGCAAAGCGATTTTATTTACGCGGTGTATTTACAAATCAACAAAGTCAGCTGTTTTTTGTTTACCAGAAACGTTGAGAAAATGAAACATTCAATACAAAAAAATGTGAAATCCAGAGCGCGTCGAAATGAAAAGTCATACATTTTGCTGAAAAGTAAAACGCAAAGTGAAAGTGAAAACCGGAGCCTGCCTGATTAACTAACAATGTATGTACATATATACCAATTTAATGCATATAGAAATATATACATATATATATGCATAAAATGCATACATATGTACCTATTCCTTACATTCTATATATATATAGAATCTGAAAAATATAAATTTATTGACGAAATTTAAAATTGGATAGCCGTACATGGCACTTGTACATTTATTTTTTGTCATTTTGATCTATTTGAAATACGATATAATCGACCAACTGGGACGAGCAAAATACTTCTCTAGATCTCTTTGATCTAATGTCTGGATTTCACCAGATAGAACTAGAGGATAACTCAAGAAATATAACGCCCATTTCAACGAACAATGGTTCGTATCGCTTCACGCGATTACCATACGTATTAAAAATAGCAGCAAATTCATTTCAAAGGATGATGAAAATTGCATTTTCTGGTCTAGAACCATCTCAGGCTTTCCTTTACATGGATGACCTAATTGACATCGGTTGTTCAGAAAACCATACGATCAAAAACCTTCTTAGGCCACAAGTGTATTTTACCCGACAACAAGAAATATGACGCCATAGAAAAATACCCAGTCCCTACGGACGCAGACAGTGCTAGATTTGTTGCATTCTGTAATTATTATAGACGTTTTATTAAAAACTTCGCCGACTATTCACGGCACATAACAAGATTATGTGAAAAGAATGTTCCTTTCGTATGGACAGATGAATGCCAAAGAGCATTCGTACATTTTAAAAGACTCCAACTCCAGTTGCATACGCATCCAGATCATTCAAAAAAGGTTAAAGTAATAAGAGTACAACTGAACAAGAATAAGCAGCTATTCACTGGGCAATAACACATTGCCATATGTCTATGGCAAACATTTTTTAGTTAAAACTGATCATAGTGGTCTGTGACTCTTATCTTTTCTCAATGGTTGATCCAAGCTCAAAACTAACAAGAATAAGATTGGAATTGGAGGAGTATGATTTTACTGTGGAGTATCTGAAGGGAAAAGACAATTTCGTGACATGCACTATGAAAACTGTGAATAGAAATGTCTTTAAAGTCACTACAGTCAGACAGACAACAGAGTAGACAGACAAAATCCTGCGCAGGAATAGAAACGGATAGTTTTCTTAGACAAGTTCCGCAAAATGATTCTAAGCCCAACGTATATGAAGTCATCAAAAACGACGATGTACGGAAAGTAGTGACCTTACGTATAATGCCATACAAATGTTTAATTAAACATGGACGGAAAATATAGCAAGAACTGAAGTTAGCGATATTTATGGAAATCTAGACTTAGGTCAGTTCTTCCAAAGGCTTGAAAAAGAAGCCAGTATAAATTAAATTAGCGAACTCAAATTGGCACCGAGTAAAAAAATCTTTGAAGTAATTTCAATTGATAAAGTAGCGCTACTCAAGCCGGTGACCATTATAAAAACAGGAAAAGAACAAGAAGCAATAATGTTTACATTACATGGTGATCTAGTATAAGGAGAACACACAGGCATATCTAAAACGCTAGCAAAGATAAGAAGACATTACTACTGGAAAAACATGACACGTCATATAATCAAGTACGTACTTAATTGACCAAAATGCCAAGTATCAAAAATAGGTAAACATACTAAGACCCCCCTCTTTCCGATGATCCTATTGGGCTTTGAGGTGGCTCAGAGGAGGACTAGCTGAGGCCACCGGACGGGTCGCGGTCAATTGTGAATAAGCGGGCATTCCAAAGAGAAGCAACTAAGCTGATTCTGAGGGAGAGTACCGAAATAAGCAGTCCCAGACAGCCAGCGGGTGTCGTCAGGCAGCAACACTGACGATCCGCTTTTTGTACCGCCTCTCATCAAGTAGTTCACACACTCCCTCTCCCTACACATACCTACCAACATCCCAACCCCAACACTCACCTCACACCGGGCCGGACTAAGGTGTCATTCGACCCGTGCCGAGAGTCAGCCTAGCTGGGGGCCCGGTATAAAACATAGCCCAGTCGCGAACGGATAGCTCAGGGACTTGGCAGCCCCCTGTTATAATTATGCCTTACCCGGGAAACGTGGAGCTCTGCCGGGGTGGACCGTTCCGCTTCTCTGCAGCTCGTGGGAATCAAATGGATAAATACGCAAAAATACAAAAAACCCAAAACAAAAACGAGAAAGGCACTCTCCAAATTCCGACAGGGAGTACTCCCAAGCGGGAGAAGAAAGCGGCCCAAGGCCTGTACCGATCAGCTGAAATGCAGGAAAGTCCTGCACGGCGAAAGGCGCGGGTATGAGCCCGTGTGGGTCCCATCCCAAATCTGGGATGGGTGACAAGTCCACTCCCAAAGCGGATACCATTAAATGGCAGCTAACCAACATTTCGGCTGCCCGACCTTCCGGTGAAGTTGCGGGGGATGGCTTGGCATCAACCAGTGCCCAAGCCAAAAAATACAGCTATGCCGAAAAGAGGAATGCTGGGCACACACTCCGTCGGCAAAATGCGAGTACGGAAGCCAGCCTAACAGCTGACTGGCTGAAGAAGGTTAAGTGGGCCTCGACGGTGCTGCCCAACTTCAGTGTGGAGCCACCTTAGGTGGCTGCACAACCAAAAAGGCAGCGCTCGCAGGAGACGCCTGGACCGGCTGCAAAGCGATTTTATTTACGCGGTGTATTTACAAATCAACAAAGTCAGCTGTTTTTTGTTTACCAGAAACGTTGAGAAAATGAAACATTCAATACAAAAAAATGTGAAATCCAGAGCGCGTCGAAATGAAAAGTCATACTTTTTGCTGAAAAGTAAAACGCAAAGTGAAAGTGAAAACCGGAGCCTGCCTGATTAACTAACAATGTATGTACATATATACCAATTTAATGCATATAGAAATATATACATATATATATGCATAAAATGCATACATATGTACCTATTCCTTACATTCTATATATATATAGAATCTGAAAAATATAAATTTATTGACGAAATTTAAAATTGGATAGCCGTACATGGCACTTGTACATTTATTTTTTGTCATTTTGATCTATTTGAAATACGATATAATCGACCAACTGGGACGAGCAAAATACTTCTCTAGATCTCTTTGATCTAATGTCTGGATTTCATCAGATAGAACTAGAGGATAACTCAAGAAATATAACGCCCATTTCAACGAACAATGGTTCGTATCGCTTCACGCGATTACCATACGGATTAAAAATAGCAGCAAATTCATTTCAAAGGATGATGAAAATTGCATTTTCTGGTCTAGAACCATCTCAGGCTTTCCTTTACATGGATGACCTAATTGGCATCGGTTGTTCAGAAAACCATACGATCAAAAACCTTCTTAGGCCACAAGTGTATTTTACCCGACAACAAGAAATATGACGCCATAGAAAAATACCCAGCCCCTACGGACGCAGACAGTGCTAGATTTGTTGCATTCTGTAATTATTATAGACGTTTTATTAAAAACTTCGCCGACTATTCACGGCACATAACAAGATTGTGTGAAAAGAATGTTCCTTTCGTATGGACAGATGAATGCCAAAGAGCATTCGTACATTTTAAAAGACTCCAACTCCAGTTGCATACGCATCCAGATCATTCAAAAAAGGTTAAAGTAATAAGAGTACAACTGAACAAGAATAAGCAGCTATTCACTGGGCAATAACACATTGCCATATGTCTATGGCAAACATTTTTTAGTTAAAACTGATCATAGTGGTCTGTGACTCTTATCTTTTCTCAATGGTTGATCCAAGCTCAAAACTAACAAGAATAAGATTGGAATTGGAGGAGTATGATTTTACTGTGGAGTATCTGAAGGGAAAAGACAATTAAAAATATAAATTTATTGACGATATTTAAAATTGGATAGCCGTACATGGCACTTGTACATTTATTTTTTGTCATTTTGATCTATTTGAAATACGATATAATCGACCAACTGGGACGAGCAAAATACTTCTCTAGATCTCTTTGATCTAATGTCTGGATTTCATCAGATAGAACTAGAGGATAACTCAAGAAATATAACGCCCATTTCAACGAACAATGGTTCGTATCGCTTCACGCGATTACCATACGGATTAAAAATAGCAGCAAATTCATTTCAAAGGATGATGAAAATTGCATTTTCTGGTCTAGAACCATCTCAGGCTTTCCTTTACATGGATGACCTAATTGGCATCGGTTGTTCAGAAAACCATACGATCAAAAACCTTCTTAGGCCACAAGTGTATTTTACCCGACAACAAGAAATATGACGCCATAGAAAAATACCCAGTCCCTACGGACGCAGACAGTGCTAGATTTGTTGCATTCTGTAATTATTATAGACGTTTTATTAAAAACTTCGCCGACTATTCACGGCACATAACAAGATTGTGTGAAAAGAATGTTCCTTTCGTATGGACAGATGAATGCCAAAGAGCATTCGTACATTTTAAAAGACTCCAACTCCAGTTGCATACGCATCCAGGCCATTAAAAAAAGGTTAAAGTAATAAGAGTACAACTGAACAAGAATAAGCAGCTATTCACTGGGCAATAACACATTGCCATATGTCTATGGCAAACATTTTTTAGTTAAAACTGATCATAGTGGTCTGTGACTCTTATCTTTTCTCAATGGTTGATCCAAGCTCAAAACTAACAAGAATAAGATTGGAATTGGAGGAGTATGATTTTACTGTGGAGTATCTGAAGGGAAAAGACAATTTCGTGACATGCACTATGAAAACTGTGAATAGAAATGTCTTTAAAGTCACTACAGTCAGACAGACAACAGAGTAGACAGACAAAATCCTGCGCAGGAATAGAAACGGATAGTTTTCTTAGACAAGTTCCGCAAAATGATTCTAAGCCCAACGTATATGAAGTCATCAAAAACGACGATGTACGGAAAGTAGTGACCTTACGTATAATGCCATACAAATGTTTAATTAAACATGGACGGAAAATATAGCAAGAACTGAAGTTAGCGATATTTATGGAAATCTAGACTTAGGTCAGTTCTTCCAAAGGCTTGAAAAAGAAGCCAGTATAAATTAAATTAGCGAACTCAAATTGGCACCGAGTAAAAAAATCTTTGAAGTAATTTCAATTGATAAAGTAGCGCTACTCAAGCCGGTGACCATTATAAAAACAGGAAAAGAACAAGAAGCAATAATGTTTACATTACATGGTGATCTAGTATAAGGAGAACACACAGGCATATCTAAAACGCTAGCAAAGATAAGAAGACATTACTACTGGAAAAACATGACACGTCATATAATCAAGTACGTACTTAATTGACCAAAATGCCAAGTATCAAAAATAGGTAAACATACTAAGACCCCCCTCTTTCCGATGATCCTATTGGGCTTTGAGGTGGCTCAGAGGAGGACTAGCTGAGGCCACCGGACGGGTCGCGGTCAATTGTGAATAAGCGGGCATTCCAAAGAGAAGCAACTAAGCTGATTCTGAGGGAGAGTACCGAAATAAGCAGTCCCAGACAGCCAGCGGGTGTCGTCAGGCAGCAACACTGACGATCCGCTTTTTGTACCGCCTCTCATCAAGTAGTTCACACACTCCCTCTCCCTACACATACCTACCAACATCCCAACCCCAACACTCACCTCACACCGGGCCGGACTAAGGTGTCATTCGACCCGTGCCGAGAGTCAGCCTAGCTGGGGGCCCGGTATAAAACATAGCCCAGTCGCGAACGGATAGCTCAGGGACTTGGCAGCCCCCTGTTATAATTATGCCTTACCCGGGAAACGTGGAGCTCTGCCGGGGTGGACCGTTCCGCTTCTCTGCAGCTCGTGGGAATCAAATGGATAAATACGCAAAAATACAAAAAACCCAAAACAAAAACGAGAAAGGCACTCTCCAAATTCCGACAGGGAGTACTCCCAAGCGGGAGAAGAAAGCGGCCCAAGGCCTGTACCGATCAGCTGAAATGCAGGAAAGTCCTGCACGGCGAAAGGCGCGGGTATGAGCCCGTGTGGGTCCCATCCCAAATCTGGGATGGGTGACAAGTCCACTCCCAAAGCGGATACCATTAAATGGCAGCTAACCAACATTTCGGCTGCCCGACCTTCCGGTGAAGTTGCGGGGGATGGCTTGGCATCAACCAGTGCCCAAGCCAAAAAATACAGCTATGCCGAAAAGAGGAATGCTGGGCACACACTCCGTCGGCAAAATGCGAGTACGGAAGCCAGCCTAACAGCTGACTGGCTGAAGAAGGTTAAGTGGGCCTCGACGGTGCTGCCCAACTTCAGTGTGGAGCCACCTTAGGTGGCTGCACAACCAAAAAGGCAGCGCTCGCAGGAGACGCCTGGACCGGCTGCAAAGCGATTTTATTTACGCGGTGTATTTACAAATCAACAAAGTCAGCTGTTTTTTGTTTACCAGAAACGTTGAGAAAATGAAACATTCAATACAAAAAAATGTGAAATCCAGAGCGCGTCGAAATGAAAAGTCATACATTTTGCTGAAAAGTAAAACGCAAAGTGAAAGTGAAAACCGGAGCCTGCCTGATTAACTAACAATGTATGTACATATATACCAATTTAATGCATATAGAAATATATACATATATATATGCATAAAATGCATACATATGTACCTATTCCTTACATTCTATATATATATAGAATCTGAAAAATATAAATTTATTGACGAAATTTAAAATTGGATAGCCGTACATGGCACTTGTACATTTATTTTTTGTCATTTTGATCTATTTGAAATACGATATAATCGACCAACTGGGACGAGCAAAATACTTCTCTAGATCTCTTTGATCTAATGTCTGGATTTCACCAGATAGAACTAGAGGATAACTCAAGAAATATAACGCCCATTTCAACGAACAATGGTTCGTATCGCTTCACGCGATTACCATACGTATTAAAAATAGCAGCAAATTCATTTCAAAGGATGATGAAAATTGCATTTTCTGGTCTAGAACCATCTCAGGCTTTCCTTTACATGGATGACCTAATTGGCATCGGTTGTTCAGAAAACCATACGATCAAAAACCTTCTTAGGCCACAAGTGTATTTTACCCGACAACAAGAAATATGACGCCATAGAAAAATACCCAGTCCCTACGGACGCAGACAGTGCTAGATTTGTTGCATTCTGTAATTATTATAGACGTTTTATTAAAAACTTCGCCGACTATTCACGGCACATAACAAGATTATGTGAAAAGAATGTTCCTTTCGTATGGACAGATGAATGCCAAAGAGCATTCGTACATTTTAAAAGACTCCAACTCCAGTTGCATACGCATCCAGATCATTCAAAAAAGGTTAAAGTAATAAGAGTACAACTGAACAAGAATAAGCAGCTATTCACTGGGCAATAACACATTGCCATATGTCTATGGCAAACATTTTTTAGTTAAAACTGATCATAGTGGTCTGTGACTCTTATCTTTTCTCAATGGTTGATCCAAGCTCAAAACTAACAAGAATAAGATTGGAATTGGAGGAGTATGATTTTACTGTGGAGTATCTGAAGGGAAAAGACAATTTCGTGACATGCACTATGAAAACTGTGAATAGAAATGTCTTTAAAGTCACTACAGTCAGACAGACAACAGAGTAGACAGACAAAATCCTGCGCAGGAATAGAAACGGATAGTTTTCTTAGACAAGTTCCGCAAAATGATTCTAAGCCCAACGTATATGAAGTCATCAAAAACGACGATGTACGGAAAGTAGTGACCTTACGTATAATGCCATACAAATGTTTAATTAAACATGGACGGAAAATATAGCAAGAACTGAAGTTAGCGATATTTATGGAAATCTAGACTTAGGTCAGTTCTTCCAAAGGCTTGAAAAAGAAGCCAGTATAAATTAAATTAGCGAACTCAAATTGGCACCGAGTAAAAAAATCTTTGAAGTAATTTCAATTGATAAAGTAGCGCTACTCAAGCCGGTGACCATTATAAAAACAGGAAAAGAACAAGAAGCAATAATGTTTACATTACATGGTGATCTAGTATAAGGAGAACACACAGGCATATCTAAAACGCTAGCAAAGATAAGAAGACATTACTACTGGAAAAACATGACACGTCATATAATCAAGTACGTACTTAATTGACCAAAATGCCAAGTATCAAAAATAGGTAAACATACTAAGACCCCCCTCTTTCCGATGATCCTATTGGGCTTTGAGGTGGCTCAGAGGAGGACTAGCTGAGGCCACCGGACGGGTCGCGGTCAATTGTGAATAAGCGGGCATTCCAAAGAGAAGCAACTAAGCTGATTCTGAGGGAGAGTACCGAAATAAGCAGTCCCAGACAGCCAGCGGGTGTCGTCAGGCAGCAACACTGACGATCCGCTTTTTGTGCCGCCTCTCATCAAGTAGTTCACACACTCCCTCTCCCTACACATACCTACCAACATCCCAACACTCACCTCACACCGGGCCGGACTAAGGTGTCATTCGACCCGTGCCGAGAGTCAGCCTAGCTGGG
Organism: Drosophila subsilvestris; assembly: GCA_035043285.1. Taxonomy (NCBI): domain Eukaryota; kingdom Metazoa; phylum Arthropoda; class Insecta; order Diptera; family Drosophilidae; genus Drosophila; species Drosophila subsilvestris. Next base: position 3,069 of record JAWNNB010002095.1, on the reverse strand, counting down.
GGCCCGGTATAAAACATAGCCCAGTCGCGAACGGATAGCTCAGGGACTTGGCAGCCCCCTGTTCTAATTATGCCTTACCCGGGAAACGTGGAGCTCTGCCGGGGTGGACCGTTCCGCTTCTCTGCAGCTCGTGGGAATCAAATGGATAAATACGCAAAAATACAAAAAACCCAAAACAAAAACGAGAAAGGCACTCTCCAAATTCCGACAGGGAGTACTCCCAAGCGGGAGAAGAAAGCGGCCCAAGGCCTGTACCGATCAGCTGAAATGCAGGAAAGTCCTGCACGGCGAAAGGCGCGGGTATGAGCCCGTGTGGGTCCCATCCCAAATCTGAGATGGGTGACAAGTCCACTCCCAAAGCGGATACCATTAAATGGCAGCTAACCAACATTTCGGCTGCCCGACCTTCCGGTGAAGTTGCGGGGGATGGCTTGGCATCAACCAGTGCCCAAGCCAAAAAATACAGCTATGCCGAAAAGAGGAATGCTGGGCACACACTCCGTCGGCAAAATGCGAGTACGGAAGCCAGCCTAACAGCTGACTGGCTGAAGAAGGTTAAGTGGGCCTCGACGGTGCTGCCCAACTTCAGTGTGGAGCTACCTTAGGTGGCTGCACAACCAAAAAGGCAGCGCTCGCAGGAGACGCCTGGACCGGCTGCAAAGCGATTTTATTTACGCGGTGTATTTACAAATCAACAAAGTCAGCTGTTTTTTGTTTACCAGAAACGTTGAGAAAATGAAACATTCGATACAAAAAAATGTGAAATCCAGAGCGCGTCGAAATGAAAAGTCATACTTTTTGCTGAAAAGTAAAACGCAAAGTGAAAGTGAAAACCGGAGCCTGCCTGATTAACTAACAATGTATGTACATATATACCAATTTAATGCATATAGAAATATATACATATGTATATGCATAAAATGCATACATATGTACCTATTCCTTACATTCTATATATATAGAATCTGAAAAATATAAATTTATTGACGAAATTTAAAATTGGATAGTCGTACATGGCACTTGTACATTTATTTTTTGTCATTTTGATCTATTTGAAATACGATATAATCGACCAACTGGGACGAGCAAAATACTTCTCTAGATCTCTTTGATCTAATGTCTGGATTTCACCAGATAGAACTAGAGGATAACTCAAGAAATATAACGCCCATTTCAACGAACAATGGTTCGTATCGCTTCACGCGATTACCATAGGGATTAAAAATAGCAGCAAATTCATTTCAAAGGATGATGAAAATTGCATTTTCTGGTCTAGAACCATCTCAGGCTTTCCTTTACATGGATGACCTAATTGGCATCGGTTGTTCAGAAAACCATACGATCAAAAACCTTCTTAGGCCACAAGTGTATTTTACCCGACAACAAGAAATATGACGCCATAGAAAAATACCCAGTCCCTACGGACGCAGACAGTGCTAGATTTGTTGCATTCTGTAATTATTATAGACGTTTTATTAAAAACTTCGCCGACTATTCACGGCACATAACAAGATTATGTGAAAAGAATGTTCCTTTCGTATGGACAGATGAATGCCAAAGAGCATTCGTACATTTTAAAAGACTCCAACTCCAGTTGCATACGCATCCAGATCATTCAAAAAAGGTGAAAGTAATAAGAGTACAACTGAACAAGAATAAGCAGCTATTCACTGGGCAATAACACATTGCCATATGTCTATGGCAAACATTTTTTAGTTAAAACTGATCATAGTGGTCTGTGACTCTTATCTTTTCTCAATGGTTGATCCAAGCTCAAAACTAACAAGAATAAGATTGGAATTGGAGGAGTATGATTTTACTGTGGAGTATCTGAAGGGAAAAGACAATTTCGTGACATGCACTATGAAAACTGTGAATAGAAATGTCTTTAAAGTCACTACAGTCAGACAGACAACAGAGTAGACAGACAAAATCCTGCGCAGGAATAGAAACGGATAGTTTTCTTAGACAAGTTCCGCAAAATGATTCTAAGCCCAACGTATATGAAGTCATCAAAAACGACGATGTACGGAAAGTAGTGACCTTGCGTATAATGCCATACAAATGTTTAATTAAACATGGACGGAAAATATAGCAAGAATTGAAGTTAGCGATATTTATGGAAATCTAGACTTAGGTCAGTTCTTCCAAAGGCTTGAAAAAGAAGCCAGTATAAATTAAATTAGCGAACTCAAATTGACACCGAGTAAAAAAATCTTTGAAGTAATTTCAATTGATAAAGTAGCGCTACTCAAGCCGGTGACCATTATAAAAACAGGAAAAGAACAAGAAGCAATAATGTTTACATTACATGGTGATCTAGTATAAGGAGAACACACAGGCATATCGAAAACGCTAGCAAAGATAAGAAGACATTACTACTGGAAAAACATGACACGTCATATAATCAAGTACGTACTTAATTGACCAAAATGCCAAGTATCAAAAATAGGTAAACATACTAAGACCCCCTCTTCCCGATGATCCTATTGGGCTTTGAGGTGGCTCAGAGGAGGACTAGCTGAGGCCACCGGACGGGTCGCGGTCAATTGTGAATAAGCGGGCATCCCAAAGAGAAGCAACTAAGCTGATTCTGAGGGAGAGTACCGAAATAAGCAGTCCCAGACAGCCAGCGGGTGTCGTCAGGCAGCAACACTGACGATGCGCTTGTTGTGCCGCCTCTCATCAAGTAGTTCACACACTCCCTCTCCCTAGACATACCTACCAACATCCCAACCCCAACACTCACCTCACACCGGGCCGGACTAAGGTGTCATTCGACCCGTGCCGAGAGTCAGCCTAGCTGGGGGCCCGGTATAAAACATAGCCCAGTCGCGAACGGAGAGCTCAGGGACTTGGCAGCCCCCTGTTGTAATTATGCCTTACCCGGGAAACGTGGAGCTCTGCCGGGGTGGACCGTTCCGCTTCTCTGCAGCTCGTGGGAATCAAATGGATAAATACGAAAAAATACAAAAAACACAAAACAAAAACGAGAAAGGCACTCTCAAAATTCCGACAGGGAGTACTCCCAAGCGGGAGAAGAAAGCGGCCCAAGGCCTGTACCGATCA
>JAWNNB010002088.1:0-79226 GCA_035043285.1 Drosophila subsilvestris | reverse complement strand
ATTGCTCATATCTCCTAAACTAAAAGTCCGATTCTTTTTAAATTTTATTTTTGAAAGCTTTGGAAAATACTCTATCGAATTCGTGTATTGGATTTATCCAAAGCGTTCAAAAAATGCATTGACTTTTGCCACCTCTTTGCGGCTGAGGCCCCACTGTGCGACGCAGCCAAGCTCTCAAATGACGAGTTCAACACCCAGCCGTCTGCATGTGCAGACGACGCAGCCAACGCTACTCCCAGCTGCAGATATCAACAACAACGAATTCGAAGATGCAGAACAGGCCGAAAAACGCTGACCCAAATTAAGTAGCCAAAGCTCAACACCCAGCAACAAAAACTAAGCACATGCCAAAAGACCGGAGGCCTGCTTAAGTACCCGAAATAATATTAAATAAATTAATATTCCAAAAAGTACATTCCTTTCCCACGGTACCGGTGCACAGCGATCACCTTACCTGGTGATTGGACACTGTCTGGAGGGCTGATGGTTAGGTAACCATTACCGACCAATCGCCCGCTTACAATTTACTTAGAATTCAAGAATATATATGTCTCTTAGTAACATTAAGAACTTATGTAAGATATCGATCGATGGCTGCAACTTCCCATATAAGGCACTGCCTTGCATGGCGAAAGGGGCAGTCCATCAGCCATAACTCCAGAGAAAGTACCTGGGCAGTCGATCGGCGCGAAGAAAAGTAGATTAAACCCCTCTGTAACCAAAAATCCGAAATAACCCAGCCTCGTACCAAAGCAAATAAAGAAACATAATAATAATCCAAAGCAAATCCCAAAGTGTTGTGTCTTGGTTAACCATCCTATTGCAGCATTTGGTAGAGTTCCTGACTCGCCTATAAAGATCCTAAGCAAATCATAAATTGTCTTGTGATTTGGGACCCTGGACTAGACTGATGCATACCTCAGCCTGGAATAGGACATCACACTTTTCTAGTATATACCGACCCTGTTTTTTCTTGAACTGAGTACTGCCTTCCGTACAGAGCCTAGAAAACAGTTTTCGACCAAAAAAATGTCTTATCTGTTTCATACGAATATCAACCCTGATTCTGTTCGCGAGGTGTTTTTTCGGAACTGAGTACTAGGCTTTACACACATCCACTTTTACCACAAATACAGTATACCCCTTAACTCTTTGAGTACGGGTATAATTATTCCTTGCATGAACCATTTAGTGTATTATGCTCGGACTATAATTCTCTCTAGCTTATAATATACACCACTAATTACCTTCTTCTTCTTAAATCACTAATACTAACATACCTTTCCCGTATTTAGTACTATTTTATAGCTATCTTTGAATGTTTACCTCTTTAGTTGTATTTAGCTCAAATTTTTTTCGAACATTAGTCTCACCCCTATTCTTCCTGCATGTTCGATCGGTTTGGTAACACGCGTCGCGCGTCATGCGGCAGCGCCCTCAGGTCGGTTGGGTGGAAGGAGGGGCTTCGTTTCTAGCCTGGGTTCCTCGCGTAACAGGCTTCGGCTTGGTGTGGCATGAGCCATTTGTTGGTGCAGTCATTGCATATCAACGTCCACACAATAAAAAGATCATATCAAAGAATATTTTCATCGAATTACGGAATAAAATCTTTATTTAATTGATAGTATTTAAGAAAAATGCAAAATGGTTACTTATTTACTAACGATTTAAATATAATTTTATAGAACAATTTGATGCATACAAGGTGGCTTTTGACATGGACTTGGAAAAATTAAAAAATCATTTTAAAATGGCCAACAAAATTGAAATAAAGGTTAGTATACTAGTGTAGGATTACTTGGATAATTTACTTAACAGTCGAGACTAGAGATTGGCGTTGTATTTTCATGCCGTGACAGCCAGAACTGCAGGGCAGGTATGAGAAAATTTTTAGAGTTATTCAATCAGAAATGTATGTGTAAAAACTATCGTTGGGTCTATCGATATTATCAATGGTCTTGCAACGCTAGCTAACAGCTATATTGTTCCTGTGAAAACAATGTGAAAATCGAGTAAGAGTCTTCATGCATATTATTCTCTTCCTGCCTATTTGGGCCTAATCGGCTAAGCGGGCATTTAGTTTTCGCACGAACCCCTCACGACTTCGTGCAAACATGATTATTGGATACGAACTAAATGAGCGGGCAACCAAATCGATTCGTAGGGATTCGGTATTCGCTTCGGCCGATCCATTTGAATCAGCGTTTCGGCTTTCTCATAGCTTCGAATCGCTCTCCCAAAACGCAGTGATCGATCTAAGTTTCGCCATTTTTATACCCGTACTCGAAGAGTTAGCGGGTACATAAGATTTGTGGTAAAAGTAGATGTGTGTAACGCAGAGAAGGAAAAGTATCCGACCATATATATATATATATATATATTCTTGATCAGCATCAATAGACGAGTATCTGTCTGTCTCTCCGTCCTTATGAGCCCCTAGATCTCAGAGACTATAAAAGCTAGCTAAAAGTTTCTAGACTCCTGTGATATCACACTGCTACAAGTTTATTTCAAAATTTTGCCCCGCCCCCTTCCGCCGACACAATTTGTTCATAATTTCTTTAATCGTTTATCTCATTTTTTTCTTTGAAATCTTTGAAAACCTGTAACTTAAAAACACGACCTGAAGGAAAAAAATGGAGATCATATATGAATCTGCGACCTCAAATTAGTAAAAAACTTCAACAATGTTCTAGGAAACATAGCTAAGTAATTGTTCTTAATTTTGCGCTATCAACGTAAAAGGCATGAACAAAAAAAGTCAATCTAATTGGATTTATCCTAACGTTTTGTCCATTACCCGAGCAGTCCTGTACTCAAGTGATGATTCAGAATCAAAATAGACCGTTATCTACATTTAAAATGATAATTATAATTTAAGAAAGTTTTATAAAAACGAGAAGGAACGTGAGTCGCTTCTAGTCGCGACTCTACTTTTATACCCGTACTCAGTCAGTATATAAATTTGTGAGCCTATGATTGAAATTTAAATATAAATTTTAAAATTTTACATTTTACATTTTTTTCTACATCTGTTAACTACATCTAAAATGTAGATAATACATCTAGAACAAATATTCTACATATACCATTTAGATTCTACATCTCCTCCAAAAGAGGACGCTCGGGCACTGCACAGGGCAGAGTGTGTGCGAGCGAGAAAGATTATGAGTAGCGTCAGAGGAGGTGGGGGCAGCAACTGAAAATTAATGTCTTCATTTTGGCTATAATTATAATCCGATCTAATACAGATTCGGCAATCTGATAGATATGGTGTGAGAACCTATCTCAGGCTGGGGTATGCTTTCAGTCTGTCCAGGGTCCGCTACAAGGAATTTGTAGATTGCTGGAACTTTAAAGTCCTGGACTGGTCTTGTACCGAAGTGAGAGAGAGTAAGGTGGGCTGGAGAAAACGTCGAATTTACTGTAGAGAATGACTCGAGAACTTTTGTTTTGTTTTGCTTCTTTGGAATATTTAATTCGTTTTATTTGTAGTTTGTTTACGTTTTGTCAGTTCGGTAACGTGAATCGCTGGCTGGTGGGCTGCCGAGTGGGGTATCTTGGCTGGTGAATTGCCCAGGTATTGTCTCTGGGATTTTGGCTGATGTACTGCCCAGGTACTGTCTCTGGGATTCTGGCTGATGAACTGCCTTATTATTATTGGGCAATAAAAATTACTATTTCTTATTTAGGTCAACGGGTACTGTCCCTGGCGGTTGCGAAATATCGCAAGCGAGGGCAGACCGAGAATCGGCGCGTGGACATAAATGGTCGAGAGTGTTGGTCTTGGCTCGAATTACAGTGGTGGAGGAGGGATCTAGAATTGTATGCTACTTTGACTTGATTGCGAAATAATGCAATAATATATCTTGTGGGTCAAGCTAGTGCTGTCCCTTCCTGTTGCGAAATAGCGCAAGAGGTAGGGAGACGTAGCTGATCGAGCATATATTATTGCGAAATAACGCAGTGGATGAGGGATCGAGATTTGGTGCGTTTGCGAAAAGGGGCTGGTATTGTTTTGGGGTTTTATGGGAGGGGTGAGGCATGTTCTTAAATTATAAGCGCTGATTGCGCGGCACGTGGTGAGTGCATTGCCTCGTGGAAGGGGTAAGTTTTGCTCTTAAATTATAAGCGCTGATCGCGCGGCACGTGGTAAATGTTTTGGGCTTGTGGAAAGGGCGAGGTGTCTGTGCTTAAATTGTGTCGGAAAAATTACCTTCTTTTTGTTGCACACATCCACTTTTACCACAAATACAGTATACCCCTTAACTCTTTGAGTACGGGTATAAAAAATTGTTTGATTAGTTAAAAGTATATTATACAGGGGTACCACAGAAATCTCTAGTGTAATGGAAATCCGAGGAGAGTATTTCCGCTTAAAAATTTCCGCCGTACCACAGAATTCCGAACGATTTAATTTTTCTTAGCATTTTCACAAACCAAATTCGAACTAAGGCTAGGGCTGACACCTTTCAAGATTCAATTTGAAAAGGGTTCATTTCGCAGTCTTACTAATTTTATCATATCAAAACAATGGGTTTTTATGTTGCTCTTTTATGATAATTGATATAAATCAATTATTGATTTTTCAAAGCTGTACTTTTATAATTTAGAATTAACTAATTATTAATTAATTTAGTTAGAAAAAAACCCTCCGGCGCAGGTTTCTCAGATGCGCATCGCACCCGTTTTCACAATCAGACGAAACGTATGTGGTTTTTGTAATTTTCTGATCAAACTACTGCTAATTTGTTTCATTAAAATTAATAGCTTTCGGTACAATTATCGTGTTGAAAAGGCGACCTTATATATCAGTCCATACTAAGCCCTATATGGAAATATGCACTCCCAAGTATACTGAATTACTGCTAAAAGAAATTTAAGCAAAATAAGAATTGTACAATCAAAAATTCTAAGTAAAATAATTAATGCTCCCTGGTACATACGTAATAAGGACATTGAAAGGGATCTAAGGGTTCCTAAAATGTAATGCAACAACTCGCAACAAAATATCTGCGACGCCTTCCTGATCACCCAAACGCTCTAGTCAGACGTCTTACTAATAAGCCAAGAAAGAGAAGACTCAAAAGGTGCCATCCATTGGATCTCCCTACCAGAATCCTGACATAATTAAATAAAAAAGTTTCGTTCCTAATATTTTACAGTTAAATTGTAATATGTAAATATGTATATATTATATGTAAGAAAATTTCCTGTATTTATTATTTTCACAACGTGAAAATTTGTTGTTTTTTCCCCCTAACCTGATTAAGCTATCACAATAGGTAGCAGTATGCTTGTTTTTCAAAAAAAAAACACGGCAAAATGCCTACGCCCGGCAGCGGTTGTTCTGGCGGCTATGTCTCCCGCTGCTTCCATGCTGCTGCAGCACCTGCTGCGTTTAAGCGGTTCTCTCGTTTGTCATCTACCGCTCGCGCTCGGCAGCCGCGCCGAGCTATGTCATAATGCTCTCACGCTCTCATTAAGAATTTATGCATAGGGCACGGGCAGTCCGTTCGAAAAAGTGTATGGTAAATGTTTCCTTTGCTGGAAAGGAAACTTGGTGCCCGTTTCATTCAACTGAATCAATCAGAGCAAAAGCTGAGTAAATGCAAACAGCATTTCTATGATTCCTGGTGTTATTGGCTGCATTGATGGTACCCACATCAAGATCCTGAAGCCCGGCAATGCCCAGCAAGTTTATTTTAATAAAAAGTGGTATTTTATCTTAAATGTAATGGCAGTAAGTGAGATACTTTTAAGATGTTAACTTTCTTATTGTGTAGAAGTGGTTTGTTAATTTTGTCTGTCTGTTTTTATACCCGTACTCAAAAAGAGTTAAGGGGTATGTATACAGGGCCGGTTTTAGGGCAGGGCGAGCGGGGCGGTCGCCCTGGGCGCAACATTTTAGGGGGCGCCAAATTCCCAAGAGAAATTTTTTTAATAATATTTGAATAGCTCAAAGGAGTGCGGAATATTTCGTTTATATTTCGCAACTTGGCCAATATATGTTTCTTAAAAATACTAAGTTATTCTTTATTTTAACATTTATTTTACAATTATTCACAGTTGCTAAGCTAAATGCTTGGCTGATGTAATTATGCCATTCGAATTCATAAATATTGATGATGCCACATACTTACAATCGCACTGACTTGCCAGAAACTGTTGCTTTGGGAAGCGAGGTTTTTAAAATTTTAACTTTTTAAGTTGTAGATTAAACTCTTCGACTATATTACGAGTATCTATTAAAAATAAGATTTCTTCTCAGCTTGACTTATCGAAGACTAAAGAAAAATTTACGCAGGCCAACGCACAAAAAGAAACTTGCTTTAAATATAATTTACAAACAAATTTTGTTTGTCTCTTTCTCATAGTCAAATCAAATTTACAAACTTCAACAATTTTGTTGCCTTAACTGGTTCATAAAAAAATAAAAAACGAAATAAAAAAACCTAATTCATATATATATATGTATGTATTAACAGAGGGCGCTTCGGCTTATATACGCCCTGGGCGTCATTACACGTAACGCCGGCCCTGTATGTATACTGTATTTGTGGTAAAAGTGGATGTGTGTAACGCAGAGAAGGAAAATTTTCCGACCCCATAAAGTATTTATATTCTTGATCAGTATCAATAGCCGAGTCGTTAGAGCCATGTCTGTCTGTCCGTCTGTCTGTCTGTCTGTCTGTCCGTCTTGATGAGCGCCTAGATCTCAGAGACCTTAAGAGCTAGATCAACTAAATTTTGTTTCCAGACTCATGTGATATCACACTGTTACAAGTGTATTTCAGAATTTCGCCCCGCCCACTTCCGCCCACTCCACAAAGGACGAAAATCTGTGGCAGCCACAATTTTGAAGATACGAAAAAACTTAAAACGCAGTATCGTAGAGAATGACCATATCTATCAGATTGCCGAATCTGAACCAGATCGGATCATTATTATGGCCAGAATGAAGAAATTAATTTTCAGTTGCTTCCCCCACCTCCTCTGGCGTTTCTGACGCTATTCATTCTCTTTCTCGCTCGCACACACTCTGCCTTGTGCAATGTGCGAGCAACCCCTAGCGGAGGAGATGTAGGATCTAAATGGTAGATGTAGAATATCTGTTCTACATATATAATCTACATTTTAGATGTATATGTAGTTAAAAAATGTAGCAAAAATATGTAAAATGTAAAATTAAAAATTTTTTTTTTAAATTTAAATCATAAGCTCACAAATTTATATACTGACTGAGTACGGGTATAAAAGTAGAGTCGCGACTAGAAGCGACTCACGTTCCTTCTGTGTGTTTTAGAACGCTGTATATTGTTCCAATGTTGTCTATACATTTTATTAACTTTTAAATATTGCTTTCTATAGATATGTGATTACGACCTTAAAGCCCTTATGTGGATGATTCGAAGCCTGGAGAAACTCATGCCTCTTGCGCTTTGGGTCAAAGTGAGGCCAGGCCTTTTTTGCAGCAGAATATGATAGTGGTTCCCAGGGTAATTGGCTTCTTGGAGATTCGGGTTACCCCTTAAAGCCCTTTTTGCTTACGCCTTACAGAAATCCAATGGCAGGGTCCAACCAACATACTTTTAATCTACGTCATGCTTCTGCAAGAAATGTGATTAAAAGGACTTTTGGAGTTATTAAAAGCCGATTCAGACTAATCCAAGAGATCCTTTTGTATAATCCCCTAAAGGTCACATGCATAATAAATGTGTGCTGTGCTCTTCATAATTTATGCCGCGAGCATAAGGATCAGGAGTTTCGTGTCGTCGAAACTAATGATAGCCGCGAAGAAGTTGGCGCTTTAACAAATTTTGATCAGCCGGAACCAACTTCACGAATTCGGGATAGCATAGCAGCTTCTTTAAGATGACGTTAATGCTTTTTAATGTTATGTTATTTTAATAAATAAATGTATTTAGTTTTGTCAAGTATGTATTAGAACATCTCCTGAGAGTTTTTCTTGGTCTCCACCAGCTCCTCCTTTATCTTTCCTTTATCTATCAGAGTCTCATCTGCCCCCATTCTAGGCAGCCTGTGGTCAGTTGCCGCTATGTCTTTGCTGCAGCTTACACTATAGACGGCTCTTCTATGTTCTCCTTCTCTTCAACGCACTGCAGGATGCCATATTTTCTGGCACCAGGGACGCCATCCACCGCCTCGATTACAGAGAAGGGCTATCTCCACCTCAGTGGGAAAGCGCGCCACCTGCTTAAAAGGCATACCTCTTGTGGCTCTGGTCTACCGCCTGTTGTGCGACATTTTTTTGTATGGCCAGCTTCTAGTCTTTCTATACCTGTAAAAGGCAACGGTCAATAAAATGTCCTATTTCCTTTTTTAAATCTATTTACAATTCGCAACTCCTCTGCAGTTTTATTTGGAGGGCCCAAAGAATTCAGCTGAAGCGCCAAGTCCTCCCAAGCTGCGCTCACAACCATCCTTTGGTAAAATTGCGGGCAATGTCCGGATGCTGCTTCATAAATTTTAAAAAGAATGCGTCATGATTCGGCTTGCAAAGCTTTCTCCTTAAAAAAGCTCATAATGTATAACAATCAAACAAAAATCAAACAAAATTTATTTACATTTTGAGCTTGTACTCTTCTTCTTTTTTGGCTTGTATGATTTTTTTTGTTTTTCTCAGCTGATGACATTTTAAAGCACTGCCACCTGGTAGAACTACAAATGACCACAAATGTTTTCACAATTTGCAGAAAAAGCAAGCGAACGTTTGACGTAAACTGAGGTGAAATTTTAGCGGATGTGATTTCTGTGGCACCCCTGATAGTACTAATGACATTTTTTCACCGATTGGAATGAAATAAATTTCATCTCATTCAAAATACGTTTAACTAAATGTTTTTGTACCAAAACTTTTTTTAATTATTTTTGGTTGTTAAAACTTCAACTATGTATGTATATCTCTGGATCTGATGGGCAAATTTTAAATCAATGTAGGCACGGCTTAAAGACAGTATTTTTGGGGAGTTTTGGATATTTTTTAAACTGAATACGGTAAACCATTTTCAAGTTAGTCCACTATATGTATGCGAAGTGCCTTAATTAAAAAATGTATTTATAAAACAAAGTCATGTCCGTTAAATCGTTTATAACTCGAGAGTACTTAAGGTACTGAATTTGTTGAATTTGTCCCCATCTAGGTTAACAGAATAACTTTTAAAAAAACTATGGAAAAAGCGACCGTGGCTCAGAAAACCGCGATTTTGGAACCAATGGACTGATTTCACTACTCAACACGACATTTCCGCTGTGGCCAGAAATGAATTTTTCTAATAGATTTAGGGATTTTAAATGTTTTAAAGAATTATGGTTTTTTTATGGTTTAGTTTTTTTTTTAAGAATTTTTTAAAATCTTGTATTTTTTTCATGTTTTTTTAGAGGTAGTGCTTCTATTTTTCACATAACTTAAGTATCTTATTTATGGTTGCTAGAACCTTTGCAGTTCTGAAAAGCTGATAAATGCAGCTATAAATCAGACCGGACAGGATATCATTTTTTGTCGACTTTTCCTGAGTTTTTAAAGTCAAAATTTGTAAAATGCAACCAGAAATAAGATACTTAAGTTATGTGAAAAAACAGAGGAAATCCTTTGAAAAAAAAATACCAGACATTAAAAAATTAAAAACAAAAATTTTATTAAAAAAATGTTAAATCTCGAAATCTATCAGTAAAATCATTTTGGGACACAGCCTAAATAAAAAGTTTTTGTCGAGTAGTGTTTTTATGGCTTTTAATTTTTATACCCGTACTCAAAGAGTTAAGGGGTATATTGTATTTGTGGTAAAAGTGGATGTGTGTAACGCAGAGAAGGATAATTTTCCGATCCCATAAAGTATATATTTATTCTTGATCACATGAATAGTCGAGTCGATAGAGCCATGTCTGTCTGTCCGTCCGTCTGTCCGTCTTGTTTGACGCCTAGTTCTCAGAGACTATAAAAGCTAGAGCAACCAAAATTTTGTTTCCAGACTCATGTGCTATCACACTGAATCAAGTTTCTTTCAAAATTTTGCCCTCACAAAAGACGAAAATCGGTGGCATCTCCACATTCGTAGAGAATGGCCATAGCTACCAGATTGCCAACGACTTTTAATAACGAACACTAAAATTTTTTCCAATAAGTTAATTAAATACTAGTAGCTGATAACAAAAAAATATGATTTCAAATTTTTTTTTAAATTAGTACTTTATTAATATTTCGTAGTACCACCTTTTGCAAAGGGGTAAGGAAAGAGCGTTTTATTTTAAAAACGATCCTTATGATTGGTGTTAAAATTTTGTTGAGATAAGATCACAGGTGTTACAACGTTGTGCAGCTTTATCAGCGTCGAGTCGGCCGGCAGGCTAAGAGGCGCAGGGAGAGAGTCGACGACGAACAAGCGGGTGAGGTTTGCGGATGGTCACAGCCAGGAGGTGACCGCACAGCTCGAGACAAGGGTGGCGTTCGGGAATCAGGAGGTGCAAATGGCGTTGCTCATCTTGCCAGGCGTAATCGATGAGTTGGTCCTGGGGTGGGACTTCCTCGGCGCAGTCGGAGCAGTGGTGACCTGTGCGGGGTACAGGGTGGTGATCCCTGCCCAAGATCGGAAAGGAGTTGGCACAGAAGAGCAGCTGTCGGTGGCCGAGACGGAGACATCAAAACCCGGGGCGACGGCGGCGGTGATCCCGGCATAGCCTGTGGTCGGAAGCCGGAAGGGAGCGCGACAGGACTCGGAGGCGGGAGAAGAGTCAACAGAGGCGTTTCTGGCCCGGGAGTTGGAGGAGTTTGCCAGGCTAAAAGGGGTGTCTAATGTGGCGGTGCACTCGATCACCATGAGCGACATGCAACCGATTTAACAGAGATACTACCCCAAGAACCCCAAAATGCAGGCGGAGATTAACCAGAAAGTGGATGAGCTATTGGCGCTGGGATGCATTGAGCCGTCAAATAGCCCGTATAGCTCACCCAAAGTGATGGTGAGGAAAAAACTAGTCAATGGAGGTTGTGTGTAGATTTTCGGCCATTAGATATTGTTGAATATGTAAACTTCTTATTTTCCTTTTGTTATGCATTATCCAGCATAAGTACATATGTATGTGTGCGTCGCAATGAAGCGACGTTCTCTCGTCTTCATTTTTGATTGTTATTCCGTCTGCCTTTGACGGACCTCTTTTTGCTCTTCATTATTTAGTCACAAATAAATACCACAACGAATAGGTTATGGGCCCAGAATTTCTGTCTGCGGCGATTGAAAGTGATTTTTCTGACTTTCTGAAATTGTGACTGGATCGATTGCGAAAATGGGTTCGTCTTTCCATTCCATCGATAAGCTCGACAATGAGAATTATAGCGCGTGGATAATCCAAATGAATAGCGTGCTGATACACTCTGAGTTGTGGTCAGTAGTGTGCGGTCGAGAAGTGAAAAATGAAGAAGATAATGATGCGCAGCATGCGCAGTTTGATTTAAAAGACGAGAAGGCTCTTGCGAGTATTATGCTGTGTATCAAGCCATCGCAGATAAACTATGTGAAAAACTGTACATCTTCAAAAGAAGCATGGGTAGCGGGTATCCATATGCCATCAAGCCCCGCGCGTCGCATAAGCCTGTTAAAGCAGCGAAAAAATGATTAAAAATTAAAAATGAGCGAAAGTGAATCGGTATTAAACCACGTAAATAATTTTTGTGCGATCGTGGAAAAACTGAAAGAAATTGACTTAGCAGTTCCTGAAGAAATTTTGTCTATTCTGTTGCAGTCGAGCCTGCCCGAGGCCTACGAAAATTTTGTGGTAGCAATGGAGACACGTGATTGTCTGCCAAATTTGAACTCTCTCAAAGTAAAGCTTCACGAAGAAGGAGACAGGCGCAAGGCAAATCAAGAATGCGCAGAGAAAAGAGAACAACAAGCGTTATGTTTGGGTGTTAAAAAATGGTCGTCGTCAAAACAGAAGACGAATAACGAAAAGGGACAGAAGAAAACGAACGGGCCGAGTGGCATGATTTGCTGGTCGTGTGGTCGTCGTGGACACAAGGCGTCAAAGTGTAGAGCAAAGAACAATCAAGAAAACAAACCGAAAGAGAATAAAGAAATCGAAAGAGAGATATCGTATTCCGTTTTTGCGTGCGCTTCTAATACTCTCTTTCCGAAGAGTATGTGGTGTGTCGACAGTGGTGCCACGACTCAATTGTGTTTTGAGCGATCTCGTTTTTTGGAATTCAAAGAGCACAAAGAGCGAATTTCATTAGCAGGAAATAGCTACATAGAAGCTGAAGGGCGCGGCACTGTGAATTTGATTTGGGAAAATAGCCACATAAAACTGGTCGACGTTTTGTATGTGAAGGAATTGAAATGCACTTTTATGTCGGTGTCCAAGGCCATCGAAAGTGGTTTCTCTGTTGAATTTACAAAAACAGAAGCGCGTGTGAAAAACAATAAAGGCGTCGCCATAATGGTTGCAAAAAATCAGCACGATTTATTCTTGTTTCAAAATCAAGAAAACAAATGCTTAAATGTACAAGCAAGTCCAGTAAACGTGTGGCACGATCGTTTCGGACATTTAAATTATGGGAGCCTAAAAAAGATGATGTGTGAAAAAATGGTCAGCGGTATTAAAGCAAGTGCATTAAATGACATGAACGGCCAGGTGTGCGAAACCTGCGCAAAATGCAAAATTTGTGTAATGCAATTCCCAAAAGCTAGTGCAAGCCGTGCTAACAATGTTCTTGGATTGGTGTATACTGACATTTGCGGACCAATGAATAAAAACTCCTTAGGCGGAGCTCGATATTTCGTAACTATGTGTTTGTTGACTTTCTGAAGACAAGAGACGAAATCTTAGTCAAGTTCAAACAATTTAAATCATTTGCGGAAAATCAATCGGGAAAGAAGTTGGTACTCTTGAGAAGCGTTAACGGTCGCGAATACTTGAGTGACGCGTTTGAGTCATTTCTTGTCGAGAACGGGGTGAAAAGACAATTAACGGTGCCTCATACCCCCAACAGAATGGTGTCGCGGAACGAGCCAATCGTACATTGGTAGAAATGGCCCGCAGCATGCTCTTTCATGCAGGATTGGACGAGCGATTCTGGGCAGAAGCAATCAAAACTGCTGCATATTTGCGTAACCGTGCAGAATCTTCAACTTTACCTGGCATGACACAATTTGAAGTATGGACAGGAAGGAAGCCCTGTGTCAGCCATCTGCGGATCTTTGGTGCGAAGGCAATTGTTTTGAATAAAACTCACCATACGAAATTTTTGCCAAAAGGCGAAGAACATTATTTGGTCGGTTATTCTGCAACAGCAAAGGCATATAGACTGTTTAATACCGAAAAACAGAAAGTGATTGAGGCACGAGATATAATTATCATCGAGAACACCCTGTATGGGAATCGCAAAGCTTCGGCGAGTGCTGCAGAATATGTGCAGCCGCAACTTGTCGAATTCCAGGAGCATTCTATTCCGTACGAAGAGGTCCTGAACGTGGGTAGTGAGGATGAATCCTTAGTTGAAATGGACGATATGCGAAACACAGAGGAGCCAGAAGGTTCAGATGGAGTTGACGATGACAGACAGTCGGTCGTCGGACAGCCGATTTCAGAAGGAGCACAAAGGGGTCGCGGGAGACCTAAAAAGGTTTATACGGGTCGGCCTGGACGCCCAGCGAAGGAATATCACATGCTGAACACCGTATCGGCTGAAGATATTGGTGTCCCTGCTAATGCAAATGAGGCATTGACGAGTCATCATGCAGCGGACTGGCGTGCTTCAATGAAAACGGAAATGAACAGTCTTCTCAAAAATAAGACTTGGTCTCTAGTCGATCTACCAAAGGGTGAAAAACCAATCGGATGTATGTGGGTGTACGCACTACATCGTGACAAGGATGGCAACGTCGAGCGCTTTAAAGCCCGACTTGTTGCTAAAGGTTGTGCTCAGCGATATGAAGTCAATTTGACCGAAACTTTTTCACCGGTTGCCAGATACTCAACGATCAGGCTGGTCATGGCGTTGGCTGCAGAACAGGGGTGGTATATGCACCAAATGGACGTTTCTTCAGCGTATCTTAATAGCGAGTTACATGATGTCATCTACATGCGTCAGCCGGAGGGATTCATTGATCATCAATATCCTGAGCGTGTGCTGAAGTTGCACAAATCGTTGTATGGGCTGAAGCAGAGCGGCAGGGAATGGAACGAGAAACTCAATTCTACACTCATCAAGCTTGGTTTTCTACCCTGTCCCAGCGAGCCGTGTTTGTATTCTAGAAAATTGTCTACTAATATTTGTATTATTGTTGTATACGTAGATGATCTTCTGATAGCCAGTTCCGACAGAGGATACCTCCAAAGCGTCAAGACTGCCATTGCTGACGAGTTCAAAGTGGTCGATGGCGGCCAACTAAAGCATTTCCTAGGCATGGAAGTGGAGAGAGATGGCGAGACCGGAAGCGTGAGGGTTGGCCACAAGCAGTATATAGAGGATCTACTCAGAGATTACTCTATGCAATGCTGCAAGCCAAATGTTACACCACTAGAGGCAGGACATCAAGTAAAATGCGACAATCCGAGCTGTCTACGTGTGAATCAGGTGGCCTATCAATCATTGATTGGGTCTCTGATGTATCTGGCTATCACCACTCGTCCCAATATTCTCCATTCTGTGGCGAAATTGGCGCAACAGAATGCTGATCCCCACACTGAACATGAAGTCGCTGCTTCGATATCTGAGAGGCACAGCTGATCGGTAGTTGCATTACCATACTGGTCGTGCAATACATTGTTATGTGGACGCCGATTGGGCCAGCGATACAACGGACCGCAAATCATACAGTGGTTGTGACTTCTTTACTGCAGGAGCTGCATTTTCATTCGAATCCAAGAAGCAGAGTGTGATCGCCCTTAGCAGTACGTAGGCTGAATATGTTGCACTATCAATGGCGTCTAAAGAAGCGGCCTACATCATCAAGCTGGTTGACGAATGGGGTGTTGGCGTTGGAAAGCTCCGTCCAGTGAAGATCTTCAGCGATAATCAGAGCGCTCAACATCTTGTTAAGAATGCGACCTTTCATGCACGAAGCAAACACGTAGATATTAAATATCATACTGTTAGGGAAATGTTTAAGAAAAATGTAATTGAAATAGAATATGTTCCCACTGAAGAAATGATATCTGATGTTCTAACCAAAAATTTGTCTAAAGTTAAGCACGAGAAATGTATAAAATTAATGGGATTATGCTGATTGTAATTTAAAATGATATTTGTAAAGTCAAACATAATGCGTTGAGAAGGAGTGTTGAATATGTAAACTTAAACAACGCACTGTGTCTTCTTATTTTTCCTTTTGTTATGCATTATCCAGCATAAGTACATATGTATGTGTGCGTCGCAATGAAGCGACGTTCTCTCGTCTTCCTTTTTGATTGTTATTCCGTCTGCCTTTGACGGACCTCTTTTTGCTCTTCATTATTTAGTCACAAATAAATACCACAACAAATAGATATTTTATTTGTTTCAGTAGTTAAAACACAATATAATGTCTATTGTCTAAGATTCCACCTTTACAACGGTCGTCTTCTCAGAGACATAAAGGCCGTCAAGGAATTTACGAATATCCTTATTTTTGACGGTGGTAGATTGTTGAATGAGTGCTGCTGATCCAGTTGACGACAGTCACACCAGGTGCCATTTCTAAACGGCGAATGTACTTTTCACCCAAAAAATTCGTGATTTCAATAACTGAGGTTTTTTCGGAAGTGACACAGTGATTGTGAAATTGTGAAATTGGCATACACAGCACGCATCTTGCATTGAAAGCCAAACGTCACTCCTTTAATCATATTCTCAATATGACTGCAGACGGTACGTACGGCCGCAAGCTCCTTCTTTGTGCCAAACCACTTCTCTACCTTCAACGTACGTTTGTCGGACATGTACATGTCCAGAGCCAAATGCTTGAAGCTACGTTTTAGAGTGCCCCGAGTACCAGCAATGGTTACAACTCGAGCCTTCACCGAGGCCTTGATGTCCTTAGGGATTTTAACGCACTGGTTCGAGTTGATCGTCCGCATTTTGATGGCAGCTCCGTAAGCCGACCGGAAAAAGGGTGAAAACGGAAAGGAGCAGTATGACCGCGGATTTATCGAGTTGGAGAGTTTTAAATATTTTGTTAACAGAATACGGTAAACCGTTTTCAAGCTTGTCCACTATATGTAGGGGAAGTGCCTTAATTTTGGATATAGCGGTATATCGCGAAAACTCGATCTGATAGGAAAAACAACCAAGTACAGAGCTGGAACAGCGTCCCCTATTACCTTTAAAACAACATTCAGTTCCTAATCAACAAAACCTTGTTCCTTTGTGTAATAGACATTAACTACGAAAAATCGGAATTCACTACGAAAATGTAAACAACCCCCACCCTCTACCCACTCTGCAACACAACCTTCAAAATAAAAAAACTCAGAAAACAAAAATTGTAGAACTAACACATGCACACACATTAAATTTAATTCAAAACCTTAATATCTTCCAGACGTTAAGCTGCAGCTTAAAGTGTTTGGGTCGGCTTTATAATGGCTTTGTCAGCTTTTCAGAACTGCAAAGATACATGCAACCATATATAAGGTACTTGAGTTATGTGTAAAGAACTACCTCTGAAAAAAAACATACGAGCGTCAAGAGCTGCGTAACACACTGCGACACAACATCGAGCAGGCGCAAGAGTTCTGAAAGCGGAATAACGATAAAAAACTTCGAGCTGAGCACAGTTACAGAGTGGGAGATATGGTTGCACTCAAGAGGACGCAGTTTGTCGTAGGACGCAATTTGGCTAGCGAGTATCTAGGCCCATATCACTAACCATACAGTATATAGGTGTGCCAGTTCATACAACGAAAGTGGCACAGCAGAATTTGCCGTCCCAGGTCTTAAGGTTTTCGTCTCTGGGTATGAGACGTTCGGGTCGAGAGCTGGGCCAAGGTTAAATGTGGAAAGCCGACGGCATTGGTGCATTTACACCCAGCGATATAAAAAAGCCGCACCTTGAAATTTCATGCATTAATGACTTCATTAGTCGCTGGTTTTCGCAAATATTAAGCGATTCGTCTAATTTTTATTTTTTCTTGTAGCTAAAACAATTTCAAACAAAAGTGCATACTAAGTTTTTTTCCTATCATAGTCATACACTAAGAACAAAATTATTTTTAAAATCCCACGGGTGTAACGCTTTTTCCGTAATTTTGACCAAACAAAAGAAAAAATTAAATTAAAATAGAATAGAATAACGACTTTTAATAACGAACACTAAAATTTGTTCCAAAAAGTTAATTAAATACTAGTAGCTAATAACAAAAAAATATGATTTCAAATTAATAATAAATTAATATAAATATAAATAAATAAATAAATAAATTAATAAATAAATTATAAATAAATTAATAAATTAATACTTTATTAATATTTTGTAGTACCACCTTTTGGAAAGGGATAAGGAAAGAGCGTTTTATTTAAAAAACGATCCTTATGATTGGTATTAAAATTTTGTTGAGATAAGATCACAGGTGCTACAACGTTGTGGAAATGATATTTTGGCTCGAACTATTCAACGTCGGCCAAAGGAGGTGGCTTCAGTGGCAAGGACACCTACCAAAAAGTAACTATAAAATTTTCAAATAAAAAAAAATAGCTTAAATTGGTCGAAGGAAAAATCTAATTGATTCAGAGTGGTGCGCATTATATTCGAATATGCGAATGTAAATTTTGTACAAATATTTCAGTGTTTCGTTTTCCTTGTAGTGTGGTCATTGAAGCTTGTGAATTATTTTCGTTTTTAACAAATATGCACAGCATATTTTTTGGTTGTTTGGAAAAATTGTCTGTTTTGACAAACGCCATGATACCTGTTGTGGACCACCTGATTTTTTGTATTAAATGCGTGTATTTGGTTACGAAACTGCATAATATAGTTGTTCATTGTAATGTTGTACAAAATAATAACATTTAAGCCGCTGTACATTAGTCAGAGCTTTGAGCTTGATATCGATTCTAGACGATGCGCTAATATGCGTGTCAGCTACTTCACTTGAAATCACTACGACTCATACACTACTCGACAAAATCGAGTAAAAAAATTTATCCTCAAGTATCTAAAGCGACTTTTTCATTTTTTTAAAGAATTATGGTTTTTTTCTATAGCCTAGTACTCAGTTCCGAAAAAACACCTAGCGAACAGAATCAGAGTTAATATTCGTATGAAACCGATAAGAAATTTTTTGGTCGAAAACTGTTTTCTAGGCTCTGTACGGAATAGCCTGTTTACACCGAGGCGCATCATTGGATTTTTCCGTTAAATGGAACATGCGACAATGATGCCCATAAGAGCCCTGTGGATGGAAGAAGACAATCATGCGGCCGCATCTTTAATCATGCGGCGCATCATTGGCTAGTGTTGCCGTATTATGTCTAGTATTTTTACAAAATACTGAAATTATTCAGGGTATCGACGGGGTATCGACAGAAAACAGCTGTGAATTAGTAATAGCCTTTTTACACTGGGGTGCGTCTGCTATCGATATCGGCATCGATGCAATAACGCAGAAAAGGCGTTCACATTGGTAGACGTGCGTCTTGAGAACAGCTGATGCAAACAACACAAATTTTGTAAGTCAAATCAAAAATGAATGAAAACACGAGGAAACAACTATCTGAAACAGACTTGATTATTTTATCTGCGGTGGAGCAAAATGCAGAGGATGTTTTAAAATGTATGGATGCGGCGGACTTGTCTGCAGGCAAGTTACAACTTTTACTAGGCCTACAACGTCCTCGAAGCGTTTGGACCCTTGTAAGTAGAAGGCTGTTAATTTTCCAAGACTTCGAACAATTAAATTTGTTATTCCAAATTGAAATAGCCGCGATATGGATCATTTTGGGAGAAAGATGTTGTCGACAACACCGACGCATTTTTCAAAGACAACTTCCGTATGGAAAGGAGTGCTTTCAATATTCTGGTTGGAATTCTGCCCAATCTCCGCAAGAAAGACACACATTTTCGACTGGCAATCCCTCTGAAGAATAGCGATAGCACAGCACTTATTAAATAACTCTCCTTTATAAATAAACAATTTGAACCATTTAACTTAATATTTTTCGTTTTATTTAAATATTGATGCGCTGCCACCCGAGGGTCCCACCTTGGCCAGTTCACTTCTAAAATATTTGGTTAAAAAATTAATTCGAAACAATGTATCCAAATAATAGTAGGCATGTAACTTACCTATATTTCCTTGTTATATTTTCTATCTTGTTCTTCACCTCACTATGAGAAGGTCCAAACTGTTTTAAGGCGTCAGCTATTTCCTTATAAATATGCGAGTTTTTGTCCACAAAAATCTCCTATCTAATGTCAGAATTGATTCAAACTAATTGTTTTAAATATTATATGAATTTATTTACCTTTTCCTTCCTCAGACATTTATTAGCCGGCACAATTGTTTTCATAGGTCAGCTGTTTTTTGTTGTCATTAGTGATGATAGTTGCGCTGATAGGCAGAAAAGCGCAAAAACGAGCAAAAGCAATCGAATATATCGAATGGACGCACATGCATCCGAAAGCGACGCAACTTTTTGCCACCACTAGGGCCCTATGCTTAACCTATGTAAAAAAAACTGCGTCTCCGGCAAGACGCAAAGAAGCATGACGCAGCCCCAGTCTGAACAGCCTATAAGTTGCTAGCAAGCTCGAGGCAACCATTGAAATATGAGAGAAAAAAACCAAATGAAATATTGAAATAATGAAGACAAAAAGAATCCAAGTAATGCAGCGTTATATATTATTATATATTATATATTATTATATTATAATTATATATTATTTTTATTAATTTTCATGAATATAAATCAAATATGGTTTTCAAACATGTTGTCCTCACAGTGGTCGGCACGGGCGGTGTCGCTATCTGCTGCTGCTGATAGTCAAACAAACTTCCTTGCCAATAAAATATTTAACTAAAATATTAGGGAGCCCAGGATATGCCTGGGGAAGAGCGACCCAGCCAAAGAAGTGCATTTCATTAACTTTTAACAAAACCAAGCATCTGTCTGAGCAGTGTAACCGTACGGAATGCAGTGCACACCTCTGGTCACACCACATGTCCGCTAGCGAATCATATGACATGAGTTCGCTACCACAGTTTTTGGATCTGAGTACTAGGCTTATGGTAGAACTTTTTTTTAAAGAAAATTTGAAGTCTGGTATTTTTTTAAAGCTTTTTTCAGAGGTAGCGCTTCTTTTTTTCACATAACTTATCTTATCTTACGTCTGGTTGTAAGGAATTTATTCTGTAAAAATATTTTAAACAGCTAGAAGTAAAGCCCAAACACTTTCATTCTCTTTCGTAGTGACCAGACGTGTTTTTTTGCGCTCCGCATTTTCCTTTTATTTTGCTTAAACAGCCGGTGTTTTATTCTAAAATTAATTTCAAATTAACTCCCTTACTATCTCTTATTTAAACTCAATCTTTAACCGCGGGTGCATGCCTTAGAATTGTGTAAAAACACAACTTATTTAATTAATTTTTGTGCGTCGGTTAATCGTGTGTTTGTGTTGTTGCTTTTCGTAAGTACTCTCATTACATTTTAGCCGCTCTTTGTCGTAGTTCTATCACTCTCTTTCTATCACCTAAATCCCAATAACTGTTCTTTCTCTCTCGCTCTTTCTGTTTCGTTGCGCTCTCAGTTATAAGCTGCTGCTGCAACCCTCCTCTCTCCTCTCAGTTTTTTCCGTTTTTGCTTTAAGCATAGCTTTAAGCATTTACCGTGCACATTGGTCTGATTGCTATTTGTTTTGAACTATTTTTTCTCGATAAAAAAAATTAAAAGACATCAACATGGATTTTGCTGTTGTCTGTGCCAAAAAAACCTGCAAGAAGCAGATTACCCACGACCAGCCCAATATCCCTTGCTGGCTTTGCGAAAGCGTAGTGCACGCAAAATGTGTAGGGATCACGGGCCGTGTAGGAGATGCCATTTCCCAAAACAATGGCCTGCACTATAGTTGTGAGGAATGCCGTGCTGTGGAAAACGAGATGCGATCGTTCATGAGGCAGACGCGGAGTGGCTTCAAAGAGCTGATCGTGGGCTTTAAAAAGCAATACGATCGGCTCTTGGCCATGGAAACTCAGTTCAGCAGTTTGCAGCTGCTGGCTGAGTCTCCGAGGCGCAAGAAGTCCACTCCGCGGGACTTGCAAGTGCCGACTGCCTCTCGTCCGCCGGCATCTGAAAAACTAACTCCGACCACTTCGTCAGTGCAGCAGTTGATCACGTTTGTCACTCCAAGGGCAACGATCGCTGCTGGTGAAGCAGATTCGGGACCCGAATGCATCACTTCGGAGAGTATGCAGGTAGATATGTCTGTAGCGTCCGTGTCTGTCGAGTCCGAACCCAACACCATAACTATCCCATCAGTCTCGCCCCCACCAGCTAATAGACGTCCCGGACCACCGGATATTGCCATCACAGGTCCCAGACCTGTGGTTTCAAAACCGCTGGTGGGAGTCCCACCAAAACGGCAAATTTTTGTATCGCGGCTTGCCCCTGACCTTACATCTAACGATGTAACTGCTTTTATTCAAAGCAAAATAAAAGCCGATGGCTTAAAGGTGGAGAAGTTTAATTTCTCTTATGCCAGGGAGATAGCTTCCTTCAAAATAAGCGTCTCCTCGACTCACTTCGCCACCATTTGCTCTGCCAACTTTTGGCCGGAGCATTTGGTGGTGAAAGAATACAAGGCTAAGAAGAAGAATAGGCCCCCCATAACTCTTCCTAGTGCTCAGACCAGTGCGCCATCTCTATCTCCACCCTCATCTTCCCGCTCTACTTCTACCCATCCAAAAAACTAACTTCCTCTCTTATAGTTACCTACCAGAATGCTAGAGGCTTGCGTAGTAAGCTCGGCACTCTTTTTCTTGAGAGTCTCGCATTCTCGTCCCACGTTATTGTGTTTACCGAGACCTGGCTAAAGCCGGACATCCTTAGTTCCGAAGTTTTGGCAGGTCGGTACACAATCTTTAGAAATGACCGTTCGTCTCGACGTGGAGGAGGGGTCCTCATTGCAGTGGACTCAATCTTTACGTCGGAACATTTCATAGTCCAGGCTCAACAAGACCTGGAATTCCTGTGCGTAAAACTGATTCTCCCAGGCTTTTCCATTTTCATTACTTGCTCGTATATTCCACCTTCCTCGGATACCTTAATATACGAGCATCACTTGTCCGCTTTAAAAACTGTTTCTTCCTCGCTATCAGATAAAGACCATATGATAGTTCTTGGCGATTTCAATTTGCCAGGTACTGTTTGGGCTTCGGTTAACGAGTCTAATAACCTTGTGCCCATGTCACGACATGACTTTATTGACGGCTTGTTGGACCTATCCCTGTCTCAAGTCAACCATTTGAAAAATTCCTTGGGTCGATTGCTTGATCCGTGCTTTGTCTCAGATCCGACCATAGCGTTGCTAACCCGAGCCCTTCCGCTCACTATACCTGAAGACTCCTACCATCCTACATTCGAAGTGTCGGTTGATATTGGGCCTACTGTATTGGATCGAACGGGTAGGCTGTCTAAACGTGTCCGTTGCTTTCGCAAAGCCGAGTTTACGAAGCTTAATAACCTCATTAGGGATTTTGATTGGTCCGCTCTGTACGTATGCACTGACGTTATGAAAGGCACAAACATATTTTACAATGTACTCGATACACTTTTTGATTCTTGTGTCCCACTTTCTTGTCCGATTAGATCTGGGAAGCCTCCTTGGTTTACCAAAGAGTTATCCAGTCTAAACGAGAAGGAACGTGAGTCGCTTCTAGTCGCGACTCTACTTTTATACCCGTACTCAGTCAATATATAAATTTATGAGCTTATGATTGAAATTTAAAAAAAATTTTTAATTTTATATTTTAAATTTTTTTGCTACATTTGTTAACTACATCTACATGTAAAATGTAGATAATACATCTAGAACAAATATTCTACATCTACCATTTAGATTCTACATCTCCTCCGCTAGGGGTTGCTCGCGCATTGCACAGGGCAGAGTGTGTGCGAGCGAGACAGAGAATGAATATCGTCAGCAGCGCCAGAGGAGGTGGGGAAGCAACTGAAAATTAATTTCTTTATTCTGGCTATAATAATGATCCGATCTGATTCAGATTCGGCAATCTAATAGATATGGTCATTCTCTACGATACTGCGTTTTTAGTTTTATCGTATCTTCAAAATTGTGGATGCCACAGATTTTCGTCTTTTGTGAAGGCGGAAGGGGCGGGGCGAAATTTTGAAATACACTTGTAACAGTGTGATATCACATGAGTCTGGAAAAAAATTTCGTTGCTCTAGCTTTTATAGTCTCTGAGAACGAGGCGCTCATCAGGACGGACAGACGGACAGACGGACAGACGGACAGACGGACGGACGGACGGACAGACAGACATGGCTCTATCGACTCGGCTATTGATACTGATCAAGAATATATATACTTTATGGGGTCGGAAAATTTTCTTTCTCTGCGTTACACACATCCACTTTTACCACAAATACAGTATACCCCTTAACTCTTTTTGAGTACGGGTATAAAAACTTAAAATCAAGACTATATAAAAAATTTCAAGAAGTTGGTTCTCCGACTTCTCTCTCTCGCTATGTATTAGCTCGGTCAAAGTTCTCCGTTCTTAATGCTCAATGCTATAAAAATTACCTATCTCGATGCAGGATACGCTTTTCACAGGACCCTAAACAGTTTTACAGCTTCGTAAATAGTAAGCGTAGAACGTCCGCACATCCATCCTCGCTATCATTTCTAAACATGACGGCAAACAATGATCAGGCAATCGCCGATCTTTTCGCCCAATTTTTCCAAACAACCTATTCCCATGACAGCTACTCTGGTCAGCCGTATCCATACAGTTTACCAAGGTCGAATGGCATTTTCAGCCCCTTGTTAAATGAAAGTTCACTGCTTCATGATCTTCGACTAGTTAAGCCGGTGTTTTCACCAGGTCCTGA
Organism: Drosophila subsilvestris; assembly: GCA_035043285.1. NCBI lineage: Eukaryota > Metazoa > Arthropoda > Insecta > Diptera > Drosophilidae > Drosophila > Drosophila subsilvestris. The sequence continues at coordinate 55,162 of JAWNNB010002088.1, read as the reverse complement.
CGGAGTTCCCGGCTGTGTACTCAGGTACTGTGCCGACACTCTGTGTGGACCCCTGCTTAAACTATTCACCCTATCCATTAATTCTTCATGCCTCCCCCGGATCTGGAAGGAATCTTTTATTATTCCTCTCCATAAGAAAGGTAGCAAGTCTGATGCTAATAATTATAGAGGTATATCTAAGTTATCCGCTATTCCTAAAATGTTTGAAAAAATTTTAACTCCGCATTTGCAACATCTCTGCAAATCACTTATATCTCCATCTCAGCACGGATTTATAAAGCGACGATCAACAACCACAAATTTATTAGAGTTTACCTCTTTTATCATTAAAGGCTTTCAATGTAACTTTCAGACGGATGTTATCTACACTGATTTCAGTAAAGCATTCGACTCTGTAAACCACTCCCTTCTAGCACAAAAACTTGACCTTTTAGGGTTTCCACCTAATCTTTTGAGATGGATTTCTAGCTATCTTCGTTCAAGGTCTCAAAGAGTCCTCTTCAAAAACTCCTTCTCTTCACCTGTTAAGGTTACTTCTGGAGTACCACAGGGCAGCCATCTAGGCCCCCTACTTTTCACACTCTTTATTAATGACCTGCCTTCAGTATTAACAAATTCTCGAGTACTCATGTATGCGGATGATGTTAAACTCTGTGTCCAGTACAAGGACATTTCATTTCACTCTCGCTTGCAATCCGATCTCAATAACTTTCAGTCATGGTGTTGTGCAAATATGTTACACCTAAATGCCTCGAAATGCAAAGTTATGACATTTCATCGGTCCAGCCCCATGTTAGCTCCTTACACCCTTTGCGGTGGTTCTCTTGAGAGAATTACATTGGTTAATGATCTTGGTGTTAAACTAGACCCCAAGTTAAAGTTTTCTGAACACATTTCCACCATGGTAAATAAGGCCATGGGCGTGCTTGGGTTTATAAAAAGGTGGTCAAAGGAGTTTGACGATCCCTACATAACGAAGACTCTCTATACCTCGCTTGTTCGTCCGATTTTAGAGTACGGCTCTTGTGTATGGTGCCCCCAGTACAAAGTACACCAGGACCGTATAGAATCAGTCCAGAAAAACTTTTTACTTTTTGCTTTGCGTGGCCTCAACTGGGGTGCAGATGTGAGACTGCCATCTTACCCTCGTAGACTGCTTTTAATAAACCTTCCAACCTTAGTTAGTCGTAGAAAAATGCTTGGTGTGATTTTTATGCACAACCTGATCAAGGGTGACGTAGATAGCCCTGACTTGTTGAGTCGCATAAACTTTACGATTCCTGTTAGATCTACTAGAAACTTTACCCCTTTGTTCCTTCCACTTTGTAGATCAAATTATTCCTTGCATGAACCGTTTAGGGTCTTATGCTCGGACTATAATTCTCTCTACCTTATATAATCCACCACTAATTCCCTTCCTCTTCTTAAATCACTAATATTAACATACCTTTCCCGTAATTAGTCCTATTTCTTAACTATCTCTGCATGTTTAGCTCTTGAGTTGTGTTTAGCTCTAATTTTCCTCGAACATTAGTCTAACCTCTATCTTTCCTGCATGTTCGCGATCGGTTCGGTAACACGCGTCGCGCGTCATGCGGCAGCGCCCCCGGTCGGTTGGGCGGGAGGAGGGGCTGCGATTCTATCCTGGGTTCCGCGCGTAACAGGCTTCGGCTTGGTGTCGCATGGGCCACTTGATGGTGCAGTCATTGCATATCAACGTCCAGACATACTTTGTGATTTCAGTTTACAGTCTGGGAAATAAAAAGCGTTCAAATGCAAAAATTATGATTTTTGGGCAGTATACTTTACAACATTTTAAATTCAAAAAGTCAGGAAAAGTCGAAAAAAAGTATATCCTGTGTTCTTTATTTTTTTGTGTATAGGTGCATTATTTAAGCGTCGTTTAGGGTATTGCTCATTAAAATCTATGGAGAAACTTTGGAGCTAAAATTCGTTAACAAAACCTAAAAAATGAACAAAATGAACAAAAAATACCTTTTTGAAGGTTGCGGGCCCAACTGACCGTGGAGAGAGACCAGACGACGAACGACGCTTAAATTCAGTTTCTTGTACCATTTACTGTATTCCATCACTTATTAATCTTTACTTATACTTAATAATAAACCGAAACTCACACATGTATGTATAACTCGCGCTTTTGTATCAGCTAAATTTTGGATGCCACTTTGTCTCCCGATTTGGAGTTGCGGAAGATTCCACTTACAAATTTTTAAAGTTTAAAAAACACTCGTAAAACTATTGTTTGCAGACGATAACTAACCGGTTGGTGAAGATAAATACCAAGATCTACTTGCATCTTTATGTATCTGCGGACACTCATGCATATAACTAATGCTGTTGAGCTAGCGAGCTTTTTCACTAGCTGTTTTAATGAGTCGAGGTTTAATGGGTTTTGTTAAATATATGTTGTTTACTTTATTGCCCGGTAGAAGGGTCGGCAATGATCGATCTAGTTTGTGAAGGTATAGCGCGATCCGTATGTCCGTATATAGACCGAATATATGCAATTTTGTATATGTAACAAAGCGCGAGAAAGTGTAAAAGTATACAAAGAAGATTCTTGCAGGTTCAGGACCAGATCAAGAGACAAGAAGCGCGAGTGCGATAATGACGACGATCAATTAAAGACTAAAAGAGGGCAGACGGACCGAATTGCCCGTGCCCTAATGCAAGCGAGAGATAGAACGACAGAAGCGATAGAAGCTCGGGCTGCTGCAGAGCCGAGTACGAGCGATAGATAGACAGAGAGAGTGCGAGAGAATAGCATAGATGCAGCAGCTGCATTAATATAACGAAATAGGCGATATAAGGAGGCGAAAGAACGGCCGCTGCCGTGTGTAAGCATAAGCGGTTAACAATAGGTATGTACAGTGGGCAGTGCAAAATAATGAACAATAATTAGATTTACGTTAGGCTGCACCACTATGATTGAGCTGTAGAATATATAGGGCTGCTGCCTGACCCGACAAATGCCTTATAAATATTCATTTATTCGTTGCATGGTAGCGCCATGAGTGTAAGGTCTTCCTTCATTCTAGCTTGCTAAATTAATAACTTCTGAATGAATACGATTTGCACATTTTTTTAGTGCTTATAATGCTTAAATAACCATTTTTTGTATCGATATAGAACGTGTAATTTTTTTGACACCGTGGCCGTAATTTCAGTCAATGTTGCGACTCTTACGTCTTTAATAGATTTTTCTTAAGAACAGTCAATGCACCAGAACACCAGTCGGAAACCTTTTCAGACGGAAGAGCCAAAATTGACAATTTAAAAAATTTTCCGTTTTTCAAAGAGCCACTCAAATGATTGAGTTAATAATATGGTATTTGATGAGGATCTATATTTTATTATACCCGTTCTCAAAGATTTAAGGGGTATATTGTATTTTTGGTAAAAGTAGATGTGCGTAACGCAGAAAAAGAAACGTTTCCGACCCCAAAAAGTATATATATTTTTGATCAGCATTAATAGCCGAGTCTGTCTGTCTGTCCAACTTGATGAGCGCCTAGATCTCAGAGAATATAAGAGCTAGAGGAACCAAACTAATGTGATATATAAAGTATATATATTTTTGATCAGCATCAATAGCCGAGTCGATAGAGCCGTGCCTGTCTGTCCGATGTACTGACTGAGTACGGGATAAAAGTAGAGTCGCGTCCAGAAGCGACTTACACTTCCTTCTCGTTTGTAGTAAATCACCGTAAAGGAACGTGAGTCGCTTCTAGTCGAGACTCTACTTTTATACCCGTACTCAGTCAGTATATAAATTTATTAGCTTATGATTGAAATTTAAAAAGAAATTTAAAAATTTTACATTTTACATTTTTTTACTACATCAGTTAACTACATCTACATCTAAAATGAAGATTATACATGTAGAACAAATAATCTACATCTACCATTTAGATTCTACATCTCCCAATTTGTTTGTGAGGAAACTAGCAAGAAGGTTAGTTCAACGAACTATGACGCATATCGGTTGATGATGTGTCTAAATGCTGAAAAATATTTGTTGCGATTTCGTCGATTTTTCCAACAACATTGCGTCGACATGTACGTCAAAATGGAAACAGGGCGCCTAACTTTCATTAGGTTGAACCAAGCTAAATTGCGTTCGGAAGAGTATATCCATTTAAGATATCTAATATTGGTCGATTTACTATTTTACCAGCAACATATAATAGTATCCCGCGTCATATGCGTGAATATGCGCAAGATGCAATGACATATGTTCGTCATTATGGTCGGCCAGACCTATTAATTACATTTACATGTAATCTGAAATGAATAGAAATTGTTCAATAACTGCTTACCGGACAAACATCAAGTGATCGGCACGACATAACCGTACTTTTTTCAAACAAAAAATCCGGTCGCTACACTTTTTGGGACTAGCCAATGCTGGATGTATTCAATTGAATGGCAAAAAAGAGGCTTTTTGCATGCACACATTCTTATTTGGTTAATCGATAGAATTCGACCAGATCAAATAGATGATATCATATGTGCGAAAATTCCTAATCCCTAAACAGATCAGGACCTACATGAAGTTGTCATTACGAATATGATTCATGGAACTTAAACCGCCAAACCACCATAAACCGCCAATCACCTTGCATAGTGGACGGCAAGGGTTCCAAACGTTATCCACGAAAATGTAAGGCGGAGACCATCACTATCGGCGTCGATCACCCGATGATAACGGTATAACTGTAAATTTCTGCGTCGGAAGTAAGGCGATGCGATTCCTGATCATCCGGATATGCGTTCTAATGATGCTCTTGGTCGTATTTACACAGTTCATCCAAAGAGTAATAAATGTTTCTAATTGCGATTGTTGCTGGCAAATATTCGTTGGCCAACTTAATTTAATTCACTACGAACTGTTAATGGTATAGTGTGTCCAACATATAGTGCAGCATGTCAAGAGCTTAAATTGCTTGAAAACGACACGACAATCGCTGATGCAATTATTTTTGCATTTCCAAGTCAAATCCGCACATTATTAACTATCATCATTTCAACAGGCTTCCCATCTAATCCATGTGACCTGTGGAACAAATAAAAAGATAATATGTCAGAAGACATTTTTTACATCAATTTCGTGTCGTGCCAAGGAATCCTGACTTTCAGGCAAATGAAGAGATGCTTAACCAGGCTTTGCTCTGAATCGAAGATTTGTGTTACCTCATGTGCGGTAGTTTGCCAGTCAGGTTAGGAATGCCAGCGCCAAGTATATTATGTCTTGTTGTAAAGCTTACAGTCTGAGAAATATAAAGCATTCAAATGCAAAAATAATGATTTTTGTGCAGTAGGTTAGGTTAGGTTAGGTTGAGGCGGTTGTCGCGACCCCGACACACTTAGGCCGGTTTCGGCCCGTTGTGATACCGCATGGAACATTTTCCCCCCTTTCCCTGTGAGACTCTATGTTATCCATTATCCCATCCGGATGCCCTTATGAAGTTTGCAATCCTTCTGGGACCCATTGCAGACATATCTGAAATGTCGGTTAAGAAAGGTGAGTTCAAGTATTGAAGTCTCCTTCTGCTGAATGCCGGACAGGAGCAGAACAGGTGTTCCACCGTCTCTTCCTCGTCCTCATCTCTGCAGCTACGACAGAAATCGTTATGGGGGCACCCAGCCTGTTTGTATGTGTGCCTATTAGCCAGTGTCCCGTGAGGGAGCGTATGACTGAGCTGCACCATGTTGGGCCATGTTTGCCTAGTTATGCGACATAGTGGCACTGTTTGCCATCTGTCGTTTGTTAGTTGATTATAATGCTCTGTTATTTTGAGCTTACAGGTGGCCATTGGCATACGAAGGGGGATTGTTGTACCAGCTCTGGCCAGCTCGTCTGCTATACAGTTGCCTTCAATGTCCTGGTGGCCCGGGACCCATATTATGCTGATTGCAAACTGATGTGCATCGTTTGGTGTGGTGCTTAAAGCTCCACTGATGCATAGGGCGGCAGTACACTGTACCTTGCCCATTTGGTTTGTGATGGTCCTTTTTGATAGGGCCACCACACGGTAACTCGGTAGAGTAGTATTGGCCTAACTATTGCTAGGTATATCCATTGGACGATGCTTGGGTTCATGCCCCATTTCAATCCAATGGCCTTTTTGCAAGTGTAGAGGGCTATCGAGGTCTTCTTCACTCTGTCTTTGATGTTTAGATTCCAGCTGAGCTTCCTGTCAATTACCAGCCCTAAATATCTGGCATTGTCACTGAAGAAGAGCCTGCATCCGTTTAATATTGGAGGGTTGAGAGGCGGGACTTTGTATTTGGTTCTGAACAACACAAGTTCCGTTTTTGAGGGATTAACTCCCAATCCACGCGACGTTGTCCATTCCGACAGTCGCGCGAGCTTTGCGGTCATAATATCGCAAAGTGTCTGAGGGAATTTTCCCGAAAAGATAATGGCAACATCATCCGCGTATGCATCATCTTGAATATACATTGTAACCAGCTTATAGCCATGTTCCCGGCTTTCTGTAATTGTGCCGGAATGACCTGGTCGGCACTAGGCGATTTGAAGGACTTAAAGCTGTTTACCGCCCAGCTAATGTTCCGTCTTGAGAGGATGTGCGCAATCGAGCCTATCGGGCCTTTACTTGTAAGGTCTTCCGGCTCGATGGTAGTACACCCAGGAAAATGGGTCTCAAGTAGGATATGTAGGGAGGCCTCGCTCGAGTTCGTCCACGTACCATCCACTCTCTTGAGGTATCCCACCGAGGGGGTTTTTTTTAGAGGATTTTACGTAGCCGTGCGGCTTCCGACGTGTCCTCAATGTCGGAGCAAAATTTTTTCCAAGAGGCTCTGTTTGCTTTCCTAGTTTCTTTCTTGTATAGGGTTAGACTGCTTTTGTAGTTTGCCCAGTGTTCATCCTCGCTACCGCTTTTGGCTCTATTGAAGAGGGACCTGCAGTCCTTACGTAGGATGTCTATTTCTTTTGACCACCAAGGGGGTTTCTTTTTCCCTTTGGGTCTGATTGAGGGGCATGCTGCCGCGAAGGACTTGTTGCACGCTTCGGTGAAGCTATTTACCAGGCTGTTTAAATCGTCCGGAGAGTCCGGACATTTTGGTGGTGTGGGAGGGAGTAATCTTTCCATGCTTGTCCTATATAGATCCCAGTTGGCTTTCCTGGGGTTTATATAGTCCGCGGGTTTTGGGCTTTCGAGAGATAGTATTGTCTCGATGTACCTATGGTCGGAGAAGGAGTGGTCTTCTAAGACTCTCCAACTTTTGACTATGTCCGACATTTTGTGGGACACTAGTGTGAGGTCAATAACCTCCTGTCGGTTTTTTATAATAAAAGTAGGGTCGTTACCTCGATTGCAGATAACAAGATTAGAGTTAAGAATGAAGTTGAAGAGTGACTCACCCCTTACGTTTGTGTCCGAGCTCCCCCATTGGGTGTGGTGAGCGTTGGCATCGCAGCCTATGAAAAGGCCTGTGTCCGACCTTTCATTATCGCATGTGATCTTGCGAACGAGGTCACTTGGAGGATCGCTCTCCTCGTGAGCCATGTAGGACGACACCAGGTTTAGGTGTGTCCCCTGTAGCTCTAGGCTAGCCGCCGTGTTGTCGCCATTACTAAAATTATGGAGCAGAAAGATATTTAGGTGCTTTCTTGCCAGAATGCAGGTACGAATTTTACCTTCGGTTTGGGCTACAATCAGCTTGTAGTCCTTCGACGCCAATCCACAGACCTTGCCTCCCACTAGCCAAGGCTCTTGGATCAGCGCTATCTCCGCTCCGCTCGCGTCCAAGCGGAGTATGAGGGCAGCCGATGCTGCTTTACAGTGGTGGAGATTGATCTGTAGAAGTCTTAGTGACATCTTTAAGACCAACCTCCACCACTGTTGTGTCCGCGTCTGAGTCGTCGCTCACCTCGCCGTGACACATGGCCTCGAAGTCTCGCATGAGCGTCGAGTCTGTCGAGTAGCCGTCTTGCTCCGGCTCCAGCTCGTTGTCGGGTGCCTCGATCTCCGAGGCTACGTCCTGCTCGACTGGGTTGTCGACAGAACGCGCCCCGGTCGCTGCGTCCGACTTGTACACCTTGATGGTGACTGAGCTGAAGCCGAAGTTCAGCTCTCCCTTAGCTGCCTCAATCGGGGCCAGCGATTCCTTGTTGAGGACGACTACCGCCTGGTTTGTGGGGCCTTGCGTCGCCTCAACTTTGACCACCTTCCAGTCCTCTGTTGGAAGGTGGGGGTTGCATCTCTGCAACATCTTAAGGATGCGCTCCGGCTCCTTCATGGAGGCGGGCACTCAAATGCGGGCCCTGGGTCTGCTGGGCACTTCGCTCCAGTCCACCGCGACAAGCTTTGCCCCGGGGTAGACTTCACCGACTTGCGCTACCGCTGCTTTGTATAGCTGTACGGAGCGCTCGTCTTCGCAGGCTACAATTTTTGTGTTTCCCTGGAACCATCCCATATCCTTGCAGACTGGGGGTGGTCCAGGTTCCTTTTCCAGCAGCTCGAAGCAGCGGTCGGCCAGTGCCGCCTCCACCCACTTCCACTGGTTTCGGGGAATCCTTCCATCGGCGCTGCCTCTGTCCAGGACACCAATTAGTTTCCTTTCTTTGGCAATTTGCGCGAAGGATATGTTTGCCTGGACCCTTGAGCGCTTCGCAGTGGGTCCTGGCGTCTATTGCGAGCATTGTCGCTTGGTTTGGACGGCCTCCCTCGGTGGCTTCATGCCGAAGTCCGGAAGTACCGCTGTGGCCCACTCCACCTTCTTCAGCCATTCGGCCGATGGGATGGTCTCCGTGCTCGTTTTCTGCCGACGGAGTATGTGCCCTGCACTCCTCTTTTCGGCGTACTAGTACTTGGCTTTCGCACTAGCTGACGGCAGATCGTCACCCTTCACTTTACTAGAAGGTCGGGCAGCCGCAGTATTGCTTAGCTGCCTCTCCAAGGTGTCGGTTTTGGGTTTCGACGTGCCACCCACCCCCGATTCGGGATGGGTCCCCACCAGGTTCACGCAAGTGTTTTGCGCCGTGCAGGTCTTCCCTGCTTTGGAGCGGGTCAGGCCAGGCCTTTGGGCCGTTGCCTTCTCCAGCTTGGGATTTCTCCCAGTCGGCATTTGGGGAGTGCCTTCCTCAAGTCCCTGAGCTCTCCGTTCGCGACTGGGCTAGTTTTTATACCGGGCCCCAGCCAGGCCGACTCTTGGCACGGGTCGAATGACACCTTAGTCCGGCCCGGTGTGAGGTGAGTGTTGGGGTTGGGATGTGGGTAGGTATGTGTAGGGAGAGGGAGTGTGTGAGCTACTTAATGAGAGGCGGCACCACAAGCGCATCGTCGGTGTTGCTGTTTCGCGAACAGTCGCTGGATGTCCGGGACTGCTTATTTCGGTGCTCTCCTTCAGAGTCAACTTAGTTGAATCTCTTTGGGATGCCCGCTTATTCACAGCATAATAACAGCATATAATATTTTTTTTTCGACTTTTCCTGACTTTTTGAAGTCCAAATTTTGTAAAATATACTGCATAGAAATTATAGTTTTTGCATTTGAATGCTTTTTATTTCCCAGACTGTAAGCTGAAATCACAAAGTGTTTGGACTTTACTTCTAGCTGTTTTAATTATCTTTTCAGAAAAGAAAATTTCTTTACAACCAAACGTAAGATACTTAAATTATGTGAAAAAAGAAGTGATACCTCTGAAAAAAGCTTTAAATAAAAATTCCAGACATCAAAAATTCTTTTAAAAAAAATTCTGCTATAGAAAAAAAACCATAATTCTTTTAAACATTTTAAAGCCCCATATCTATCAGAAAAAGTCGGTTTGGATCCTTGAGGAAAAAAAAAGTTCGAATTTGTAGTGTAGTGTTATTGATGAATATGGTGGCCTTTTTTTGTTGTTTGTTAGAAGGATTCCGTACGGCTCATTCAGCGTTCAAATTGCCAATAAATCTTCAAACTACTGAACAGCCGACATGTAAAATTGCAAAACACTATGCAACGGCAAAAGTTTTAGTAGCGTCAAAAATCATCATCTGGGACGAATGCACAATGGCGCACAAACGCGCTTTGGAAGCTCTTGATAGAACCTTATAAGATCTGCGCAATGACTCGAGAATGAAATAAATGCCGATGAAATAAACCCTTGCGTCAAATCTGTGGTTCTATGTAAAGGAACTTCAACTGGTGTCAAAAAAGAACAGACTATCTGCTGAAGATTTCTCCAAGCAATTGGTAACTATTTGTAGTGGCCGTGTTCCTGTGGAAGAATCGAGCAGATTGATTTCTTTTCCTTCGAATTGTTGTATTTTCGTCTCCTTGAAAGACGAGCTTATCTTTTCTCTTCTCACAAAAATAAAACAAGTTCTATTCCGTCGAGCAAATTTGACAAGCCAAAAAAAAGCTACGAGCAGCCCCATCCACAGTCGAACTCCCGTCGAGAACAACATGCTCGCCGCGCATGTTGGCCTGTGAATGGGCACCTTTACTCTCCACTTTGTTAACTGGCAGAGAGAACAAGAAAGTAAAGTACAAGATTTTTGCTTCGCCCCATGCCATGTATGCGTACATTTCCGATTTAGCAATAGAATTTGTTACGTCAAATAAAAGCAAAATTTTCCTTTATAATGAAAAAACGAGAAGGATCGTGTGAGTCGCTTCTGGACTTCTCTTTTTCACTCAGTAAGTCTGTAAGATTATGATTTATGTAGAATTTCAAAATATTTTACATTTTTTTGCTACATCTGTTATCTACATGATCATCTACAATGTCGATTATTCCTATATAATGTAGATTCTACAAACACAATGTAGATTTTACAAATATAATGTAGGTCGCGCATTGCACAGGGCAGAGTGTGTGCGAGCGAGAAAGAGAATGAGTAGCGTCGGTAGGAGTGTGTGAGGCAACTGCAAATTTCTTTATTCCGGCTTATTCGGAGTATTATTAGCCGATCTGATTCAAATTCGACAATCATTCTCTATGATACTGCGTTTTGCGTCTACTCGCATCTTTTAAATTGTGGCTGCCACAGACTTTCGTCCTTTGTAAAGGCTCGCTCCCGTTCTTCGCAGAACACTTTTGGTCTCTTCGCTTGTGTTATCTGTTTCGTGTCTTCGGGTTGAGCCGCCATCTAATACTTCATCGTGTCGGAAGGGTATTAAATATTACTGGCGCCCAACGTCGTTTCGTATTCGCGACCGGCAAACGAAAGAGTGAGCAGTACGCCCGCTCTACTGGATCTGCTAGTGAAGTTATAAAGTGAAAATAAGGTACAGTGCGGAGGCAACGCCCGCTGTACTTGTTTTGTTAAAGCAAATACAAAGTGAAAAGCTTAGCGCGGTCGAGAATACCCGCTACAAGCAGTGAAAAGTGAGATACTACAGTGCGGATGCAACGCCCACTGTAAAGACTCGGAAAACCCAAGAAGATAAGCTGATGGGCCATCCCTCGCTTAGTTTGAGATCTACAAAAGGAAAAATAGGCTGAAGGGCCGATCCTTCGCCTAAACTAATATAATTAAACTACAAAGGAAAACAGGCTGAAGGGCTCATCCATCGCCTCAAGAAAAGCTGAAATCATTAAAACACCAAAGCGGGCAGCTTTGGCAGAAAAGAAAGGAAACTAAAACAGAAGAATAAAAATTAGTTAATAAAACATTGCCCTCCTTCAATACATCTTCGTGATCGTAACAACGGCAGCGCTAGCTAGCGCAACAATGACAGATTACTCACATGCTGACTACATTCCTGTAGTTGACGGACGGACAGCAGTTTGGGAAGAATACTTCTACATACGACACTCAAAATCTTGGAAACAGACACAGAACACCTGCGGACGCCTACCGATGCTTTAAGAGTTCCCCAAAGGCAGGCCAGGGAACACCAGATTTTGACGACCTACAACAAACTCGACACATCGAGTACGACGTAGTAAACGCGAACAATAGGCAGATATCAATTAACTCAAAAACCCAGACGCAAATAAATACCCTTACTGAAACGGTTAACCAGCTGTTGAGGGTAAATAAGAAGGAGGAAATTAACACTTCCCACCTCTACGAGACACTGTTAACCCGAAATAGAATCTTGACGCTCGAACTCCAGAATGTAATGATCGCCGCAACTTTGGCAAGAATAAATCTTATAAACCCAGCCATCATCGATAGTAGTGACTTGGAGGCGATTTTGAATAAGGGTTCCACCGAGATCAGCGCAACCCAGCTATTGGGTGTCGCAAATGTAAGGGCTCTAGCTAGTAATGAACTAATAGTTTTTGTAATTTAAATACTTTGACCTAAGTTTATCTGTAAGAAAATAACTATCTTTCCAGTCGCCTACAAGGGGATAATGCTCCAGTTAACCGAAAACATCATAGCGGTATGCGACAGCAAGGTCATCGCCGTCGCACAGTGGGGCCTTTGGCCATTTCAGCTTGCTAAATTAATAACTTCCGAACGAATCAAGATATCTTCATGAAATAAATTGCGCTTAAAAGAAAAAACTTTCAGAAAAAACTTTCAGAACTGCAAAAGAACAGGATGCTACAATATCTAGAAGCTTTACAATAAATAGCCAAAGTTGAACTTTGTTACCAGTGCATATTTTCCTATGCAAAATGATAAATTCCAAGTTTTTCGGATCGATAAAGAATTTTTAATGGCCTATCATACTATAAAAAGTTATTTCAAATTTAATTTTTAGCTTAAAAAGAATTTACAAAAAAACATTTTTTTATTGTTCTTATTTTTGGTTTACTGTAAAACATACATCTATTTCCGATGGATTGTTAGGAATATCCAATAATCTTAACATTTCTGAAGAATAAATACTTTCTAATTCTTTTTTAGATTTCACATGTCTAATAGATGAAATAAATGGATCTGAAGAGGCTGCCAACATGTTGAAAAGATCCTGATTTTGCCTTGTTCGTGATATTTTACAAGTATTCATGTACCTGAATTTCTTGTAATCCTTGTTTCTCGTTTCCTGGGCCTCCTCGGACATCTCTCCAATTGGAAGGCTCTGATGTTCTATTAAAATTTGACCGTGTGCCAATGAAACCGTATGAAGCGTTTGTTTATATCCTGGCAGAACGTCGACATTATGCTGCTTCAAGGAATGTCGCAATATTGAATATTTGTCCTTAGACATTCCCAAATCCATAAAAAAATGCCAAAGCTTCTTCAACAGCCTTGGTTGTAAATTTGGCGGAGTGACGATGCTCTTGTTTATCCTTTCAAGTCTAATGGGGCTTGCCTTCGAAACAGCTTTTGTGATATGTGACCTCTTGTTTTCCTTGTCGTTCATATATTTCATTGACAGCGCCTCCGATAAGTGATCCGTAGCTATGTATATGACATGTTGCGTCTGAAAGTTTTCTCTTTCTTGTATAAGCTGAACAGTCTTCCATGGTTTTAATTGGTCTTCCTGAGCATCGTCCTGTGGACGTGGAGGGTCCATCATCTAGCATCTGCTTTCCAACTAACCAGGTTTCGTTTTTGCTATTGAACACTGTAGTATTACGATGTGAGATCTTCCATTTAGCGTCAATTCTAGCATATACAAGATTAATATTATGTATTATACTTTTATGCTTCTCTGGGTTTTCCGATTCTACATTTAATTCAACGAGAACAGCTTCGTTAAATTCGTTGAAGTTGTTTGAAGATCTAAATATCTCAAACAAGTTTCATTAGTACATTAGTACCTGATTTTTTTTTTTTAAACTTTGACTTGAATTTAAAAAAAGTACTTTTTTGCTTTTCCGACCAAAAAAGGGCTGTCGCAGCTCAAATTCCCATACAAAATCCAAAATTTGACGTTTTTCGTGGTAGCGTCACTGTTATCGATGTAGAAGCCAAAAAACCCAAGACTGCACGTATCGTCCTTTGATTTAGGTAAAGAAATATGGAAAGAGCCCGTATACAAAATATTTCGGAAAAGCAAAAAAGTACTTTTTTTAAATTCAAGTCAAAGTTGAAAAACAAAACAAAAATCAGGTACTAATGTACTAATGAAACTATATACTCAGGTACACTCAATAATTAAACCATTTTTAAGTTTTCGCTATCTAAATTATGTTGTTAGCTATTAATCCATTTGAAGGTAGGTCTTTTTAACTTCGACCTACCTTTTTCAAAAGTTTTTTTAACATTGCATATGCAGGATGGCCGTTTGACCTGAATTTGACCAAGTTTTTTAACCTGCTTTTTATTTGGCCAAAGGGTGGTATATGCATATGTATATATATTGCAGTCCTTTTTTTGATGATTCCTTAATTGAAGAGGAAAATTTGGAATATGGCATTTCCCCATTGCATTCAAGAATAAGATGTATGGAGTTTATTTTAAAACTTGCATATACCATCCCGCGAACGGAAGATTCTTTTGACGATAGCATGCCAGCCAAAGAGAAACATGAACACAGGAAAAAAATGATTCAAGACGAATTCTTTGCGAAACTTGGACTGAGGGTCGACTGCCCCAAATATGGATACGGGAACACAAACGATGGAAACTCATCCCGGAAATTCTTTCACGAACAAGGCAAAATCAGGATCTTTTCAACATGTTGGCAGCCTCTTCAAAACCATTTATTTCATCTATTATACATGTGAAGTCGAAAAAAGAATTAGAAAGTATTTATTCTTCAGAAATGTTAAGATTATTGGATATTCCTAACAATCCATCGGAAATAGATGTATGTTTTACAGTAAACCAAAAATAAGAACAATAAAAAAATGTTTTTTTTGTAAATTCTTTTTAAGCTAAAAATTAAATTTGAAATAACTTTTTATAGTATGATAGGCCATTAAAAATTCTTTATCGATCCGAAAAACTTGGAATTTATCATTTTGCATAGGAAAATATGCACTGGTAACAAAGTTCAACTTTGGCTATTTATTGTAAAGCTTCTAGATATTGTAGCATCCTGTTCTTTTGCAGACTAAATTCTGAAAGTTTTTCCTTTTAAGCGCAATTTATTTCATGAAGATATCTTGATTCGTTCGGAAGTTATTAATTTAGCAAGCTGAAATGGCCAAAGGCCCCACTGTGCGTCGTTGATCAGTGAAAAACAGTAATAAACGAGAAGGAACGTGAGTCGCTTCTAGTCGCGACTCTACTTGTATACCCGTACTCAGTCAGTATATAAATTTTTGGGATTATGATTAAAATTTAAAAAAAAATTTTTAATTTTATACTTTACATTCATTTGCTACATTTGTCAACTACATCTACATCTAAAATGTAGATTATACATGTAGAACAGATATTCTACATCTACCATTTAGAATCTACATCTCCTCCGCTAGGGGTTGCACGCGCTTTGCACAGGGCAGAGTGTGTGCGAGCGAGACAGAGAATGAATAGCGTCAGCAGCGCCAGAGGAGGTGGGGGAAGCAACTGAAAATTAATTTCTTCATTCTGGCCATAATAATGATCCGATCTGTAACAGATTTGGCAATTTGGTAGATATGGTCATTTCGTACGATACTGCGTTTTTAGTTTTATCGTATCTTTAAAATTGTGGCTGCCACAGATTTTCGTCCTTTGTGAAGGCGGAAGGGGACGGGGCGAAATTTTGAAATACACTTGTGGCAGTGTGATATCACATGAGTCTCGAAACAAAATTTGGTTGCTCTAACTCTTATAGTCTCTGAGATCTAGGCGCTCATCAAGACAGACAGACAGACGGACAGACGGACAGACGGACGGACGGACAGACAGACATGGCTCTATCGACTCGGCTATTGATAGTGATCAAGAATATATATACTTTATGGGGTCGGAAAATTTTCCTTCTCTGCGTTACACACATCCACTTTTACCACAAATACAGTATACCCCTTAACTCTTTTTGAGTACGGGTATAAAAAGAATTGCAAGATCGGGTCTTTCCTTGAGCGAAGAGCGAAATGAGCAACGACAGATCTGATCGTGTCTTTTCTGGCTCCATTCGCAATGTGTCCGTAAATGAGAGGTTTTTTTCAGACACCCGGAAAGTGTTGACCGTTTTTTGCGAGCTATGGTTTTTAGTGATTCGGGTTGATTTGTATCTGACTAAAGTCAGGATTCCTATTGATCGAACGCATTGAAGGGGTATGAGTATAGTGTGAGTTTATGAATTATGTGGATTCATGCAGGGATCTAGTGCGAACCTTACAGTTTGAATAAAGTAAATGTGACCCGAGGCCACGAACGAATGTTCGATTTTGAACAAAAAAAAGTCTGTAAGGTGGAGGTGGAGACAAATAGTTTCAACAGGTTTATTAAAGGAATGCTGGTCGTGGTCGGAGCTGCAGTTTGTACATCAGAGCGAGCAAACTGCAGTTGCATTCGAAAGATCAGATTTGGAACGAGAAGGAACGTGTGAGTCGCTTTTGGACGCGACTCTACTTTTATACCCATACTCAGTATATAAATTGTATATACCCGTACTCAAAAAGAGTAAAGTGGTATATTGTATTTGTGGTAAAAGGCGATGTGTGTTACGCAGAGAAGGATCATTTTCCGACCCCATAAATTATACATTTATTCTTGATCAGCATGAATAGTCGAGTCGATAGAGCCATGTCTGTCTGTCCGTCCGTCTGTCCGTCTTGTTTGACGCCTAGTTCTCAGAGACTATAAAAGCTAGAACAACCAAAATTTTGTTTCCAGACTCATGTGCTATCACACTGAATCAAGTTTCTTTCAAAATTTTGCCAGGCCCCCCTCCGCCCTCACAAAAGACGAAAATCGGTGGCATCTCCACATTCGTAGAGAATGGCCATAGTTACCAGATTGCCAAATCTCTGGGCTCTGGGCTCATTTTAAGGGCATTTTAAAATCGAAAATTCCATTTAATCAATCAAATAAAATTAATTAGTTATTTAAATTAAATTTATATGGCTACAAAACTAGCCTAGATATAGTCTGATACAGATTTAACTTTAAACTTGAACTTTTCATTACAGCGTCGTTACGACCGAGATGAAATATGCAAAAGATTGGCGTTTAGAGAAGAAAATCTCTGTAATAATATAAAAAGTGAGTCCAACAACCCACTTTAAAAAAATTAAAGAAATCAGAATAATATGAATGCTTCTTTTAGCGCGCCGAATTTAATATACTTTTTCAGTTCTACGTCTAATAGAATTTTTCCTGCACCATATACAATTCGAACTTTCTGCACAGCGAATGATGCGAAATCACTACAATAGTGGTCATTAGGTGGAATGCAGTAAGACTCAGTGAAAAACTGCTCCCTCTATGTGCTCGCCATCATCTCTCTTGAAATGTACAAGACAAATTTTAAGAGATGCGTGGCCTGCTTTGTCTTTCAAAATCAAACTCCACCCCGCATAAACCAAAAAATAACCACAACGTTCAATTTAATTGGCATTGTGATGCACACTCCATCTGGATGCTTAGTCTTTTACTAAATCATATTCGAATATTGTCTTCACGATCCTTTTGTGTTGCTAGTGCGACGACCCAAATTTGTTTTTATGCGAAACATTAATTTATGTGTGTGTAGTTCTAAACTGCTCAAACTTTTGCGATTAAGATTTATAAGAAATTTTGATGAAGTTAAATTGTTGTGTTTTTGTTTTTTGTTTGTGAAAAATTATCTGAATTAGGATCCCACAACAGTTCCAGTTAAGGATATTTGTTGTAAAGTCACTTCGGTCGATCTATGTATTTTTATTTTTTTTTGTATTTTTTTTAAGGTTCGACAATGAGCATTATAAATTATAAAGTAAACTTAATATGATAAAACATGAATGACCAGACTATGGCTAATTGTCCTGACCCAATGAGATTTTTTTGGTCAAATAGCCGCAATGGTCCAATGGTTAAGATTCAATTAATTTAAGTTATTTGTTAACATAGACTTTACCTTGATAAAACTAGTGTCGAAGGAAAACAGATGGAAAGCGGTATTGTAGTTACGGCAAAGGCTACGGGAATATTCATGGTCAGAGTAATTAGAAAGACAGAGTTGAAGATGAAGCGGAAATAATGCCTAGTCGAGCGGGAAGGAAGAGAGTGCTAATAAGGCTACTGAGGGCAGTGGAATCAACCTCACCAGCGATAAGTTTGTGAAGAAAAATAACTCCATGGCAGATCCTGCGGCTTTCGATAGAGCGGATATTGAGGAGCCGGAGCCTGTACAGAGGGATCCCAATTAAGACCACGAAGTGCAAAAAGGAGAAATTGTTTTTGAAAGGACTCAATCATATCCTGATATTTTTGGTAATGCGGAGACCAGACGCAGGAATCATATTCAAGGATAAGCCGGACAAGGCCGGACAAGGGATACATATAGAAGTTTACTGGTATAAGGGTCGGTGAACTCCTTAGACCATCTTTTGGTAAAGAGTTAAAACACAGATTAGGTACAACGATAATTACCAAGTCAGTAATTTTGTAAAGACGTTTTAAGGGACAATTACACTACTCAACACGACATTTCCGCTGTGGCCCAAAATTACTTTTTCTAATAGATTTCGGGATTTTTAATTTTTTAAAGAATTATGATTTTTGTTAAAAGAAATTTTAAAATCTGCTACTTTTTTTTCAGAGGTAGTGATTCTATTTTGTTACATAACTTAAGTATCTTATTTCTGGTTGCATTTAGGCTGTGGCCCAAAAAAGGTTTTACTGATAGATTTCAAGAAATACAATTTTTTAAACAACATTGTTTTTTTATGGTTTAGTTTTTTTAAAGAATTTTTTAAAATCTAGTATTTTTTCAAAAGTAGTGCTTCTATTTTTCACATAACTTAAGTATCTTATTTCTGGTTGCATGTTACATTGCAGTTCTGAAAAGCTGACAAATGCAGCTATAAATCTAACCTAGCATTTTTTAGCTAAAACTTAACGTCTGGAAGATATTTAGCTTTCAGATTCAAATTAGATAATTTTTTTTAGTATTTTTTTTTGAAATTTTGATTTTATAAACTCAGGAAAAGTGAAAAATATTTATTGGCATGCATTTTTGGTTTTAGATAGACGAAGTAATTAGGCGTCGTTTAAGGTATTGTTCATTAAAATCTATTGAGAGACAGTGGAGCTAAAGTTCGTTAGCCAAATCAAAAAAATGAAAACACGGAAAAAAAAGAACTTTTCGAAGGTTGCGGGCCCAACTGCCGGAACGCGATCAGGTACCAAAAAATACAAGTTTTTTCGTTTGCTTTGTTCCCAATTGACAGTTTTCCTGAGTTTTTAAAGAAAAAAATTCCATAAAAAAACACCGCAAAAAATGATAAAATTTGAACTTAAAAGCTTAAAATCTTCCAGGCGTTAAGCTGCAGCTACAACGTGTCTGGGTCTAATTTATAGCTGCATTTGTCAGCTTATCAGAACTGTAAATTAACATGCAACCAAATATAAGATACTTAAGTTATGTAAAAAATAGAATCACTACCTCTGAAAAAAATAGCAGATATTAAAAACTTCATTAAAAAAAAACTAAAACATTCCAAAAAAAAAAATTTTTTTTTTAATTTTAGATCCCTTAATATCTTAGAAAAAATAATTTTGGGCCAGTAGTGGTTTAATACGTTGGACATAGAATAAAATGTGTGCCTATGTAAATATACTCGAATTTATTATGCTGAATAGGAAATGCCTTTAAAGTGGCAGTTCGAGCAGAATATCGAGCAGAATACCCGAATCAGTCCTAAATGCTGACCAAGAAATGGTTACTGGAAAACAAAGTTTCCCTGATGGATTGGCCTTCGGCCAAAAGGAGCTGCTGCTGCGCTCAAATACATCCACATGTATAACAACCCTGCAGTTCCAAAAGTCACTTTTCACTTGTGATTCATTCGGTGAATCACTCATGGCATGTCCTATGCCTGTCGTGACTCACTGGTGAAACTCCAGATGAATTTTGTATGGACGTGTCCGCTTTTCTCACTCGTGAAACTTCATATAAAATTTGTACTGATTTTTCCAGTGATTTCACCAGTGGCTTATACGTATGAGCGATTCACTCGTGGCATGTCTCGAGTGATTTCACTCGAAACACTTCCAAATATGTCCTCTACGAAATCACCCGGGACACTTTCGAAATGTCCCATACGAAATCACTGGTGACTCGTTCGAAATGTCCTATATGAAATCACTTGTGAGACTTCTCATGAAACTTAACGAAATTTCACGGATAATTTCATATATGAAAGCCACCCAATAATTTCTTTAAACACTTCATTCAAATAGGAGTAAATATATTTATTTAACTTAGTTTTCTAGTGCTTTCCTTAACCGAAGCGATCAAGTTAAAAAGCACCAATGCTCCTGAAATTATAAAAAAAAATTATTTATGAAATATTTTTTGAACTAACTTCTGAGTTATGTTCTGATTTGTATAAAGCAATACACATATGAAATTGGATTTTACATTTGAGAACCAAATATAGTCCGGCGAGGAATTTTAAACATTTTTTCCGCAAGTCCC
The DNA here is from genome assembly GCA_035043285.1 of Drosophila subsilvestris. Lineage (NCBI taxonomy): Eukaryota > Metazoa > Arthropoda > Insecta > Diptera > Drosophilidae > Drosophila > Drosophila subsilvestris. The sequence continues at coordinate 34,721 of JAWNNB010002088.1, read as the reverse complement.
GTTCAGGTTGTACTCCTGGACTACTTTTTCGTCCAGCACACTTTTGAGGCAATGGGTCCTTCTCCAGAAACTTCAGAAATGTTTTGATCTGTAAATAAATATGTCAAATTGCACATAAATATTTTATTATTTAAAAATGCTGTATTTACAGTTACATGGGTTTTCTCGAGCAAAAACAAACACGCGCAGCGACGCACTCGGTTAACGAGACCACGCGAAACACATTCAACAATTTAATTTAACTAACACTGAAAAAACCACTTTTAAAAGGAATGAAAATGCAAATAAAAAATCTGCTCCTCTTTCTTACGCGTCCGTTTCGACCCCGAACAAATTTTTCCTATGACATTTTCATGCCTTGACAGCCAGAACTGCAGGGAACCCAGTTGGACCTTGTAGAAGGGGTTGGAACATAGAACGGGTTCTTCATTACTTCCTGGCAGGCATTGTGGAACCGATTCCAGAAAGAATGGTACTTTCATGCATATTTTTTCACAGAAAAAGATGGAATGAAACCCAACCCGATTCCCGATCGTTCGTTTTTTAACGAAGCGGCCTATGCATTCTCTATGCCCTCTAAAAGAAGCGAGAAATGTATAAAAATCGTCCTCCCGCGAACGTTTTCGATGCATAAATTTCTCGCTTCTATTAGAAGGTATAGAAAATGTTTTCGAAGACAAATTCGTACCTCGGTATGGCGAACAACACAAAAATAACAATATGGAACATGCAAGAACACGGTTTTTTCTCGTCTTCTTTTAATTCATCACTTGCGTTTTGAAGTCGGTGAAAATTGTGCCTTTATCTCTGATCTCTGCCAAAAATATTTAAAAAGTGAAACTTAAGTGCCTAAAACTGTTTGTTTTACCACGTTAGTATTGACAGATTGTTGTGGCAGTTCGACCAGCACCTTAAGCAATAAATAATGGATTATATACATATTTCTCTTTGAAAATGTACATCCACATGAACATAACCTCAACGACGGAATGTGATATATGTACTTAAAATGTGCAGACTAAGGAAAATTAAACAAACTGTAAGTGGTTTAAATATATGTTTATACAGGTAAAGTGATGTTCCAATGTTCATAATGTTCATGTACGGCACATTGTAGCAGTGATATCTATAGTAAATGTGTGCAAGCATTTTTTAGGGTGAACCTTGTTCGGCTTTTTATTGAACTGATTAGGGTGATTATAAACATTAAACATTTTTATTTACAATTAATGAACCATTTATTATTGCAGAACCACAAAAAAAAACGGGGTACAGATTCTCCGATAATATCAGGGATGTCCAAAAAAAATATTCGCATTAACAGGCCACCTCCCACTAAAACATGCAGACACCGACAGGACGACGCACAGTGGGGCCTTTGGCCATTTCAACTTGCTAAATTAATAACTTCCGAACGAATCAAGATATCTTCATGAAATAAATTGGGTTTAAAAGAAAAACTTTCAGAATTTAGTCTGCAAAAGTACATGGTGCTACATAATCCAGAAGCTTTACAATAATATAGCCAAAGTTGAACTTTGTTACCAGTGCATAATTTCCTATGCAAAATGATAAATTCCAAGTTTTTCGGATCGATAAAGAATTTTCAATGGCCTATTATACTATAAAAAGTTATTTAATTTTGAACTTAAACAGAATTTACAAAAAAAGGAAAAAAAATTTTTTTAATTGTTCTTAATTTTGGTTTACTATAAAACATGCATCTATTTCCGATGGATCGTTAGGAATATCCAATAATCTTAACATTTCTGAAGAATAAATACTTTCTAATTCTTTTTTCGACTTCACATGTATAATAGATGAAATAAATGGATCTGAAGAGGCTGCCAACATGTTGAAAAGATCCTGATTTTGCCTTGTTCGTGAAAGAATTTCCGGGATGAGTTTCCATCGTTTGTGTTCCCGTATCCATATTTGGGGCAGTCGACCCTCAGTCCAAGTTTCGCAAAGAATTCGTCTTGAATCATTTTTTTCCTGTGTTCATGTTTCTCTTTGGCTGGCATGCTATCGTCAAAAGAATCTTCCGTTCGCGGGATGGTATATGCAAGTTTTAAAATAAACTCCATACATCTTATTCTTGAATGCAATGGGGAAATGCCATATTCCAAATTTTCCTCTTCAATTAAGGAATCATCAAAAAAAGGACTGCAATATATATACATATGCATATACCACCCTTTGGCCAAATAAAAAGCAGGTTAAAAAACTTGGTCAAATTCAGGTCAAACGGCCATCCTGCATATGCAATGTTAAAAAAACTTTTGAAAAAGGTAGGTCGAAGTTAAAAAGACCTACCTTCAAATGGATTAATAGCTAACAACATAATTTAGATAGCGAAAACTTAAAAATGGTTTAATTATTGAGTGTACCTGAGTATATAGTTTCATTAGTACATTAGTACCTGATTTTTGTTTTGTTTTTCAACTTTGACCTGAATTTAAAAAAAGTACATATTTGCTTTCCCAAAATATTTTTTGTACGTTCTCTTTGCATATTTCTTTACCTAAGCCAATGGTCCATAAGTGCAGTCTTGGATTTTTTGGCTTCTACATCGATAACAGTGACGCTTCCTCGCACGAAAAACGTCAAATTTGGATTGTATGGGAATTTGAGCTGCGACTGCCCATTTTTGTTCGTTTTTCGTGCGAGGTAGCGTCACTTTTATACACCTAGTAAATTATACCAAAAACAAAATGATACCTCACACAGTTTAATTTGTATTCTTCCTGAAAGATGCAGGATGTCAATAAAAGTTGAATAAATTGTTGCACACGGAAATCATTTTCAACTTTGATTGCTCATATCTCTTAAACTAAAAGTCCGATTATTTTTAAACTTTATTTTTGAAAGCTTTGGAAAATTCTCTATCGAATTCGTGAATTGGATTTATCCAAAGCGTTCAAAAAATGCATTGACTTTAGCCACCTCTTTGCGGCTGAGGCCCCACTGTGCGACGGCAACAACATCCCCGAGAAAAACAACATCTATAACCACGACATGGATTTCATCGTAGACGACGAAGGCAATGCAATTATTAAAATTTTTATATTATTATTATAATAAATTTTTTTTATTATATATCATTTCTTTTTCAGCTTTATATTTTTCTTAAAATTTTCTTTTATTTCATTTATTTTTTATTTGGTTTTTTAGTCTTTTTTTTCTACATTTTTCATTTCTTTTTATAATTTATTTTTAGTCTTATTCTTTTCTTAAATTTTATTCTTTCTCTTATTTTATTTCATTTTTTTTTTTTAATGCATTTGATGCATGTCAAGGTAACTGTTACCGAACGGTTCTTAATAGGTTATTATGTATGCATGCTGCATACCTTCTCAAGGAACGGTTCTTGATACCTGCCAGGGATGTGTTATGAAATGGTTCCATTGGAACAGTTCCAGAACGGTTCTTAATAGCTTCCTATCGAACGGTTCTCGATGCATGTTAAATATGTGTTCTGTACTTCTTCTTTAGGAAACTACAACTGGAAGCGAGAACCGATCGTTTCACGAAGTTTAAATTACAACAACCACCAGTTCCCAATGCGTTCTAAAGGAACGTTTCTTTACTAGTACGAAATGTACCGCTGCTTGCGTACTCCGGCCTGTGTAATTCTGAAACCAAAACGTCATGTATTTTTCACAGGTCCTTGCATGAAAAAGAAGCGCTCTAGAAGTGCTTCTTGGAAGGTATAAAGTCCGACTGGGTGGGAATGGTTGGCAATGATCCGTTTTGCCTGCTTTATACGCACACAATCGTACTGCAGAACATTTGATTGTGTGCGTGCCTACCACTGGTCTAAATTGAATATACCCTATGCCTGTATTTCCTTTTTTGAGATTTGCAAGCATTGCTCAGCATTGCTACTCGTACAATTCCTTATTTATTTTAACAAGTTTGATGCTGATGATAATCAATAACATGGGCTAAGAAGCGGATGAAGACTACGATTGTGATGAGATTCACCCGACAATTTTTCAGTATACCTTATAGTGTTATGACATTAGACTTTTCTTACTTTGCTGAAAAGAGAGACAGCATGAGAGACAAAATGCTAAATTAGTGTTCGTAGCCATCTCTATACACGTCTACTGGCTCTTGTTCGAACAACTGAGGCACTACTTGAGACAAAACGAGAAGGAACGTGAGTCGCTTCTAGTCGCGACTCTACTTGTATACCCGTACTCAGTCAATATATAAATTTTTGGGATTATGATTAAAATTAAAAAAAAAATTTTTAATTTTATACTTTACATTCATTTGATACATTTGTTAACTACATCTACATCTAAAATGTTGATTATACATGTAGAACAGATATTCTACATCTACCATTTAGAATCTACATCTCCTCCGCTAGGGGTTGCACGCGCTTTGCACAGGGCAGAGTGTGTGCGAGCGAGACAGAGAATGAATAGCGTCAGCAGCGCCAGAGGAGGTGGGGGAAGTAACTGAAAATTAATTTCTTCATTCTGGCCATAATAATGATCCGATCTGTAACAGATTTGGCAATATGGTAGATATGGTCATTTTGTACGATACTGCGTTTTTAGTTTTATCGTATCTTTAAAATTGTGGCTGCCACAGATTTTCGTCCTTTGTGAAGGCGGAAGGGGACGGGGCGAAGTTTTGAAATACACTTGTGGCAGTGTGATATCACATAAGTCTCGAAACAAAATTTGGTTGCTCTAACTCTTATAGTCTCTGAGATCTAGGCGCTCATCAAGACAGACAGACGGACAGACGGACGGACGGACAGACGGACAGACGGACGGACAGACAGACATGGCTATATCGACTCGGCTATTGATACTGATCAAGAATATATATACTTTATGGGGTCGGAAAATTTTCCTTCTCTGCGTTACACACATCCACTTTTACCACAAATACAGTATACCCCTTAACTCTTTTTGAGTACGGGTATAATTATGTTCTCTAGCACACACTGCGACCAAGCCAGCAAAATTTTTTCTAAAAAGTACAACAACCGATCATTTCTTCCGCAGCGCTGCGCCCAGCTGAACCTTAACGCGAACATGACGCATATACATATGTCTCTCGTTATGAATGCAGGGATTAAGCATAAGGCTATCTCTATTTTTTCAGCTATACAGTTAGCAAAGACTTATGTCATAGCAGCATTACAGACTTTTATGGAATTTATTTGTAAATACATTTTTACTAGTCGTTGGTTTGCCAATGTTATATTAGATTCGGCGAAGTTCGAAGTAAGATTTACTGGATATCTATCTCAGTGCCTCAGAATACATTTACTTTTAACATTTTCTTCTTACAGGCTTTGAATTGAAAAAGGATGTCTGCTCTGATACTGAAAGTTATAGCTCCGATTCTGAAACTTGCCCCAAGTTAGCAAGTGGAGATTTTCAAAGGCCATCCATTTTGTATTCCACAAAATATACTCAAGATTTTACAAATCACAAGGTCTTTAATAACAACAACAACAAACACAAATATATTCTTAGTTCAAATGGAAATATTAAGAGAAAGCAGGCACGGCAACCCAGTGACAAAGTTTTCTTTTTTACGAAACAGTCAAAGCTTCAAATAGAGGTTCGCCTTGCTTTAGCTCAATCAAGGAAAATCGCACACATGAAAATTAAGGTATTTAATATTTAATATTTGTATGTATTAGTGTTGTGATGGAAGCGTTTCCGAACCCATAAAGTACATATGTATATACATATAAAGAAATTTTAAAATTTTGCATTTTACATTTTTGTGCTACATCTTTTAACTACATCTACATCTTAAATGTAGATTATACATCTAGAACAAATATTCTACATCCACCATTTATATTCTACATTTCCTCCACTAGCGGGCGCTCGCGCATTGCGCAGGGAAGAGTGTGTGCGAACGAGAAAGAGAATGAGTAGCGTCAGCATCGCCAGAGGATGTGTGGGAAGCAACTGAAAATTAATTTCTTTATTAATATTCTTCATCATTAATGATCCGATCTGATTCAGATTCGGCAATCTGAGAGACATAGTCATTCTCTACGATACTGCGCTTTTAGTTTTATCGTATCTTTAAAATTGTGGATGCCACATATTTCTTTGTGGGGGCGGAAGAAAGCGGAGCGAAATTTTGAAATACACTTGTAACAGACGCTCATTGCGACGGGCGGACGGACAGTCGGACGGATGGACAGACATACATGAATATAAACAGGCAGGCTTCGGTTTTCACTTCCATCAAAAAAATTTGATCTACTTTTCAAAACAAAAAGTCAGGCGCTCCCGCACACGTGAAATTCATGACTTTTCCGTTTTGAAAACGGCATGTACGCATGTACATATGTATATACGAATACGTGAGGATTATTTATTATCGATGTTTCATTAATAGGGAAATATTAAGAGGATTAATAAGAAATACGAATAACATATAAAGCTTGAGCCGTAATTATTATAAGTAAAGCCTAGTACTCAGATCCGAAAAACAAATCGCTAACAGAATCAGGGTTGATATTCGTTTGTTTATGAAAGCAAGCAGAAATGTCCTATTTGGGGCGCTGTGGAGCTGGAGGACGATAATGCACACTGCAATATTGGATAAATCCGATCCTGCAGGACAGATATGCAATCAACATTTTTTTATTTCCATTTGATTGATCAAATTGAGTACAGTGTATAAAATTAATAAATAATAATATCCATATCATCTGTATTCATTCGACTGCCTTAATTAGATTACATTTGTCTTCATTATTTCACTTTTGTAGCTGGCTTTCCATTTTTATAGTGTGTGTGTCATTTTGACGACGGAAGATGAAATATTTCAATGTTCCGATCGAGATGGGAAAATACCATCGACTGCTTTTCTAATATGTATCGAATGGCCTTTTTTCGGAACTGAGTACCGGTCTGCGAAACGCCTGCTGCAAAATTTTCAGTCGACCGAAATCGGGGATGATATTCGTATGAGTGGGGAAGGCAGTACTTCACAGAAGAAAGGTTGGTATATGCTAGCAAACACGAAGCAAACATTGCAATATGAGAAAAAAAATCCAAATGAAATATTTATATTTGAAGGACAATTATATGGATATTTTAGTTTATTATTTTTATTAATTTTCATGAATATAAAACATATATGGGTTTCAAAACATTTTGTCTGCTACTGCTGCTGATAGCACTATGGAGAAACTTTGGAGCTAAAATTCGTTAGCCAAACCTGAAAAATGAAAAAATGAGCAAAAAAAAATTGTTTAAGGTTGCGGGCCCAACTGCCAATTGTGGACAAAGCAAACGAAAAGGACTTGTATTTTTTGGTACCTGATCTGTCCTGCAGGATCGGATTTATCCAATATAGCAGTGTGTATTATCGTCCTCCTGCTCCACAGCGCCCCAAATAAGACATTTCTGCTTGCTTTCATACAACATATGAAATTTTAACAGAATTCTGTTTGTAAACAAACGAATATCAACCCTGATTCTGTTAGCGATGTGTTTTTCGGATCTGAGTACTAGGCTTTACTTATAATAATTACGGTTCAAGCTTTATATGTGTCTGGTTTCCCAGCCCTATATTCCCCAACAAATTCACCACATCGTCAGCTCAATCATAGTGGTGCAGCCTAACGTAAATCATCTTCATTGTTCATTATTTGCACTGACTACTGTACATACATTATTGTTAACCGCTTATGCTTACACACGGCAGCGGCCGTTCTTTCGTATCTTCTTCTCCTTTCTTGCACCTTTCTTTCTATTGCCGGTCATTCTCGCTCTCTCGTTCTATCTATCGCTCTTACTCGGCTCAGCAGCAGCCCGAGCTTCTATCGCTCTCTCGCATACTTTCACTCTCTATTCGCAGCATCGCTTAGGGCATGGGCAATTCGGTCCACCTGCTCTAGCATGCCTTCGCAATGGTCATGATCTGGTATTAAACTTGCATGCCTTTGCTATCTCTCGCACTTTCTGTCGTTGTATATATACATACGCATATATTCAGTCAATTGCTGACATACGAATCGCGGTCTATATGTGCACCTCGCTTGCTTCTTTCTTTCGCCTTCGCTATCACTCTCTCTGTGTGTCGATCGCTCGTACTCGGCTTAGCAGCCCGAGCTTCTATCGCTTCTGTCGTTCTATCTCTCGCTTGCATTAGGGCACGGGCAATTCGGTCCGCCTGCCCTCTTACAGTCTTTAATTGATCGTCATCATTATCGCACTCACGTTCTTTCGTCTTGATCTGGTCTTGAACCTGCAAGAACATACCCTCGCGCCTTGTATAATACATAACAGCATATTTTCGGTCTTACATACGGACATACGAATCGCGTTCTATCTACAAGGGCATTATTGATCGTTGCCCTATACCGCCCCTATACCGCGCAACTAATAAACTAAATATTCTGAACTAAAACCATCGACTTCTTATTTACAAAATAAAGAAAACAGCTAGTGAAAAAGCTCGCTAGCTCAACATTGGTGACCCCGACCCCGATTTGTGCAACAAACAATTCGGTTGTGCATATCATAAACTATAAATTAAAATAATAATTTACCCTCAAGTTCCGTTCGTTCGTTTGATTTCGCTTGCCTGCTGTTTCCACCCAGTGTCATCGACCACATAGCTGCCTACAAGCATTTACAACGGCCGCCCTTGCATACGTTACATACGTGTTTCTCTTTTCGGTCATCTTCCCGCTAGAAACGTTTCTAACTCTGCTCTTGCTATGGGGATCGATGCTGGAAACGGCATTGCAGTAGCCACAGCTAAAAACAGGGTGACTTTCCTTCAACTGAAAGTACCTTCTATAGTCAATAGGTTGGAAAGAATAAAGGCTATGTTGGAGAGTGATATATCGCTGTGTGATTATTTCACGCTCGCTGTATGGCTGGAGGAGATCGAGAAGCTGCAGGGCACCTTTAAAACCCTGCACAAAGTGCTCCAAGAGTTGGATCACGACAATAATCACATTGGATTGTGCGAAAAGTTTAAATATTGTTTCGTTTCGCTGAATGCTTCAATTCGGCTTGAAATCTCTCGTCTCAACCCTCACCTGCCTCTTCCCTCTGCAGTTTCAGCAAAAAATATTATTGCTAATCTTGTTGGCAGGCAGCTTTCACCACGGAGAAATACGGAGCAAGCTGTGGATAAAACGAAGCCTGCCACATGCTTATCTGAGGGACCAATGCAGTTGACAGCAGATGAGCGGGTTGAGCAGCCTGTTGATGCAGCAATTCATTTTCGCGACGTATGCATTGATGTCTTGGAATCTGGCGCCTGCTCTCAGGATACTGCGCTTTTAGTTTTATCGTATCTTTAAAATTGTGGATGCCACATATTTCTTTGTGGGGGCGGAAGAAAGCGGAGCGAAATTTTGAAATACACTTGTAACAGACGCTCATTGCGACGGGCGGACGGACAGTCGGACGGATGGACAGACATACATGAATATAAACAGGCAGGCTTCGGTTTTCACTTCCATCAAAAAAATTTGATCTACTTTTCAAAACAAAAAGTCAGGCGCTCCCGCACACGTGAAATTCATGACTTTTCCGTTTTGAAAACGGCATGTACGCATGTACATATGTATATACGAATACGTGAGGATTATTTATTATCGATGTTTCATTAATAGGGAAATATTAAGAGGATTAATAAGAAATACGAATAACATATAAAGCTTGAGCCGTAATTATTATAAGTAAAGCCTAGTACTCAGATCCGAAAAACAAATCGCTAACAGAATCAGGGTTGATATTCGTTTGTTTATGAAAGCAAGCAGAAATGTCCTATTTGGGGCGCTGTGGAGCTGGAGGACGATAATGCACACTGCAATATTGGATAAATCCGATCCTGCAGGACAGATATGCAATCAACATTTTTTTATTTCCATTTGATTGATCAAATTGAGTACAGTGTATAAAATTAATAAATAATAATATCCATATCATCTGTATTCATTCGACTGCCTTAATTAGATTACATTTGTCTTCATTATTTCACTTTTGTAGCTGGCTTTCCATTTTTATAGTGTGTGTGTCATTTTGACGACGGAAGATGAAATATTTCAATGTTCCGATCGAGATGGGAAAATACCATCGACTGCTTTTCTAATATGTATCGAATGGCCTTTTTTCGGAACTGAGTACCGGTCTGCGAAACGCCTGCTGCAAAATTTTCAGTCGACCGAAATCGGGGATGATATTCGTATGAGTGGGGAAGGCAGTACTTCACAGAAGAAAGGTTGGTATATGCTAGCAAACACGAAGCAAACATTGCAATATGAGAAAAAAAATCCAAATGAAATATTTATATTTGAAGGACAATTATATGGATATTTTAGTTTATTATTTTTATTAATTTTCATGAATATAAAACATATATGGGTTTCAAAACATTTTGTCTGCTACTGCTGCTGATAGCACTATGGAGAAACTTTGGAGCTAAAATTCGTTAGCCAAACCTGAAAAATGAAAAAATGAGCAAAAAAAAATTGTTTAAGGTTGCGGGCCCAACTGCCAATTGTGGACAAAGCAAACGAAAAGGACTTGTATTTTTTGGTACCTGATCTGTCCTGCAGGATCGGATTTATCCAATATAGCAGTGTGTATTATCGTCCTCCTGCTCCACAGCGCCCCAAATAAGACATTTCTGCTTGCTTTCATACAACATATGAAATTTTAACAGAATTCTGTTTGTAAACAAACGAATATCAACCCTGATTCTGTTAGCGATGTGTTTTTCGGATCTGAGTACTAGGCTTTACTTATAATAATTACGGTTCAAGCTTTATATGTGTCTGGTTTCCCAGCCCTATATTCCCCAACAAATTCACCACATCGTCAGCTCAATCATAGTGGTGCAGCCTAACGTAAATCATCTTCATTGTTCATTATTTGCACTGACTACTGTACATACATTATTGTTAACCGCTTATGCTTACACACGGCAGCGGCCGTTCTTTCGTATCTTCTTCTCCTTTCTTGCACCTTTCTTTCTATTGCCGGTCATTCTCGCTCTCTCGTTCTATCTATCGCTCTTACTCGGCTCAGCAGCAGCCCGAGCTTCTATCGCTCTCTCGCATACTTTCACTCTCTATTCGCAGCATCGCTTAGGGCATGGGCAATTCGGTCCACCTGCTCTAGCATGCCTTCGCAATGGTCATGATCTGGTATTAAACTTGCATGCCTTTGCTATCTCTCGCACTTTCTGTCGTTGTATATATACATACGCATATATTCAGTCAATTGCTGACATACGAATCGCGGTCTATATGTGCACCTCGCTTGCTTCTTTCTTTCGCCTTCGCTATCACTCTCTCTGTGTGTCGATCGCTCGTACTCGGCTTAGCAGCCCGAGCTTCTATCGCTTCTGTCGTTCTATCTCTCGCTTGCATTAGGGCACGGGCAATTCGGTCCGCCTGCCCTCTTACAGTCTTTAATTGATCGTCATCATTATCGCACTCACGTTCTTTCGTCTTGATCTGGTCTTGAACCTGCAAGAACATACCCTCGCGCCTTGTATAATACATAACAGCATATTTTCGGTCTTACATACGGACATACGAATCGCGTTCTATCTACAAGGGCATTATTGATCGTTGCCCTATACCGCCCCTATACCGCGCAACTAATAAACTAAATATTCTGAACTAAAACCATCGACTTCTTATTTACAAAATAAAGAAAACAGCTAGTGAAAAAGCTCGCTAGCTCAACATTGGTGACCCCGACCCCGATTTGTGCAACAAACAATTCGGTTGTGCATATCATAAACTATAAATTAAAATAATAATTTACCCTCAAGTTCCGTTCGTTCGTTTGATTTCGCTTGCCTGCTGTTTCCACCCAGTGTCATCGACCACATAGCTGCCTACAAGCATTTACAACGGCCGCCCTTGCATACGTTACATACGTGTTTCTCTTTTCGGTCATCTTCCCGCTAGAAACGTTTCTAACTCTGCTCTTGCTATGGGGATCGATGCTGGAAACGGCATTGCAGTAGCCACAGCTAAAAACAGGGTGACTTTCCTTCAACTGAAAGTACCTTCTATAGTCAATAGGTTGGAAAGAATAAAGGCTATGTTGGAGAGTGATATATCGCTGTGTGATTATTTCACGCTCGCTGTATGGCTGGAGGAGATCGAGAAGCTGCAGGGCACCTTTAAAACCCTGCACAAAGTGCTCCAAGAGTTGGATCACGACAATAATCACATTGGATTGTGCGAAAAGTTTAAATATTGTTTCGTTTCGCTGAATGCTTCAATTCGGCTTGAAATCTCTCGTCTCAACCCTCACCTGCCTCTTCCCTCTGCAGTTTCAGCAAAAAATATTATTGCTAATCTTGTTGGCAGGCAGCTTTCACCACGGAGAAATACGGAGCAAGCTGTGGATAAAACGAAGCCTGCCACATGCTTATCTGAGGGACCAATGCAGTTGACAGCAGATGAGCGGGTTGAGCAGCCTGTTGATGCAGCAATTCATTTTCGCGACGTATGCATTGATGTCTTGGAATCTGGCGCCTGCTCTCAGGAGGAGTATAATACGATTGTAGAGAAATCAATTGGACCGACTGGTTACAAGGAATCAAATTGGAAGTTCGACATTGGCAGCGATGTGCCCACGGCGTTGGAACTAGCTTCGGGACAGGCTACTGAGCACCCAATACTCTCGTTCTCAAACATTGAGTCGTCGGTGCGCCCCTGCAGTCGCTCAGTTCATGCCTTGTCTACAGACGAACAGCCCAACGACCCCTCCGGACTACCTGGACCTAAAATTCCTTTGTCAACACTCGCTCTCAACTCTGAGTGTGAACCTGACGGATTCTGTAACGTCAGCATTGAGACTTATTGTGCCAGTAGCTGCGTCATGTCAAACGATCTGAAATCAAATGGTATTTTTTCTCGTGTGTCTCATCGGATTCATCTGAACGAGCCCCCTCTTTTGACTTATGGACCTAATTTTCGATCTTCGTTAAGCCTGGTTGGCCGTCATCCAATCAACGTACCAAACAAGCCTCTAGGTCAGCGCGCCACCACCTTAACGTTCATCAACGCTAATAAGCAGAAACTTCGCGCTGGACTTCAAGCTCTGCTTACACTAAGTCCATCCAAATATTGGCCTATTCGGGAGAGAGGAGTTGCCGTGAAGATGGGCAACTACAATTGCTTTCGTATCACTGACCACTCAGGCTACATTTTGGGATTTACTAATTCAGCAACTCCATCTTCAATTACAGAGAGCCCTGCCGAGCTGGTTGTGCTTTGTCTAGCGCTTTTGAATGGCGGCTTTCTCTCTTTGTTTCCTGAGCCTAGCATAACATGCCTGATCTTGTATCGATTAGATGTTCGTCAATGCGGTGCCTACTTGCCGCTCATATATTGGTCGCCATGGAAGGAAGTCTACATGTCGTCGCTGCAGCTGCTTTCAAATCGCATTCCTAACATTGGGTTGGCAGTCTCTTGACCCATAGCAAAGGTTCCCGTGCTGCAGTGTTAAAATGGCATCAGGAGATCCATCGAATCATACACAATCGACGTCTGTGAAACCCTTCAGCATCTGTTGAAAGTCAGGCTTTCAACGGGGGGAGTATGTCTGGTTTCCCAGCCCTATATTCCGCAACAAATTCACCACATCGTCAGCTCAATCATAGTGGTGCAGCCTAACGTAAATCATCTTCATTGTTCATTATTTGCACTGACTACTGTACATACATTATTGTTAACCGCTTATGCTTACACACGGCAGCGGCCGTTCTTTCGTATCTTCTTCTCCTTTCTTGCACCTTTCTTTCTATTGCCGGTCATTCTCGGTCATACGAATACGTGAGGATTATTTATTATCGATGTTTCATTAATAGGGAAATATTAAGAGGATTAATAAGAAATACGAATAACATATAAAGCTTGAGCCGTAATTATTATAAGTAAAGCCTAGTACTCAGATCCGAAAAACAAATCGCTAACAGAATCAGGGTTGATATTCGTTTGTTTATGAAAGCAAGCAGAAATGTCCTATTTGGGGCGCTGTGGAGCTGGAGGACGATAATGCACACTGCAATATTGGATAAATCCGATCCTGCAGGACAGATATGCAATCAACATTTTTTTATTTCCATTTGATTGATCAAATTGAGTACAGTGTATAAAATTAATAAATAATAATATCCATATCATCTGTATTCATTCGACTGCCTTAATTAGATTACATTTGTCTTCATTATTTCACTTTTGTAGCTGGCTTTCCATTTTTATAGTGTGTGTGTCATTTTGACGACGGAAGATGAAATATTTCAATGTTCCGATCGAGATGGGAAAATACCATCGACTGCTTTTCTAATATGTATCGAATGGCCTTTTTTCGGAACTGAGTACCGGTCTGCGAAACGCCTGCTGCAAAATTTTCAGTCGACCGAAATCGGGGATGATATTCGTATGAGTGGGGAAGGCAGTACTTCACAGAAGAAAGGTTGGTATATGCTAGCAAACACGAAGCAAACATTGCAATATGAGAAAAAAAATCCAAATGAAATATTTATATTTGAAGGACAATTATATGGATATTTTAGTTTATTATTTTTATTAATTTTCATGAATATAAAACATATATGGGTTTCAAAACATTTTGTCTGCTACTGCTGCTGATAGCACTATGGAGAAACTTTGGAGCTAAAATTCGTTAGCCAAACCTGAAAAATGAAAAAATGAGCAAAAAAAAATTGTTTAAGGTTGCGGGCCCAACTGCCAATTGTGGACAAAGCAAACGAAAAGGACTTGTATTTTTTGGTACCTGATCTGTCCTGCAGGATCGGATTTATCCAATATAGCAGTGTGTATTATCGTCCTCCTGCTCCACAGCGCCCCAAATAAGACATTTCTGCTTGCTTTCATACAACATATGAAATTTTAACAGAATTCTGTTTGTAAACAAACGAATATCAACCCTGATTCTGTTAGCGATGTGTTTTTCGGATCTGAGTACTAGGCTTTACTTATAATAATTACGGTTCAAGCTTTATATGTGTCTGGTTTCCCAGCCCTATATTCCCCAACAAATTCACCACATCGTCAGCTCAATCATAGTGGTGCAGCCTAACGTAAATCATCTTCATTGTTCATTATTTGCACTGACTACTGTACATACATTATTGTTAACCGCTTATGCTTACACACGGCAGCGGCCGTTCTTTCGTATCTTCTTCTCCTTTCTTGCACCTTTCTTTCTATTGCCGGTCATTCTCGCTCTCTCGTTCTATCTATCGCTCTTACTCGGCTCAGCAGCAGCCCGAGCTTCTATCGCTCTCTCGCATACTTTCACTCTCTATTCGCAGCATCGCTTAGGGCATGGGCAATTCGGTCCACCTGCTCTAGCATGCCTTCGCAATGGTCATGATCTGGTATTAAACTTGCATGCCTTTGCTATCTCTCGCACTTTCTGTCGTTGTATATATACATACGCATATATTCAGTCAATTGCTGACATACGAATCGCGGTCTATATGTGCACCTCGCTTGCTTCTTTCTTTCGCCTTCGCTATCACTCTCTCTGTGTGTCGATCGCTCGTACTCGGCTTAGCAGCCCGAGCTTCTATCGCTTCTGTCGTTCTATCTCTCGCTTGCATTAGGGCACGGGCAATTCGGTCCGCCTGCCCTCTTACAGTCTTTAATTGATCGTCATCATTATCGCACTCACGTTCTTTCGTCTTGATCTGGTCTTGAACCTGCAAGAACATACCCTCGCGCCTTGTATAATACATAACAGCATATTTTCGGTCTTACATACGGACATACGAATCGCGTTCTATCTACAAGGGCATTATTGATCGTTGCCCTATACCGCCCCTATACCGCGCAACTAATAAACTAAATATTCTGAACTAAAACCATCGACTTCTTATTTACAAAATAAAGAAAACAGCTAGTGAAAAAGCTCGCTAGCTCAACATTGGTGACCCCGACCCCGATTTGTGCAACAAACAATTCGGTTGTGCATATCATAAACTATAAATTAAAATAATAATTTACCCTCAAGTTCCGTTCGTTCGTTTGATTTCGCTTGCCTGCTGTTTCCACCCAGTGTCATCGACCACATAGCTGCCTACAAGCATTTACAACGGCCGCCCTTGCATACGTTACATACGTGTTTCTCTTTTCGGTCATCTTCCCGCTAGAAACGTTTCTAACTCTGCTCTTGCTATGGGGATCGATGCTGGAAACGGCATTGCAGTAGCCACAGCTAAAAACAGGGTGACTTTCCTTCAACTGAAAGTACCTTCTATAGTCAATAGGTTGGAAAGAATAAAGGCTATGTTGGAGAGTGATATATCGCTGTGTGATTATTTCACGCTCGCTGTATGGCTGGAGGAGATCGAGAAGCTGCAGGGCACCTTTAAAACCCTGCACAAAGTGCTCCAAGAGTTGGATCACGACAATAATCACATTGGATTGTGCGAAAAGTTTAAATATTGTTTCGTTTCGCTGAATGCTTCAATTCGGCTTGAAATCTCTCGTCTCAACCCTCACCTGCCTCTTCCCTCTGCAGTTTCAGCAAAAAATATTATTGCTAATCTTGTTGGCAGGCAGCTTTCACCACGGAGAAATACGGAGCAAGCTGTGGATAAAACGAAGCCTGCCACATGCTTATCTGAGGGACCAATGCAGTTGACAGCAGATGAGCGGGTTGAGCAGCCTGTTGATGCAGCAATTCATTTTCGCGACGTATGCATTGATGTCTTGGAATCTGGCGCCTGCTCTCAGGAGGAGTATAATACGATTGTAGAGAAATCAATTGGACCGACTGGTTACAAGGAATCAAATTGGAAGTTCGACATTGGCAGCGATGTGCCCACGGCGTTGGAACTAGCTTCGGGACAGGCTACTGAGCACCCAATACTCTCGTTCTCAAACATTGAGTCGTCGGTGCGCCCCTGCAGTCGCTCAGTTCATGCCTTGTCTACAGACGAACAGCCCAACGACCCCTCCGGACTACCTGGACCTAAAATTCCTTTGTCAACACTCGCTCTCAACTCTGAGTGTGAACCTGACGGATTCTGTAACGTCAGCATTGAGACTTATTGTGCCAGTAGCTGCGTCATGTCAAACGATCTGAAATCAAATGGTATTTTTTCTCGTGTGTCTCATCGGATTCATCTGAACGAGCCCCCTCTTTTGACTTATGGACCTAATTTTCGATCTTCGTTAAGCCTGGTTGGCCGTCATCCAATCAACGTACCAAACAAGCCTCTAGGTCAGCGCGCCACCACCTTAACGTTCATCAACGCTAATAAGCAGAAACTTCGCGCTGGACTTCCAGCTCTGCTTACACTAAGTCCATCCAAATATTGGCCTATTCGGGAGAGAGGAGTTGCCGTGAAGATGGGCAACTACAATTGCTTTCGTATCACTGACCACTCAGGCTACATTTTGGGATTTACTAATTCAGCAACTCCATCTTCAATTACAGAGAGCCCTGCCGAGCTGGTTGTGCTTTGTCTAGCGCTTTTGAATGGCGGCTTTCTCTCTTTGTTTCCTGAGCCTAGCATAACATGCCTGATCTTGTATCGATTAGATGTTCGTCAATGCGGTGCCTACTTGCCGCTCATATATTGGTCGCCATGGAAGGAAGTCTACATGTCGTCGCTGCAGCTGCTTTCAAATCGCATTCCTAACATTGGGTTGGCAGTCTCTTGACCCATAGCAAAGGTTCCCGTGCTGCAGTGTTAAAATGGCATCAGGAGATCCATCGAATCATACACAATCGACGTCTGTGAAACCCTTCAGCATCTGTTGAAAGTCAGGCTTTCAACGGGGGGAGTATGTCTGGTTTCCCAGCCCTATATTCCGCAACAAATTCACCACATCGTCAGCTCAATCATAGTGGTGCAGCCTAACGTAAATCATCTTCATTGTTCATTATTTGCACTGACTACTGTACATACATTATTGTTAACCGCTTATGCTTACACACGGCAGTGGCCGTTCTTTCGCATCTTCTTCTCCTTTCTTGCACCTTCTTTCTATTGCCGGTCATTCTCGCTCTCCGTTCTATCTATCGCTCTTACTCGGCTCAGCAGCAGCCCGAGCTTCTATCGCTCTCTCGCATACTTTCACTCTCTATTCGCAGCATCGCTTAGGGCATGGGCAATTCGGTCCACCTGCTCTAGCATGCCTTCGCAATGGTCATGATCTGGTATTAAACTTGCATGCCTTTGCTATCTCTCGCACTTTCTGTCGTCGTATATATACATACGCATATATTCAGTCAATTGCTGACATACGAATCGCGGTCTATATGTGCACCTCGCTTGCTTCTTTCTTTCGCCTTCGCTATCACTCTCTCTGTGTGTCGATCGCTCGTACTCGGCTTAGCAGCCCGAGCTTCTATCGCTTCTGTCGTTCTATCTCTCGCTTGCATTAGGGCACGGGCAATTCGGTCCGCCTGCCCTCTTACAGTCTTTAATTGATCGTCATCATTATCGCACTCACGTTCTTTCGTCTTGATCTGGTCTTGAACGTGCAAGAACATACCCTCGCGCCTTGTATAATACATAACAGCATATATTCGTTCTTACATACGGACATACGAATCGCGTTCTATCTACAAGGGCATTATTGATCGTTGCCCTATACCGCCCCTATACCGCGCAACTAATAAACTAAATATTCTGAACTAAAACCATCGACTTCTTATTTACAAAATAAAGAAAACAGCTAGTGAAAAAGCTCGCTAGCTCAACAATATGTTATTCGTATTTCTTATTAATCCTCTTAATAGTTCCCTATTAATGAAACATCGATAATAAATAATCCTCACGTATTCGTATATACATATGTACATGCGTAGACTTTAGACTTCAAAACTTTAATTCACTAAAAAGTGAGTTGAATATCCTCCGCGATCTTTCTCAATTTTTCTCGCACGTGTTATGAGAAACAAATAGAGAGAAAAAGAGAGGAGTCACGACTGCTAGTTAAATATTTTCTAATGTTAATTCTTGAACGTCGTTTGACCCCTTTTCACCTAATGACCTATTTGATTATAATTTTAAAATATTTTACATTTTACTCTTTCTCCACTTGTGACATCCACACCAAAGACTATCTTGCCTGACTCCGCCAGAGGGCGCACACTGCGTGCGGAAGAGTGTCTGGGTAAGAGAGAGAATGAGTGAATGATTTTGGAGGGGTAGGTTTAACCTACTAGATTAGCCTTTGCCATTTTATTTGTTCATTCTGGCTATAAAATTAATACAATCAGAACAATGCTGATTCAGAGTTCCTTGCCGTTCCGCTTGTCTCGCGTTATCCCCCTTGTGATGGTCCAGTTAGATGTCTCCAGGATCCGGTTCTGTGCCTTGATCAGAACGAGTGTGTCCTCCTCCGCCTTGATCGGGGGAGGGATCCACACCTTCATGATCGTTCTTCTGGGTTTTGAGAAACTCGAGAGTTTCTGCATTGCCACAGGCCACTGCTTTGGCTCCCTTATACCACTTGATACCTTTGAAAACGCAGACAAACGGGTTTTCTGCGCGTACAATGGCATCCTTCATGGCGGTCAGGATCTCCGACTCTGCCTTCAGCCAATTGACGTCCGATATCTTCCCCTCTGGGCGACTTCGGTCGATTATAGCTACCTGCAACTCATGCGGCGATCCTAGGCTTGTCAGAAAGGCCTCTGGTTTCATCCGTCCTCTGTCGTTTGAATAATATCTCTCGACCAGTCGGCTCCACTGGTGCCTTCTGTACAGAAGTCGTTGGTGGTGCCTTGGCAGTCGCCGTGTTCTGCGTCGGAGGTTTGGTCTTCCCCTTCTGCTTCCCGGACACCTTTTTGCCCTTTCTCCCTCGCGCGTTCGCTGACGGTGACGTTGAGGGTTAGTCCACCTTCGTCTTCGTGCCAGCTGCTGCTGACGCTGAAGTCGAAGGTTTGGGGTCCTCTGTCACTGTCGCGTGTGCGCTCGGGGGGTTTGGTTTTCGTTGGTAGGAGCGACTCCATTTAGCCGCTCATACCTCCGCACGTTTTGCTCGTGCTTCTTCTTGAGGCTCCTTTCACTCATGGTCAGCGTATCGGGGGGTCGTTGGCTAATACAACGCAGGTATTTTCGCGACAGCCGTTTTGCGTAGGGTCTCAGCTTCCGTTCTCTCTTTGTCCGTCGCAGGTATTGGACCCGAGTCGACCTGGATGTTGGGAGCCGTGACTTGTGGCTCCGCCTTCTGCGGCTCCTCGTTATGTCCAAGGCGAGAGAAGGCCTTAGCCAACTCTGCCTCCAACACTGAGGGACCAGTGAAGACGAAGCTTCCGTCTGTGGTTCCCGGTTCCAGGTCCTCTAACGTCCCTTTCTGCCTACGGATCCTTCTGTTGCTTGTGGCATTACGCGATTTGGCAGGCCGGGGGCCTGTGCTCGCACCCCAATCACCGCCAGTACTGGGTTTCCGACTCCCTGCACCTCTACTGTTGTCTCGTTATTGGACATTCCCCCATAACGGATGCGGATGAGAAAAAATACACAGGAATACAGGCTATTTCATTCGCATTAATTTGACCAAGTGCCTCCCAGATAGCAGCAAGAAAAATGCTACCATCGGATCTGCCCACGCGTGTGCAACTATGAAGGCCTGCAAATTAAACTTACACCTGGACAATCCATTACTGCTTCGCGAACTCGTCGATAAATTTCCCACTCAACAAAAAGTAAACTAGGCCATGCACCCTCGCAGTGACGTCATCCCAGTCATCAAATCATTCAGCGATTATACAAGTTAGCCGAAGCAGCATCTACTGTTATACCTGGACCAAGATCAAGGGCCAGGACCGTCAACACTCACGCACAGGTTCGCTATGGATTGGACAACAACGAAAACCCTAAGTCAAAAGATGATCAGCGACAAGAAGCTACTTCGATTCTCATTTGTGTAATGTGCAAGTCCGCAGAGCACCACGCTTCTCAGTGCGAGAAATATCAGATGCTGACCGTCGAGGAGAGGCAGCATATTATCAGCCCACCTTAAGGATAGCGACATAGAAAAACAATACTTCCGAAGTTTTACACCTACGCCTTTTTGGATGAAGGCTCATCCGTTACACTTATCGATGACAGCATTATGCGAATTCTTCAGCTTTCCTCGACTCTCGAACCACTTTGCATGCAATGGACCGGCGAAACCACTCGAATGGAGAACACATCCGCTAGAGCTCACATTAAAATATCAGAAACGGGAAGCCACAAAATGTTATGGCTCAATAATGTGCGTTCAGTAAAAAATCTTGCGCAACTAAAACAAAGCGTCGATGTCAACAAACTATGCAACGAATATACCCACCTACAAGGATTGCCAATAAAATCTTACTCAAACGCACAGCCAATGCTGCCAATTGGTGCCAACAACTGGGCTGTGGCAGTATCCCGTAAAATCCGTGAAGGACGACGAAACACACCTATCGCATCGAACTGTACACGAGGATGGTGCATTCAAGGAACAAATAATACAAACAGACATATTTCCTTGCATCACTGTAATTGTAATTGGAGTGAAATCGACAACGCGGTTAAGGAGAGTTTTAACGTAGACCCAATCACACCACGGGAGCTCCACTCTGAAGATGATAAAAAGGCCATGAGTATTCTAGAGAATAATTGTAAAAGGGTTAACGGTCATTATCAAGTCGGACTGCTTTGGCGAGATAAGGAAGCCATTTTACCGGAAAGCTACTCCGCCGCTTTGAAGCGCCTTGAATGTCTACGAGCTAAAATTAGCAGAGATCCAGACCTGTTCGAAAAAATACAGGTCCAAATTGACAATCTGATATCAAAAGGGTACGCATTTGAATTTGAGCTCAAAGACACAGCTAACCAGATGGATCGCGTATTGTATCTACAGATCTTCATTGCCTTAAATCCAAATAAACCAAGTAAAATAAGGCTAGTCTGGGATGCAGCCGCCAAGAGCCATGAAAAATCCCTTAATAACACTACTCAACACGACATTTCCGCTGTGGCCCGAAATTACTTTTTCTAATAGATTTTAATTTTTTAAAGAATTATGGTTTTAGTTTCAGTTTTTTTTAAAGAATTTTTTAAAATCTTGCATTTGTTTCTGAGGTAGTGTTTCTATTTTTCACATAACTTAATTAACTTATTTCTGGTTGCATGTTAAATTACAGCTCTGAAAAGCTGACTATTGCAGCTATAAATCAGACCCAGACACGTTGTAGCTGCAGCTTAATGCCTGGAAGATATTAAGCTTTTAAGTTCAAATTTCATAATTTTTTGCAGTATTTTTCCACGAAATTTCGACTTTTAAAACTCAGGAAAAGTAAAAAAAAATTATATCTTTTGTCCTTTATTTTTTCGTGTATAGGTGCATTAATTAGCTTTTTAAAACTGCAATGTAACATGCAACCAGAAATAAGATACTTAAGTTATGTGAAAAATAAAAGCACTAACTCTGAAAAAAAATACCAGATTTTAAAAAATTAAAAAAAAACTAAACTATAAAAAAATCAATATTGTTTACAAAATTTTAAATTTCGAAATCTATCAGTAAAATCATTTTGGCCACAGCCTAAATAAAAAGTTAAATTTTATCGAGTAGTGTAATAAGACTCAAAGAATATTTGTCATGCGTTCAATTTGGAAATAGCTGTGCTCCTTGCATTGCTCACCATGTACGCGACAAAAACGCACAGGAATTCGTAATTGTAAATCCAAGAGCATACGAGTCCATTACAAAAGCGTAGACGATCTCATCGACAGCTACAAAGCCGACTATGAAGCAATTGCAGTTGCATCCGCAGTCCGAGATATCCACGCAAAAGGAGGATTTATTATAGGAAACTGGAGCTCCAACTCGACCCATGTACTTCAATACTGTGGAGAACGACAACTGGACAACCAACACCTAAAAGAGTTAGTGGGGCCCAAAAAGGTGCTTGGTATGTACTGGAAACCCTCCAAAGACATTTTTATGTATATTTTCAGATTTGCGAGATTAAAAAGAGACGTTTTGAATGGTGAAACAGCTCCAACAAAACGCGAAGCCTTACAAGTATTGATATCCGTGTTCGACCCACTGGGCCTGTTGTTATGCTATATCATTGGTCTGAAGATGCTACTACAAAAACTTTGGCGATCTGTTATAACATGGGACGAAGAGCTTCCAGATACACTCCTTATATTTTGGACACAATGGAAAAGCGTACTTCTTCAAGCCGGATAACTGGAATTTCCTCGCTATTGATCAAACCTGCTGCCAAATGTTCGTTGACGCAAGTGAAGATGTCTATGCCGCAGTCACCTATCTTCGCATAAAGAGAGGAGAGAACATCGACACGGTATTAGTAGCAGCCAAATGTAAAGTCGCACCACTGAAACCCGTCTCAATACCACGCATGGTGCTTTTGGCAGGCGTAATGGGAGTGGGACTAGCAAAAAAAAACCATGAGCACTAGAGGACTTAGAATCGATACAAGCATATACTGGTCCGACTCTAAAACCGTTCTTCAATGGTTAACTATGGTCCCTCGTAAATTTCAATCCTTCGTTATGCATAGAGTTGGTGAGATCATGGATAACACCAGCCGTAAACATTGGCGCTGGATTCCTACGAAGGAAAACGTTGCAGACTCAGCTAAAAAATTCTTCAAAACTCCCGATGCATCCAGGTGGATCCAAGGCCCGCAATGCCTTAGACCATCGGAAGATAAATGGCCACACCAAGATGTCGTTTTTGATCAAAATACCGACCAATCCGAATTACGTAAGCATGTTTCCATAATAACGAAACTCAAGCATTTTGATTTTGCATTGGAGTACTTTTCGGACTGGAGACGTCTGTATAGAGCCCTAGCGACCTTCATCCTTTAAATCCTAAGGCTGCGAGCGAAATGCGCCGGAGAATCACTGCCAAAATCGCTCAGTCTGGAAATCATACATACAGCAAAGTCGTGGCTATTTAAACAGTCGCAGTCAAAGGCATATTCTATGGAAATCAGCGCCCTTAAACACCATTCAGCAGTGCACAAGTCAAGCCTATTAATTGCTCTAAACGTTTACTTAGACGCAGAAGACATCCTACGTGTACAGGGAAGAGCAGATCGTCTGAATCCAAAAGAAGACGCCATCGTATTGCCAAAAAGTGCAGAGTCGCCTTTTTAGTTGCCAAGTACTACCACGAAAAATCTCCCCACATGCTCCACAAATCAACTATCAACATAATTCAAAGCACATTTCATATACCACGACTACGAGTATTGTATAAAACTGTGCGTAAGGAATGTCAAAAATGCAAAATCGCCAATTCAACACCAGAGGTTCTCCAAATGGCACCTGTAGCAGCTGCCAGACTGGCATGCTTCGAAAGACCCTTTACGTATACGGGTGTCCATTATTTCGGTCCCATATTAGTGAACATTGAAAGGCACAAGGAAAAGCGTTAGGGAGTCCTATTTACATCCCTCATATTAAGAGCAATACACATAGAAGTGGCACACAAGCTTGACATAAGCTCATGTATAATGTGCCTGAAGAGCTTCATGGCCCTCCGTGGAACTTCAAAAGAAATCTTCTCCGACAATGGAACCACTGAAAAGGTCCGAAAGGAGGAACTGAATAAAATCTACTTTGATGAAATCACCATCCACTATAAAGCTTTTAAATGGCGTTTCAACCAACCATCTGCACCCCACATGGGAGGAGCGTGGGAACGACTAGTTAGATCTGTGAAGACTGTCCTAAAATCGATCTGCCCATCAAACATTTTTAACGACGAAACCCTCCGAGCCGCTCTAATGGAAGCTGAAACCATCATTAATTCCAAACCACTAACCTTTATCTCCCTAGATTCAGCAGACTATGATGCCCTTACCCTAAATCACCTGCTTCTGGGATCACCGAGTGGCTAAAAACCAATGGCAGAAGACAACACTGATCTAAGGCTGCGCTGGCATCAATCGCAACTGTTCGCCGATAACTTCTAGAAACGTTAGGTAAAGGAATATACACCTACACTGACTAGACGAAGCAAGTGGTTCACCAAACGCCCGCCAGTAGCTTTAGGAGATATAGTAATCGTTATTGAAGAGCAGGTGCCAAGGAACCTGTGGCCAAAGGTGCGTATTGGTGACGTAGTAACAGCCAAAGATGGACAAGTTCGCAGGGCTACAGTATGGAAACCCAAAGGCATAATGGTCCGCCCAAAATAGCAGTCTTGGACGTCGGTTTTAAAAAAAGGTGAACATCCGAAGGACCTTCACGGGGGGAATGTTGCCGACGAAATTTAAACCATAACGGACACATAGGCGCATACGGAAACACCACCATGCATAAACACTACCATTAGGCAACTCTACAAAATGACGGATGTGACAACGAGGAAAATAGCCAATGAATTGAGGATACACAAGCGAAGAAAGAACACAAAGTTTTGTAAAGCTCTCTCTCATTATTATTATTAACCTCACTTAATAAATTGGAATTGCTATAGTCATTAGACTATAATCATGATAATTATCATTGATTTAAATTAAAATTTTAAATATACAGCCATTGTTGAGGCACAGTCGTTGAGTATTCCGAAGCAAGAAAGGGTAGAAAAATTTATATAGCAATTCCAATTTATTAAGTGAGGTTAATAATAATAATGAGATAATAAATCTAATGATTTAAGTAATTTAATATACTGGTACAGATCGGATCATTTATCTATTTTATCCATTCCGCTTTGGATCACCGCTCTCTGTGCTCATCGCTTGTTGCGCCTGCATCGCCTACCTACACACGCTCTAGAGTGCACAAGTACAAGCTCTCTTGCTCTCACTCTCTCTGGACTTCCCTGAATTCTTCTTGAATTGCTCTTTCGGTGTCTCTGCTTTCGAGAGCTTTACCGTTTGTTTTCGTCACCTCGCTGGATCGTCTGACGCTGCTGCTGATCGTCGCTCGCTCTGCTGTCTGCTCTCTCATATACCTTGCGCTCCCACTTTGAGTTTTTCTTCGTGCACAGTGATTTAACTTCTGTCAAAAAACATGAATATCGTCTGCAGCGCGAAGAAATGCGAATAAGGTTGCACCATAGCCGTCGATCTATACCTTAGCTGCTGGCTATGTGACAATTTCGTCCATTTAAAATGTGCTGTTGGTAGTAATTTCAATGTAGGTCGGCTACATGATTTCATATTATAACGTGTTTGTCTGACTTGGTAATTTTTGGCGTGCCGGGAGATTGAGGCTGAAATGCGTACTTTTATGAGACAGACTCTTACTGGTTTTCTGGACGTCCGGAAGCAATTTGTGAATCTCAATTTCTTGGCCTCAAACTTCTGAGTGAATCTCCTAGACGGAAAATCCCTAACAACGATACCAACATTTTCTTGCAACCTATTGGAATCGGAACGCATTCTTCTCACCTACATACATCGGAATGCTTGGCTTTGCCGAGTGTTCATGCCTTGCCGGAAATCAATCCGTTTCTCACACCGACTAACAATGTAGCGCCACTTTAACCACTGTAACCATCATTGCTGACACCGCTGCAGCGGTGCTGTTAGTGCTTCCAGTGTGCGTATGCATGTTGCTGATGATGTTCCTGTTCCTGCCACCGTTCCTGTTCCACCAATATCCACTGACGCTGCTTTCGTTTCTGCCCCGGGACTCACTTTACACCATTCCTGTTCCATCCATTGCTTCTGTTGCTGCCATCGTTCCTGCCCCGGGACTTCAACTAAGAGCAGTGGTACCTCAAAAGGCAAACTTTGTCTCTCCTCTCCTCCCAAAAAACCACACCAGAAGATGTTAAACTACATCTTAATTATTATCTAAATTCATCGCCTGATGGCTTTATCATAACTAAATTTAATTGTAAACATAAGCGTTATATATCATCCTTCAAAATTTTTCTTTCTGACTCTCTTCTATCCAAAGCCCTATAACCGTCTGCATGGCCTAAGCATAATATTTTGCATGAATTTCTGCCAAGAAGTCCTACCCAGAGTTCCACCCAGAGTCCCAGAGTCACTGTCACTAAGATTTCAAACAACTGAGGAGAAATTTTACCATACAATATCAGAATGTACGCAAGTCTTTTGGGTAAATTGACCAAAATATATACGGATAGCAACTCTTTTGAATTCGACGCTATATAGCTTTAACTGAAACCTGGCTCCGTCTTCGATCCACATCGATCCGTATTGGAGCCACGTTTATCTTTTCAACCTGTTCATATATTCCTCCTAGCTCTGATGCTGTTTGTTGGAGCAGCAGCAGACAAATAGCATAAAATAGCATTGTATAAGAGTTACGGTAGATTGTTACGCTCAGTCGCTGTTACAACTCTCCCAGCATGTTAAATCGGCTGCCCACTGGAGTGGGGGACCATTGGCATCGCTGGCTACGACCAGTGCATTAAATGAATTTATATTGAACGGCTGTTGTTTTTATTTCGTCGGCACCGCATACAATCGTTTTGGACACCACCATTTAGAGCTGCTGGACCGGCGTCATCCCCATCACAGTTATCGTTCCAGGAAAAACATTCTAGATTTTTCACTGTTGTTTATATGAACCACCTTTCTGCCACCCATTCTGTGGTTTCTGCATCAGGTTGTGCTGATAAGATTATAGTAATGGGCGACTTCAACATACCATTTCTTTCAAACATGCTCCTACCTGGTAGTCAACATGATTTTGTTAATGGGATAATTGATGTCTCCCTTGCCCAAATTAATTCGTTTAAAAACAGTAGAAGTAGACTGTTAGATCTCACTTTCGTCAGCGATGTTTCTCGAGCAACGGTTGTCAGAGGTAGTCCTATGTCTCTTCCTGAAGATCCGCACCATCCAACGTTGTCTATAGTTGTCGAGTTTTCGAATAATAATTCCATTATACCTTCAACAAATCGAATAAAGTGTTTTCGTAAAACGAATTTCACCGATTTAAGTTTACATATTTCGCAAATTGGTCGTTTCTTCAGTCGTTATCAGATATTAACGGAACAGTCAACTCATTTTACGACACGTTAAACTCTGCCCTCAACACCTATGTTCCTGAAGTTACCGTTCATGTATTCTCCAAACCGCCGTGATTTTCCAAGTATCCGTACTATTGCAACACGCATGTCGAAGTTTAATATCCCCGTCGCCACTTGGTTTTTTAGACATCGATAAACATCGACTAACCTTATAGAGCTCTCGTCTCTTATCAACCGAGGCCTTCAAAGCTGCTTACAGATTTCAGCAAAGCTTATGATTCTGTTAATCATAATTTGCTGATCCAAAACAGAGAGAGTCTGTTAGGTTGTGAGAACCTATTTCAGGCTGGGGTATGCTTTTAGTCCGTCCAGAGTCCTCTACATGGAATTTGTAGATTGCTTAGATAGCCTTGTACCGAGTGAGAGAGAATCAGGTGGGCTGAGTGAAACGTCGAATTACCGAAGAAATGACTCGAGAACTTTTGGTTTTGGCTTTGCTTGTTTGAATTATTAATTCGTTTTATTTAAGACTTGTTTACGTTTTGTATTTACACTTGCTGGCACTGTTCTGTGAACCGCTGGCTGGTGGACTGCCCAGGTATTGTCTTTGGGAGTCTGGCTGATAGAGCTGTCCAGGTATTGTCTCTGGGATTCTGGCTGTTGGACTGCCCAGATATTGGCTCTGGATTCTGGCTGGTGAACTGCCCCTTCTTCGGCCGAGCTTGCCATTTTTAAGCAGCCGCCGATCGTGAAGTGTATCACATTAGTCTGGAAACAAAATTTGGTTCCTCTAGCTCTTATAGTCTCTGAGATCTAGACGCTCATCAAGACGGACAGATGGACGGACGGAAAGACAGACATGGCTATATCGACTCGGCTATTGATGCTGATCAAGAATATATTTACTTTATGGGGTCGGAAACGTTTCCTTCCTTTGCGTTACACACATTCACACTTTCCCGTCGATAGCCAAGTATCACAGTTCGGTCGTTGGGTTACCATCTTCCGCAACTCCAAATCGGGAGACAAAGTGGCATCCAAAATTTGCTGATACAAAAGCGCGAGGTATACATACATGTGGGAGTTTCGGTTTATTATTATGTATAAGTAAAGATTAATAAGTGATGGAATACAGTAAATGGTACAAGAAAGCGTCGTTCGTCGTCTGGTCTCTCTCCACGGTCAGTTGGTCCCGCAACCTTCAAAAAGGTATTTTTTGTTAATTTTTTTCATTTTTTAGGTTTTGTTAACGAATTTTAGCTCCAAAGTTTCTCCATAGATTTTAATGAGCAATACCCTAAAAGACGCTTAAATAATGCACCTATACACAAAAAAATAAAGAACACAGGATATAATTTTTTTTTCGACTTTTCCTGACTCTTTGAATTCAAAATGTTGTAAAGTATACTGCCCAAAAATCATAATTTTTGCATTTGAACGCTTTATATTTCCCAGACTGTAAACTGAAACCGCAAAGTGTTTGGGCTTTACTTCTAGCTGTTTAAATTATCTTTACAGAATGAATTCCTTACAACCAGACGTAAGATAAGATAAGTTATGTGAAAAAAGAAGCGCCACCTCTGAAAAAAGCTTTAAAAAAAATACAAGACTTCAAATTTTCTTTAAAAAAAAGTTCTACCATAAAAAAAAACGATAATTCTTTAAAAAAAATGTAAAGCCCCATATCTATCAGAAAAAGTCGCTTTAGATCCTTGAGGATAAATTTTTTTTCTCGATTTTGTCGAGTAGTGTAATCATCGTAGTCAGAGTCGCAGTGATTTCATGTGAAGTAGCTGGCACGCATATTAGCGCATCGTCTAGAATCGATATCAAGCTCAAAGCTCTGACTAATGTACAGCGGCTTAAATGGTATTATTTTGTATAACATTACTATGAACAACTAGATTATGCAGTTTCGTAACCAAATACACGCATTTAATAAAAAAAATCAGGTGGTCCACAACAGGTATCATGGCGTGTGTCAAAACAGACAATTTTTCCAAACAACCAAAAAAATATGCTGTGCATATTTGTTAAAAACGAAAATAATTCACAAGCTTCAATGACCACACTACAAGGAAAACGAAACACTGAAATATTTGTACAAAATTTACATTCGCATATTCGAATATAATGCGCTACCACTATGAATCAATTAGATTTTTCCTTCGACCAATTTGAGCTATTTTTTTTTATTTGAAAATTTTGAAGTTACTTTTTGGTAGGTGTCCTTGCCATTGAAGCCACCTCCTTTGGCCGACGTTGAATAGTTCGAGCCAAAATATCATTTCCACAACGTTGTAGCACCTGTGATCTTATCTCAACAAAATTTTAATACCAATCATAAGGATCGTTTTTAAAATAAAACGCTCTTTCCTTACCCCTTTGCAAAAGGTGGTACTACAATTCATTAATAAAGTACTAATTAAAAAAAAAATTTGAAATCATATTTTTTGTTATTAGCTACTAGTATTTAATTTACTTATTGGAAAAAATTTTAGTGTTCGTTATTAAAAGTCGTTATTCTATTTTAATTTAATTTTTTCTTTTGTTTGGTCAAAATTACTGAAAAAGCGTTACACCCGTGGGATTTTAAAAATAATTCTGTTCTTAGTGTATCACTATGATAGGAAAAAAACTTAGTACGCACTTTTGCTTGAAATTGTTTTAGCTACAAGAAAAAATAAAAATTAGACGAATCGCTTAATATTTGCTAAAACCAGCGACTAATGAAGTCATAAATGCATGGACTTTCAAGGTGCGGCTTTTTTATATCGCTGGGTGTAAATGCACCAATGCCGTCGGCTTTCCACATTTAACCTTGTCCCAGCTCTCGACCCGAACGTCTCATGCCCAGAGACGAAAACCTTAGGACCTGGGACGGCAAATTCTGCTGTGCCACTGTCGTTGTATGAACTGGCACATCTATACACTGTATGGTTAGTGATATGGGCCTAGATACTCGCTGGCCAAATTGAGTCCTGCGAAAACTGCGTCCTCTTGAGTGCTACCATATCTCCCACTCTGTAACCGTGCTCAGCTCGAAGTTTTTTATCGTTATTCCGCTTTTAGACCTCTTGCGCCTGCTCGATGTTGTGTCGCAGTGTGTTACGCAGCTCTTGACGCTCGTATGTTTTTTTTTCAGAGGTAGTGCTTTATACATAACTCAAGTATCTTATATATGGTTGCATGTATCTTTGCAGCTCTGAAAAGCTGACAAAGCCATTATAAAGCCGACCCAAACACTTTTAGCTGCAGCTTAAAGTCTGGAAGATATTAAGGTTTTGAATTCAATTTAATGTGTGTGCATGTGTTAGTTCTACAATTTTTGTTTTCTGAGTTTTTTTATTTTGAAGGTTGTGTTGCAGAGTGGGTAGAGGGTGGGGGTTGTTTACATTGTTTACATTTTCGTAGTGAATTCCGATTTTTCGTAGTTAATGTCTATTAGACAAGGGAACAAGGTTTTGTTGATTAAGAACTGAATGTTGTTTTAAAGGTAATAGCCTTTTCACACTGACGACCATCCACCATCCCCCATCCATTTCTGGGATGGGCCGTAAGGTTTTGCCGTTCCGAAAATTTCCCAGTTATTCCGCCATCCATCTGGGATGTTCCTAATTCGCACGTTTCCATGCGGTATTTTTTCGATAATTGTCAAATGCAACCATAAATATTTGACATTCACAACGAAAAATCGGAATTCACTACGAAAATGTAAACAATGACAGACAGGAAAATGGAAAAAAAACAACAACAAAACATCTGGTGTCAAAATATTCTCAGGCACAAAAACTCAGAAGTGAGATAGTTTGTGGACTATCCTCTGGGAATTTGTTTATGAGGAGTGTTTTGCAAAACTCATGCAGGAAATTGCACACGCTGTTGGCTAACAGCCCTCCGTCTATTCTTTACTCATAAAACAGCCCAAAGTATACAATGCTATGGCGATATAAAATTTTCATTAAACAGCAACTTTGTTTTCGGCTACATCTTTCTCCCAAAATGTCCCGAACCGCTTCTAAAAAGCCCTATCATATATATTGTATTTAAAATATTGATTAAATTTTGTAGATGCAGTCACAAATGACCACGCTTCAGTTTTTTCGAAACAAATATAAATTATAATATCTCCTCCTCGTCCACATCCTCATCATCCATGTGCAGCAACATGATTAGTTTGGTCAAGAATATGTTTTGCTGTTGAATAACATTTACAACCATTGCAATATTATTAATATTCATTTTAATTAAAGACGTAAACTAAATTCCGCACGCAATTATGAGCATCAGCTGTTTCTCATGGATGGGGGATGGTGGATGGTCGCAGTGTGAATCGGAGTTTCACATATTTCAAAAATTCCCACCGTTCCTCCGGGATGGGCTCAGTGTGCAGAGGGTATAATAGGGGACGCTGTTCCAGCTCTGTACTTGGTTGTTTTTCCTATCAGATCGAGTTTTCGCGATATACCGCTATATCCAAAATTAAGGCACTTCCCCTACATATAGTGGACTAGCTTGAAAACGGTTTACCGTATTCTGTTAACAAAATATTTAAAACTCTCCAACTCGATAAATCCGCGGTCATACTGCTCCTTTCCGTTTTCACCCTTTTTCCGGTCGGCTTACGGAGCTGCCATCAAAATGCGGACGATCAACTCGAACCAGTGCGTTAAAATCCCTAAGGACATCAAGGCCTCGGTGAAGGCTCGAGTTGTAACCATTTCTGGTACTCGGGGCACTCTAAAACGTAGCTTCAAGCATTTGGCTCTGGACATGTACATGTCCGACAAACGTACGTTGAAGGTAGAGAAGTGGTTTGGCACAAAGAAGGAGCTTGCGGCCGTACGTACCGTCTGCAGTCATATTGAGAATATGATTAAAGGAGTGACGTTTGGCTTTCAATGCAAGATGCGTGCTGTGTATGCCAATTTCACAATTTCACAATCACTGTATCACTTCCGAAAAAACCTCAGTTATTGAAATCACGAATTTTTTGGGTGAAAAGTACATTCGCCGTTTAGAAATGGCACCTGGTGTGACTATCGTCAACTCCGCAGCCCAAAAAGACGAGATTATCGTTGACGGTAACGATATAGAGTCTGTATCTGGATCAGCAGCACTCATTCAACAATCTACCACCGTCAAAAATAAGGATATTCGT
This sequence comes from Drosophila subsilvestris, assembly GCA_035043285.1. Classification (NCBI taxonomy): domain Eukaryota; kingdom Metazoa; phylum Arthropoda; class Insecta; order Diptera; family Drosophilidae; genus Drosophila; species Drosophila subsilvestris. Next base: position 1,605 of record JAWNNB010002088.1, on the reverse strand, counting down.
AAATTCCTTGACGGCCTTTTTGTCTCTGAGAAGACGACCGTTGTAAAGGTGGAATCTTAGACAATAGACATTATATTGGGTTTTAGCTACTGAAATGTTTATAAAATATCTAATGGCCGAAAATCTACACACAACCTCCATTGATCTGTTTTTTCCTTAGGACCTGGGACGGCAAATTCTGCTGTGCCACTGTCGTTGTATGAACTGGCACATCTATACACTGTATGGTTAGTGATATGGGCCTAGATACTCGCTGGCCAAATTGAGTCCTGCGAAAACTGCGTCCTCTTGAGTGCTACCATATCTCCCACTCTGTAACCGTGCTCAGCTCGAAGTTTTTTATCGTTATTCCGCTTTTAGACCTCTTGCGCCTGCTCGATGTTGTGTCGCAGTGTGTTACGCAGCTCTTGACGCTCGTATGTTTTTTTTTCAGAGGTAGTGCTTTATACATAACTCAAGTATCTTATATATGGTTGCATGTATCTTTGCAGCTCTGAAAAGCTGACAAAGCCATTATAAAGCCGACCCAAACACTTTTAGCTGCAGCTTAAAGTCTGGAAGATATTAAGGTTTTGAATTCAATTTAATGTGTGTGCATGTGTTAGTTCTACAATTTTTGTTTTCTGAGTTTTTTTATTTTGAAGGTTGTGTTGCAGAGTGGGTAGAGGGTGGGGGTTGTTTACATTGTTTACATTTTCGTAGTGAATTCCGATTTTTCGTAGTTAATGTCTATTACACAAGGGAACAAGGTTTTGTTGATTAAGAACTGACTGTTGTTTAAAGGTAATAGGGGACGCTGTTCCAGCTCTGTACTTGTTTTTCCTATCAGATCGAGTTTTCGCGATATACCGCTATATCCAAAATTAAGGCACTTCCCGTACATATAGTGGACTAGCTTGAAAACGGTTTACCGTATTCTGTTAACAAAATATTTAAAACTCTCCAACTCGATAAATCCGCGGTCATACTGCTCCTTTCCGTTTTCACCCTTTTTCCGGTCGGCTTACGGAGCTGCCATCAAAATGCGGACGATCAACTCGAACTAGTGCGTTAAAATCCCTAAGGACATCAAGGCCTCGGTGAAGGCTCGAGTTGTAACCATTGCTGGTACTCGGGGCACTCTAAAACGTAGCTTCAAGCATTTGGCTCTGGACATGTACATGTCCGACAAACGTACGTTGAAGGTAGAGAAGTGGTTTGGCACAAAGAAGGAGCTTGCGGCGGTACGTACCGTCTGCAGTCATATTGAGAATATGATTAAAGGAGTGACGTTTGGCTTTCAATGCAAGATGCGTGCTGTGTATGCCAATTTCACAATTTCACAATCACTGTGTCACTTCCGAAAAAACCTCAGTTATTGAAATCACGAATTTTTTGGGTGAAAAGTACATTCGCCGTTTAGAAATGGCACCTGGTGTGACTGTCGTCAACTGGATCAGCAGCACTCATTCAACAATCTACCACCGTCAAAAATAAGGATATTCGTAAATTCCTTGACGGCCTTTATGTCTCTGAGAAGACGACCGTTGTAAAGTTGGAATCTTAGACAATAGACATTATATTGTGTTTTAACTACTGAAACAAATAAAATATCTATTTGTTGTG